>CM056049.1:322316022-322703061 GCA_029574335.1 Rana kukunoris | reverse complement strand
TTAACCATTTTTTTTTTACTAACAAAAATTTGATTACATCTGCCAAAAAATATTTAATGGTATGTAGACAACTGTAAAATGTAACCATAATAAGTTTACCTGCCCATAATGGCCCATACACACACAATCAGAAAAAATACCACTTTCAAAGTAATCTTACGATAATCTGACCCCTAGTACACAGCGATTACAACAGTTCATCCGATATTATCCCACAGACAAGCATGAAAATGTTCTCGTAGGATACCAGATTTTTACGATTTTTATTTAATCAGCACAATTATCACCTGAAAATATAATACAAGTATACTACAACACATTATATCACTTCCAAATTTTTATTCTGTCGTACGATAAATTTTTGGAGCTTTAGTAACCTATTCAATTACTACTTGAGACTAGCAATTGAAAAAAATCAGGCGATCGACATCCAAATTTCAAATCGTGTGTACTGGGCATTAGCTAAAAGAAAATGTCTACAATCTTGTTAAATGTGTTGGTTACTCAGTGGAAAGGTAGCCCTAACCAGAAAAAAAGCTGTTAAACAATTGTTGCTACATTATTTTCTTTAATTAGCTTCATGAAAACAGTGACAGTATAGTGAAATAACTGAGTCAGTGCTTCATTTACACCCAGAGGCATACCAGAGGGAATGTAATACTGTCTCTTAATATATTATACTTTTTCTACGTATTGTCATGTGTTTTTGGATTTTAACTGCTTTTATTTTCAGCAATCATTTGTTCGAGTCAATAAAATACATCCGTTAGTTACCTTTGCATTTGCAACCATTTCAAACATGGAAATAATTATCGTAGGCTATTGATTATAATCTATTTATTATTGCTAGCATGTCATAAGTATTTATGTTCCTACGTATGGAAGTAATTATATTTTGTCTTATTTTATATTTTTCCAGGAAATCTTCAGAGTGGCAATCAATATTTAACCTCCCAGACTTTGGCATCATCTCTTGGTAAGTTTTTTTTTTTTTTTTTTATTTCCTCTTAGCCACAGTAGTACATTTAGTAGAGTCAAATTAGAAGCTGTTGCTTTTGCAAAGTAATAAAACAGGAAACAGGTAAACAGAAAGGATCTGCCTTCTCTTTGAATACCCAAACATGTAGAAGGGTGAAAAAAATATTTGTGTTTGTATGTAATTATTGAATTGAAGTATAATTTTAACTAATAAATAATAATAATAATAATAATATAATAATAAATAATAAATAAAGTTGTGACCCACTAAACATCCCTTTGAGAAATGAAAAGTCTCTCATTTTTGATTTATTGAGTAAAGACTATTCACTTAGGAAAGTGAATGTTCACTTTTCCAAACAAAGTTTATTGAGCTTAGTGAGAAAGGTAAATGTTTTCTTACTACAATCACCCAATCATGTGCAAGAAATAATCTTGTTTTTTATTGCCCAAAAACCTGATTGGGTATTCAAAATAAACACTAGTGCATTCTATTTACTCAGCTCCTTAACCACTTACCTACTGTGCACCTACACCCCCTTCCTGCCCAGACAAAATATAAGCTTCCGGCACTGCGTCGCTTTAACTGACAATTGCGCGGTCGTGCGACGTGGCTCCCAAACAAAATTGTCGTCCTTTTTTTCCCACAAATAGAGCTTTCTTTTGGTGGTATTTGATCACCTCTGCGGTTTTTATTTTTTGCGCTATAAACAAAAATAGAGCGTCAATTTTTAAAAAAATGCAATATTTTTTCCTTTTTGCTATAATAAATAACCCCAAAAATATATAAAAAAAATATTTTTTCCCTCAGTTTAGGCCGATACGTATTCTTCTACATATTTTTGGTAAAAAAAAAATGCAATAAGCGTTTATCGATTGGTTTGCGCAAAATTTATAGCGTTTACAAAATAGGGGATAGTTTATGGCATTTTTTTTTATTTTTATTTTTACTATTAATGGCGGCGATCTGCGATTTTTTTATTGGGACTGCGACGTTATGGCGGACATTTCGGACTTTTCTGACATTTTTGGGACCATTTACATTTATACAGTGAAAAATTCTATAAATATGCATTGATTACTGTATAAATGTGACTGGCAGTGAAGGGGTTAACCACTAGGGGGCGGGGAAGGGGTTAAATGTGTGTCCTATGAGTGTTCTAACTGTAGGGGGAGGGGGGGGTGACTGGGGGAGGTGACTGATTGTGTCCCTATGTACAAGGGACACAACCGCTCTCCTCTCCCCTGACAGGACGTGCAGCTCTGTGTTTACACACAGAGCTGCACGTCCCAGCTCAGTTACTGAGCAATCGCGTGTGCCCGGCGGCGATCGTTGCCGCCGGGCACTCGCACGGGATCCCCGCAGAGCGGCGGGTGCGCGCGCCCGCCCGCGGCTTTAAAGGGACATCACGTCATATGACGTGATGTCAGAACAATGGAGTCGTCTGCCCGCCGTCATTTGACGGTGGGCAGATGACAAGTGGTTAAGGGGTCATAAAGGTTTGTTTTTTATTTTCTAAATAGCTGTTCAGTAAGATGTTCTAAATGACTTTCCACCGCTCGGATAATGGTGGAAAGCTTACTAAGGAAAAACAGGAAGTGAGAAATTCAGAAAAGAAAAAAAACATTTAGAAGGGAAATCAAAGGAAAAGGTAAGTGAACCAACAATGCACTAGCTTAAAGGAACCAATTTAGAAAATAAAAGATGAACCTTTACAACCCATTTAAAGCAACTCCTAGTGTATTTCTCGCTCCATAAATAATACCTGTGTAGATGAAAAATATATAAAGAGCTTGGCATATATAGAAAAAAAAAAACATGATCTGTAGAATGTCTGTGCATTCTGAGCATAATATATGTTTTAATTATGTATTCTTCATATTTATGTAACAGCAGATATACTTGTGTTACTATATACACTGGCTCCTGGCTCCTGGACTGTAGAATGGCTAGTCTTAACTCCAGATATATTAGCATCAGTCACAAAATCTTTCTAGCTCTAACGCCTTTATGTGTATAGTTAAAATGCTCTTGTTGCTCTTGTTCTTTGGTTCCGGATTTGCATATTCTACAAAGATAATGAGTTTCTTATCTTTTTAGAATATAGTCTGTGTTTTGATCAAAGTCATTAAATGAATACTGAATTAGTAATTCTGATTGTTTTGCTAATGACTTGTATTAAAGATTTTGTTTAATGATAGCAACAGCAGTAGGCAAGTTCGTTTTTCTAATCATGCTGGCTCAGAGTCATTATTCAACCTCTCTCACTTGACCTACATATAATATCAATTATTTTTAATAGTAACACAGTATGCTGAATAGGATAGATTTTGTGCAGCCACCTGACAGTTTTTGATGAGGTGTCATAATCTGCCCAAGTGTTCCGTTTTTTGCTTCTTCTTTCAGGAAACATCTATGTATGGCATTTTCTATGCTTTTCAAATACATCTGTTGCAATTTAATCCTTAAAGTTTTCTATATGCTGTAAAAATATAAATATTTAAAATAAAAGTGTGAAATAAACTGGTGCAAGTAGCTGGTCATAGCTCTTGTTGCCAATTACTACATGGGAATAAAGAGTGGCTTACTAGAGGGCAAAGCTACAGATATTAGGAAAGAAGTGAATCAATATCTAGAAATCTACATGATTAGGATAATTTCACCCACAAGATCATGCATTACTGAGGTACTGCCTGCCGGTGATAAAGAAATGTGGTACACCGGATGATTCTGAGACAGACGGTCAGGGCAGCACTTATGGTGGTGGGGGCCCCTGGGCTTGAGTCACTTTTGGGCCCTACCTTCTATACATTACTTAAATAGAACATAATGATATATACACAAGCTATGTATTAGAGCTACACAATTCTGGATAAACTAAGAATACAAATAGAGATCACGATTCTGAAGTAAACCCCAGCCAATTTTTGCAGTTGTTCAATTATTAAGTTATAAAAGCTCACTGCAAAACATATATATATATATATATATATATATATATATATATATATATAGTATATATCCCCCCAAAAACAAGGCCTGCAAATACCTTTTTTAAGATGGTTTCGTTCTCTGTATTTCCGGGTATCTCAAGCACCAATCGTACTGCTGTTATGTGATTCAAATTATGATGTCACTTCCGCCCTTACTGTGTCCCTGTCGGTAATCTTGCACATGCAGGCTTTAGGTGTGTTTTTCTTCAGCCTGTATAAGCACCTCCATGTTAGCCTAGGATTTTGAGAGAAGCTTTTGGGCAGAAAAAATCTTGAGGCCTATAAATGCTTGTAAATGTGCATAAACACAACATTTTTCAAGTATGCATTGATTATAGTAAAAATAGAGCAGAGGGGAATGTTTTGGGGAAAATAACACTTATAAAAGAAAATGCCCATAAACTCTCATAAACGTTTTACAACACAAGCCACTATGAGCATTTTTTATGCTGCTTTTTCTGCTAGAGGTTCTTCAGCTGCATAGTGTGTATTAAAGTTTTTTGTTTTTTATCTTGTTTAACATTTCTATAAACAATTTTCAAATAAACATTTAATATGGTGACAGCACACAACACTGCATTATGGCTGTTCTAGAGAGTATGGATGAGGTTCAAGTTTAAATCAAACCGTAAATCTGTATAAACTTTAGCTATTTGGCATTTAGCAAATGGGTAAATTAAATACCTCTGGCTGCAGCGTAAAAATATATATTTAGAACCAGTATTATTACCATTTCTAAATGTGACATCTTTCTGATCAGGTTGCTTGTTAGGAAGCCAGCCGTCCTCCTCTCGCCTAGGAACCAGCTATATATCCCCACCTGGCCATGCAGCTATCAATGACATTGACCAAATATGTGAAATGGAAAAAAAATGCTCATGGAGAACAAAATAAGCAGCCAACATGTCACTAGACATAGGCCGCGTACACATGACCGGTTGCCGAGGAAATCGGTTGTGTGTATACTTTTCATCGAGAAAACTGTCGAGGAACTCGACGAGGAAAAAAGAGAGCAAGTTCTCTTTTTCCTCGACGGGAATTGTCCTGTTCCTCGTCGGGCTGGTTTTCCAACGAGAAAAACGTTGGTGTGTATGCTTAGAAACATGCGCACCTTCGGTAAAAGTAGTATTTGTAATGGAGATAGCACATTTGTCATGCTGTAACAGACTGAAAAGTGAAAGTGTCTCTTACCAAACTTTTACCTAACACGCGGTAACATGAGATTAGCAAAAGCAGCCCCAAGGGTTGTGTTAGTGGAATCGAACTTCCCCTGCCATTGTATGTGTTGAAGTCACCGCGTTTGAGAACGAGGAGATTTGGTCTTGACAGTGTGTACGCAAAGACAGCTTGTCAAGTTTCTCAACAAGCCTAACAAGAAACTCGTAGAGGAAAACAATGTGTCTTTTCCGACGAGTTTCTCGGTCGTGTGTACGAGGCCATACAGTGCAAAATGGAAACAAAAAAACAAAAGTGTGGCACTAAGTGAGCAAGTAAATAGCATGTGAACCTGAAAAGGTGAAGTAGGCAATGCAAATTGAATGTGCACAAAAGAAAGACCTAAAAGTCCAAAGTGAATAAAAACCATCTATAGAAGGTCCATTAAAGTTCAAAATAAAGTGGAAAAGTCTTTCTTCGATAATCCGGATAAATCTTGTAAAAATACAGTCAAAATGGTAAAGTGTTCACGCTTACCAGATTCGATAGACACACGTACTGTATAGCACATGGGTCAAACAGGCACTGACCTCAAACAGGAACTCCCGCCACTGGAACAATGGTAAGAAAGAGTCCACCCAATGTTGAATGGGCTCCAAAACATGCGATGAATTACATAAAATGGTGTGCATGGACAAAAAAAATGGATCCGCACATAGTTTGATACTGTATAATGTTTATAGTTAAGAAAAAGGGGGTCTACACTTACAGAAAATACAATAAAACAAGCTTGTAAATAAAATAGAATATAGGAAACGATTCCAAGAGCACCACCCGATGCATTTCGTCATTTCGAACATCATCTTGGGTCATGGCCATATTTGGTCAGTGACGTCAGCCATTATCCCTCATTTAAAAACATCAGCCAGGAATCTGTAATTTGGTGACATGGAAGGTTTATTTTTTGTTTGAGACGGATGTTGTTCAATGTAATGAGAATCAGTATCACTAGGCATGTGATTCAAGATGGATTTACACTGTGGGACTTTTTTGTCAGTAAAGTGTGTATTTACTGTTTACAATTTTTGTGAATGAGAAGAGAAATATACACCAGATTCCAAAAAGCATTAGTAGTGTTAAATGGTTTGTCTCAACACACTAACTGCTGCCACTTTTGCTGAATAGCTTGGCTGTTAAAGGAAGTTGAAAAATAACAAACTTACTGGCAGGATAATCAGATCAAAATAAAGAAAAAAGGCCTAAAAAATGAAAACTATTGCAGCCAACAATTTAAAATTGATAAGTTGGAATATAACACATTTTTGATTTCAATACCACTATAATCTGTGATTTCCAGAGGCATCAGCCAGGTATTGTATTTAAATATACCATACGTGGCTGGTATAAATACTATACATAGTTACATTTTACCAATGTAACTATGTAAATATAAAGATGTCTACTATTGTTCTTTAAAATAATCATTAAAAAGGGAGTATACAAGGTTTACAAACCGCAGAAAAACTAAATTCTGGAATCTATTCCTCAAAAAAAGAAGGCTGAGGGCAAAGGACTATTATTTAGTATTGCCTGTGGTTTGCTTGAAGCTGATCTTCTCCTCATTACTAACTTACAGTTTCTTGTACTTCGCTGTTTCTCTGTGGTGATGAGGCCATCTTGGTAGAGGCACAGTTTTACTTCCTCAAGTTAGAGCCTCCCGCAAGGGAAACAGTGAGCACCTGAGTAGTGATCTCACTCCAAATCTTCAGAGACTAGCAGTCAGAGGCAATATTGCCTTAAAGTCACACAGATAAGAGGCGTTAGGGATAGGCGTGTTTTGGTGCACTCACATATTCACAATTACAGAAAAAAGATAACATTTTCAACGCATTTCTTAGCCGCAATAATACTTCCAGCAATATAAACTTCTTTAAGTAGTGCTAATAATTGAAAAACGTCAGCTTCATGAAAGTGGATATGTGGCAATCTGTGATTGAACAAAGGAAGAGGATAGTGGAAAAAATAACACTAGCACTGCAAATTATAAGACTAGCAGTTCTCATATTGCAGTCCAAGCTGGAAGTACAGCTATGCACTTTAACAGAAAAATTTGGATTTTTCATAGTAATTTTTTGTTGGGTTTTAAGGGCATTCGGTAACTGAACAACAAACAAACTCATAGTCCTAAAACTTGGTATACATTAGGTGTAGGAGACAAAGGCATATTTTAGCCCGAGTACAAGTTGTGTAAAGACAATGCTAACAACATTCTAGGTGGAGGAATGAGGATGTCAAAAGCTAATAAACGGGGACTGTGGATGATATAAACTCTATGAAAATAATGATATGAAGTACTGTTGTGCATTTTCCCACTAGCAGTGCAGGGGATATAAGGAACAGATTATAAGGGGGTGAAAAGGAGCAGTAAGACATAGGAGTCCCTCAACTACCTTACTTACTAGAATCCGCAGCAACAAATAGGTTAAAGCAGAGTTCCACCCAAAAATGGAACTTCCGCTTAACCCACTCCTCACCCCCTTACATGCCACATTTGGCATGTATTTTTTTTGGGGGGGGGAGTGGGGGCTTCAGGAGGAGTGGGACTTTCTGTCCCACTTCCTCCTTCCGCCGAGGGGCTGGTTAGGCGATTAGCTTACTCGCCTATCTTCAGCCCCTCCCTGTAGGCGATCACCTAGGACACGTCACAGGTCCTAGGCGATCGCCTGTCGAATCGGACGGCGCAGCGCCTTTTTGTGCATGCGCAGCACCACGCTGTTTGCGCATGCGCAGTGCTGCGCTGTTTGCGCAGTGCTGCGCTGTTTGCACATTAGCAGAGTGTGCCCGGCCGTGAAGCCAAAAGCTGTCACGGCCGGGTGCCCACACTTACAATGAAGGCGCTGGCCGGGGAGGGGGGAGAGGAGCGGAGCCCGGCCGGCACATCGCTGGAACCCTGGAGCAGGTAAGGGTCTGTTTATTAAAAGCCAGCAGCTACACTTTTTGTAGCTGCTGACTTTTAATAAACATAAAAATGGGCTGGAACACCCCTTTAAACTTGCAGACAGTGAGACCTGAATACATGGACTTTAAGAAACATTTATGTGACTTGATTATACTTTTCAATGATATACAATTAACTCTATGTCCCACTTCTGAAAATGGAGTGAACTGCATTATCCGTAGAATTTTGTGCGAAGTGGCGTTGGGCGTGAACTTGGTATGAATACAGACGGCAGAACTTTTTCAGCCAACAAACATGAACGTAGTGACGTACTAGATGTAATACGTGTTTTTTCAGCTCTTTAGTGCAACACTTTGGACAACTTCTGCTAATGTTATCTTATGGTTAGCATTGCTTCTGAGCATGCGTGTTTGTACTTTGGATTTGTGTATGACAGATTTGTGTACAGACGATCGGATATTCCGATGGCACACATTTGTTGTCAGAAAACTTGAAAGCATGCTATAAAACATTTGTTGTCGAAATTCCGACAACAATTGTCCAATGGAGTGTACAAACGGTCGGATTATCCGACAAAACCCTGCCATCACACATTTGTTGTCGAGAAAAAATGTGTATGAGGCTTTATAGAAAATAGCTCACTTATGTTGGGCTTTGAAGAGAGAAGATTGAAAATGGAGTAGTGCAGACCAAAGGTATGTGGAGACAAGGATATGAAATAAGTTGTACAGGAACTTGAGTATCTTGGACTAAAATCTGTAAAGCATTAGGCAGTTCCACCATATCTTTAGAACATATCGACTGATGTTACACCTCAAAAACATGTGTCTGTGCAGGATAAAGGTGTGCTAGTGTAGAGAAACCTATACACTATTTAAAGCATATTCCAAACATGTAACATTGGTAGTATAGGTGGTTATTCTGGCCCAAAGTGGTAAGTAAAAAAAAAAGGCTGTTCAAAAACGATCAACTAGACATTCTGGTATTTATCATGTATACGTGACAAGATCCAGTGTCTGATCTGAAGTTTCTGTAGATAAAATTTCTATATTGGGCACTTTATATTTGTCCTTAACCACTTAAGGACCGCCGCATGTACATTTACGTTGGCAGAATGGCACCGACAGGCACATCAACGTATATATACGTTGGTGCCTTGGGGGGGATCGGGGGTCTGATCGGACCCCCCCCGTACATGCGGTGGTCCGAGCAGCTGCAGGAGCGATCCGACAAGAGGGGGCGGCTATTCGTTTTTGTCCGCCCCCTCTGGATCGCTCCCAGCCAATGCGCGCGCCCGCCCGCCCTGTCACTTCCTCCTCCTGTGTAAACACAGGAAGGAGGAAGCGATGTGATCTCTCCTTCTGCGTTTTTTTCAACCACCGCTGAGGAGAGATCACAACACAAGTAAGTCCTGCACCAACAGTACACTTACACACAGACACATAAACACATTTAACCATCGCGATCGCCCCCCCCCCCTGTCACAGTGTCACTGAATGCAGTAATCATACATGTATGATTACTGTATTTAGTGTCAGTGTGACAGGCAGTGTGACTGTCAGTTAGTGTTAGGTCCAGGGTAGCCCCTGTACCCCCCCTAATAAAGTGTTAACCCCCTGATCACTGCCCTAGTTAACCCTTTCACTCCCTATTGCCAGCATCACTAAGCGATCATTTTTTTCTGATCGCTGTATTAGTGTCGCTGTTCCCGCTAGGTAGCTAATTTATTTATTTTTTGCGATTTTTTTTTTACTAAAGACATGTGGCTAAATAAATTTTGGCCTAAATGTATGACTAAAATTTAGTTTATTGATTTTTCTTATAACAAAAAGTAAAAAATATTGATTTTTTTTTCAAAAATGCTGCTCTATTTTTGTATATAGCGCAAAAAATAAAAATCACAGAGGCGATCAAATACCACCAAAAGAAAGCTTTATTTGTGGGAAGAAAAGGACGCAAATTTTGTTTGGGAGCCACGTCGCACGACCGCGCAATTGTCTGTTAAAGCGATGCAGTGCCGAATCGCAAAAAGGGGACTGGTCATTTACCTGCATTTTGGTCCGGGTCTTAAGTGGTTAATGTTGTATTAGCTATCCAGCTATATTAGGATCCATTATCAAAACAATAGAGAGATTTCAAGCTGGGGGTAACATAGGGTTCTTAAGTATAGGGTGAATCAGTAGGTGTGGGGGGATTAACTTGATGGTGTATTTGGTGCTATCCCAGGTCTTGATGGGCTGGGAATCAGGGTAAATCTCAAATATTAAGAGATGGGCAATATTGGGCTTTGGTGACATCCATAATCCAATCATGTGTAAGCAAAAATTCAGTTATTTTTTTTTTCCTTTGCATTTGCATGTGCAATTTATTTTTTATTTTTTGCATTCTGTGCAATCAAAGCTTCACCATATTTACAAAACTCTTGGTAAAATTCCTTTGAAGAGTTCAACTTTACTTGCAAAGTGAACAGTGCATTTGCCTTTAGTAAATCAACAGATAAAGATAAGCACTTTTATAAATTCTTAATCTTTTGTGGTGCCATACCATAGCAATGCTGTGAATATGAAAGGAATCAATGGTACCTTTGATTAGTAGAATAGGAACCTAGTGGAAGAGTTTTTTTTTTTCTATTCAAGAAAGCTTTGGTTCCTAGGGGTAGGAACAAAGTTGATTCATAGTCAGGTGTGATGTCAATCCTCAAATACTCCAGTGAGGTAGGCTGCTATATAAAAAGAAAAGTTGGAATGAAGAATAGAGACAGTTTCCAGGGGTAAGAAATCATTAAGAGCAAATCCTTACTCAAACCAATGGCCAAACTATATATCTGAGCAAAGGATCAAAAAGTAGAGAATAAATTGGGAAAGGAAATATGTGGTTGTATGAAAGTCTGAAAAACTTCATCAACTTAGAGACTAAGCTTATGGGTCTCAGTTCTCACTTAAACGTCATATATGTTTGAGCTCAGCCTGATCAGTTTGTGTGAGATAACAATCGTTGTGACAAGCAAAATAGGAGAGAGGGGACAGCCTTGGCTAGTCACCCATTTTATGGAAAATGGTGGTGATAATAGATTATGATAAGGGTCACTAGCAGGGTTGTGATAAAAGACCTTCTTTCCGGACAAAACGTTTTCCTTAAACTCATCAAAGAGGTATATAATGCATATGGTCCTGCTATGGGGGGGGGGGGGGCAGAAGACACGGCTATGGGCGGGGGCAGAGTACACTGCTATGGGGGAAAGGGGGGTAGAGGACACTGCTATAGGGAAGGGGATAGAAGATACTGCTATGGGGGAAGGAGGGGCAGAGGACACTGTTATGAGAAGGGCCAGTGCAAGCATAAGGCTGCTTGCACAGCCACCTTAGGACACCAGGAATGGGGGATCCAAGTTAATGCTCCTATCACTAAAATAACAACCCAACAGGGCTCCTAAAAAAAATCTTGTTAAAAAATAACTACTGACACAATTCGCTGCCCTGCACAAGAGTGTCTGGTAAAGCAAAGCAGGCCTTTCCATATCCCTAACACCCCAAACGGGATCATAATGTGTTTAGGGGGGTGCAGTTGTAGTTGTTATGACTCAAGTCTATAGTAATAGTTTACTCATGGGCTTAACTGGCCCTCACTTCAGGCATGAGTGTTATGTGTAGTATGCCTTTGATATTGGGCCCTCATAGAGATTTGTTTTTACATAACACCTTTAAGTTGGTCCTGCCTATGAAGGTTGTTATAATTGTAGTAGTAGGTAGTTTCTTTATAATGCATGGGGGGTAGCACGTGAAATGAGGGAAGTAGAGAAAAAAAGTAGGTGCGAGCGGCGGAGAGTCGCAGTGGAGAATGTAAACTTAAAGCGGATCTCCACCCTAAAGTGAAGATCCGCTGATCGGAACCCTCCCCCCCTCCGGCGTCACATTTGACACCTTTCAGGGGGGAGGGGGGTGCAGATACCTGTCTAAAGACAGGTATCTGCACCCACTTCCGGCCCGCAGTCTCGGGCAAAAGACGGGCTTTTCCCGTTGTGTACTGGGAAGTCTCGGCTCCCAGCACACAGCGGGAGCCAATCGCCGGGCGCAGCGCAACTCCCGCATGCACCGTAGGGAACCGGGCAGTGAAGCTGGAGCGCTTCACTTCCTGGTTCCCTCACAGTGGATGGAGGGGGAGCAGCAGGGAGACGAGCGATCGCTCGTCCTCTGCTGCGGACGCCGCTGGACTCCAGGACAGGTAAGTGTCCTAATATTAAAAGTCAGCAGCTGCAGTATTTGTTGCTGCTGGCTTTTAATAATTTTTTTTGGTGAACCATCCGCTTTAAGTATCAAATAACTGTTTGTTTCCACTACTTGATTAAGTTATGCATTGCGTTGTAGCTCCTTAAAATCCGAGGAATCTCAGAAGTGTAGCCAGCAGGCCCATATTTTCCGATATTTCGTCGGATTCTCACTAGCTTGATGGATTAGGTTTTCCATGACTGCTATTCGTTCCACATGTTGCAGCCAGTCAGTAATTTTGGGAGGCGTGGTACTTCTCTACAGGACAGGTATACATTGTTTTGCGGCATTAATGAGGTGGAGTGTGAGGGATTTCTTATAGGCCGAGTATGGTATAGATGTGTGATGAAGCATGTATTGGACCGGCGAAAAGTCTGGGGTATATAAGTCATGATCTGGATAATTGTGTTGTGGACTTTCTTCTAGAATGATTGCAGGTGTGGACAATCCCACCAGATGTGGAGTAGTGTTATCAAAGTTGAGTTGCATCTCCACCATAGCCGGGAGACACTGGAGTGGTATGTGTGAATTCTTTCAGGTGTGCGGTACCAATGCGAATAGATTTTATAGCTATTTTCTTGGACTGAGATGTTAATGGATTCTTTATGAATGTGGTCATAAATGTGTTCCCATTCGTATTTGGATAGGTCTAAGGTAAGTTCCCTTTCCCATTTTTGGCTGATCGGGTTGGTTTTAGGATAATTTCTGTTGAACAGAAGGGCGTATACTGATGAGATTAGATGTCTTTGTGGTTTCATGCTTCAAAAGGGGTTTAGTCTCTAAATCATTGAGTAAGGAGGTTTGGTGTTGTTCAAGAAGTGTCTAATTTGTAAAAATTTGTAGAAGGGAATGTTTTGTTCTGGACTCAAGAGGATAGGGTGGTGTATGTGACCATATCATTGTTTTGAAACATGTGTTGTGCTCTAAGTGGCGATTCAGAGTATGGGTGAGACGCGTAACCCTCTGAGAAGCCAGGAAGGAGGATGGGGTTTTGGTCTAAAGGGGTCATTAGACCAGGTGAGGGGTTCAGCTCCAATGTGTTACACGTCGTTTGGAAAGTAAGAAGCATGGGGCCTGTAAGAGGGTGTGTAAGGTTTGCCTTGGGGATTGATTTGAAGTCAATCCAGGGTAAGTGAGAAAGAGTCACTTGCGTAAAGGATTCCTCAAGTGTAATCCAAACTTTAGTCGATCTATGTATATGTCAATTGATTATTCTGGTGAGGTTATTCGACCATTGATATCTGTGTATATCAGGGAGTCCTAGCCCCCCTTTCGACTTGGGTAGGGTCATTTTATCCCAGCTAAGTCCCGGAGATTTAGATGCCCAAATGACATTTCTGCAGAGTCGTGTGATTTGTAAAGAAAGATAAGGGGATTTTGATTGGGACTGTCTGAAAGATATATAAGATTATGGGTAGAACATTCATTTTTATTATAGCTAGATGGCCAAACCATGAAAAGTGTCCCAACATCCATTTGTGGAGGTCCTGTTGGATCGTTTTGATTATTGGTAAATAATTCCTGTTGTGTAATTCGGATAGTTTTGCTGGGATTTGAAAACCCAGATAAGTAAGGGCTTGTGGTTCCCATCCAAATAGGCAATTTGAAGGAAGGGAAATGTTTAGGGCTTTTGGTTTTGCAAAATGGATTTGTAAGTTAGATATAGAGTTGAAGAGGGTAAAGTCCTTAAGTAGGTTGGGGATGGTGGTTATGGGGTCAGAGAGGAAGAGAAGAATATCATCGGCATATGACGCAATTTTACAGTTTTTGTTCAGAATTTCAATGCCTTTAACCCCCCTGGCGGTATTCCTGAGTCTGGCTTGGGGTAAGATTTCAGGACCAAAAGCGGTATCCCCAAGGCCAGACTCAGGATTGCCTCGCAGTGTCCACAGGCATGGTTTACTTACCTTGTCCCTGGACCCTGCCTTGCATCCCCGCTGTGTGAGTGAGCGGCTTCCTCGCTCGATTCACACAGTGCCTGTGTGCCGCTGATCTCTGTTCCCTGTGACGTTACAACGTCAAATTAAAAAAAAAGTAAATATAATATAATCACTTGCAGAATTGAGCGATAGCGATTTGTGGGGAAATTCATCATAAAAAAATAAAAGTGATGACAGCGACAATTCTGCAACTGAGCAATTTTCTTTGTTTTTCATTTGATTACATTATTGAATCATTTTTATTATAATTATAATATTATTTGTTATAATTATTTATAGTTATTTATTATTTTATAGTTTATAATTTTGTTTTTCAAACTTTATCATACCCAAGATGTCTTCTAGACTCTTGTTCGGACAGATTTAAGTGAGTTATTCCTAAGAATTACAGGCCTACAATGTAAAATGCCAAATTTCCTTGCAAAATAATGGTACCGCTTTCAGCACCTAAAATCTGAAATAATCATACCGCCAGGGAGATTAATATCCAGGTTAGCTCCTAATTTGCATAGCATGGGTTCAAGAGTGAGCACAAAAATTAGGTGGTGGAGGGGGCATCCCTGGCTGTGCCATTCAAGATGAAGAAGGTGTTCGACAGGCGGCCATTGACTCTGATTCTGGCAGTGGGAGTAGATTACAGTGCCATTATCAAGTGAAGAAAGTGGGCAGGAAATCCCATAGCCTGTAATGGAGTTCCATGCCACTCCGTCGAACGCCTTCTCCGCATCGAGGGAAAGTAAAAAGCCCTGTTTGGAGGTAGTTGTGAGCCAATGGTGAATGTTGATAGCTTGTATGGTGTTATCCCAGGCTTCTTGCCAGTAGGACAGCATCTTTGCTGGAATAAATAATCAAATGATCACAGTGTGGAGCTGTGGATATGAAATTAAAAACACACAGTGCCACGTCCCGATAGATCTGATTGGAAAGAAAAAAACTATATATAGCAGATGATGGACTTTATAGGCATACAAATATATACATTTATTGAAAAGAGAGACATAGAAAATGTTTAAAAAACACTTAAATAACAATAATGGCCATTCCTAGGAGGGCGTGAGAACACAGAAATTTATAATAGAGCACCTACAGCTCAGCTCTGAGCTTTACATGATACATTGCCTTCTATCAACCTTAGGTTTTCTATACAATAGTAGAAAGTGACTTTGCAGTCCTCCTCCTCAATTTACTGTACCTTTAGGTTGTAGGTGCTGTATTATGAATTTCTGTGTTCTTAGGCCCTCCTAGTCCATCATCTGCTATATATAGTTTTTTTTCTTAGCATCTTTGTCTGGTCACCTGAAAGAAAGATGCTGTTGTTGGAGGAACAATTCAAGTTGTTTGGAGGCTTTTGTGAAGAGAGCAGCGCCTCCAAAGGAAGTGGTGAGGTTGCAATCCTGCTTCTTTGGTTTGTGGATATAGAGGCAATTGGGCTTAATGGGTTTTTGTGCATGGTGGTGAAATTTCTCACCATCGGCCCTGTTCTTTATTTGCTGGTACTGTGAAGTGATCTGGACATGTATTGCAACTTCCCAGACGTAGAAATTTTTACACATCAGAATTTAAAAAACTCTCTGTTATCAGAAAATTGTTAAATAAAAGCTGGAGAAAGAGTGATGGTAAAAAAAATTAATATGTTTTCTCTTTGTACACTTCATAATTATCTTCTTAAAGGTCCACAAGCTTAAAATAAACTAAATTCTCAGCAGGTTTTCCATAGATTAAAGTTTATTGCATAAAAGTTTGTTAAAACGCACTGTTAGCAATGCAAAGGGTCACAAAATCATCTGGGACGCCTTGCGTTCCACAGAGCAGAAAGTTCAAGACCCAAAGTGGCGCAGTGAAAGAAACCCCTACTGAGATAATACTATAGAAAGCTGGCAGAGACTTTAGACATACTACAAAAGATGTTCAGAGACTCCAGTGATGCTATAGGAGCTGTAGGAGACTGGGTCATACCATAGGAGACAGATATAACTGGAGACCTAACAAATAAAACTGCAAGAGATAAAAGTCCCTTTACAAATTCACATTAGTGCACCCTACAGTCCATTTTAATTTGCCTTGTGCTAGAGTAAGATTCAGCTAGAAAAAAGCAGCTAGAAAACAGCGATAATAAATTCTAATCACTTGCAGAATTGAGCAATAACGATTTGTGGGGAAATTTGTCATAAAAAAATAAAAGTAATAACAGCGACAATTCTGCAGCTGAGAAAATTTCAGTGTTTTTGATTTGATTACATTATTATTATTTTTTTTTATAATTATATTATTATTATTATTTGCTATAATTATTTATAGTTATTTATTATATTATAATTTATAATTTTGTTTTTCAAACTTTATCATACCCGAGATGTTTACTAGACTCTTGTTTGGACAGATTTAAGTGAGTTATTTCTAAGGCCCCGTACACACGAGCAAATAAATCTGTTCAAATCGGTCTGACAGACCAATTTGATCAGATTTGTCTGCTGGGCTGTTTTGGTTTGATCGCTGTACAATCAAAATCCCCGCCGGCAGACATCGTGGTGACGTGGCGATGACGTTGACGCCACCACGTCACCGCACCAGGAAGTAAAACACTTCTGCGCATGCATCGAATCCATTCGACGTATGTGCGGGCAGATATGTCTGCTGGTTAGCATACTAACCAGCAGACATGTCAGACGGACGGATTCCCAGCAGACAGATTTTAAAGCATGCTTTAAAATCTGTCTGCTGGCAAAATCTGTCTGTCCGCCCGTACACACGATCAAATCTGTCTGCTGAAACGGTCTGTCAGACCGTTTCCAGCAGATAGATTTGATCGTGTGTACGCGGCCTAAGAATTACAGGCCTACAATGTAAAATCTGCTTTTATATTCCATTTCTCCCTGAAAATGCTTTTGCAGCATCAGATTTCTGATAAAAAGATTAATATCAAAAATGGTGTACAAAACATCAACATTGTATAGTATACCTGTGTCCCTGGTATACACTGGTGAAAATCTCAATTGTCAGTCTGATGAATACAAAACGATGAGGGAAAGAGCTGTGGTTTCCCCTTCCAAGACCACTTAGTGATTTTCTGTATATATGATATAGATATGATATAGAGTATCCCTCCAGCCACAACAATTTGTCAGTTGTATATTTACGCAGGAGTGGATATTGAACAGTTAAACAGTGGAGAAAAATAGCATACTCTCACTCAGCTGCTTAATGAGAGTTGGCTGAAAGTTGGTGCTATGGCTGGGAGGCTCCATCCCTCAGTATGTCATATTCACAATCAAAAAGCTGATAACTCAGTGACTTTGAGAAGATATATAAATTGTGATGTTTCACAAATGATGTTATTGTTATGTCATGAGAAAAGATGTTGGTATTTTAGACACTGTATGGGTTAATTTGTAACCAGTAAAGATTCTGGTCAGACGAGACCAAAATGTTACTTTTTGTCCTAAAAGAAAAATGCTACGCGTGGCAGAAAGCTAACACTACACATCACCCTCAACACACATCACATCCACACAGTGAAACATGGTGGTGGCAGCATCATGTTGTAGGCAAGCTTTTCTTTAGCAGGGACAGGGATGCTGGTCAATCTTAGAAGGAAACATGTTAGTCTGCAAAAGACTTGAGACTGAGGTGGAGGTAGCATCAGGTGTGTCCCTAGCAACCACCACTGTCAATGACTAATTGCTTACATGACCAAGAATCTATGGGCACGTAAGAAAAGTGGTTGAGATAGTATGAAAACACAGCTCAGGTGCTAGAGTACCCCATACTTTGTATTTAGCATTCAGAATTGCTTAATTTGTTTACATGACTATTACTTTTGTTTAGTCTTTTACATCCTTCACATGCGATACTACCTACTAGTTGATAACAAACAACAGTTACTATTACACTTCTTTTTGTCCTCAATAAAAATAAAAATAATAATAAAAAGAAAACACAGCTCAGATATGGTCACTGGTTACTAATATATTTGCCCGAGCATCATATAAAGAAGTGGTATTTCTACCACTTCTATATTTGACTGCTTCATAGCGAGTGATTAGGTGTCCCGGTTTCCCTGTCCCTGTTTGATAGTGAGTGATAGTCTCAGTCTGTACCCCCACCAGGCCACACCCCTAATGTATTTCATTCTGCCCATCATAGGTTAGTCATGGGGATGTTCCCCATGAGTAAGCTCCGGTGCATTGACGTGAAACACATTGGGGGCATGATCTGGCTGTGGGTCCAGGCTGAGACAGCCATTCACTATTGTACAGCAGGTTTTGACTTGATTTGCGGCTCCTGGGACACCTAAAGGCTCTCTACCATTGCCTGGAGCATAGAAAAGTTCCCTCCCCGGCCATCACCCACAGCAGTGGGCACAGAACTTAATTCCTATACAGCCTGAGTAGCTTACATACAAAACTTTATTTGACTGCTTTCCACTGTTACTGGTTCCTAAGAAAGCAGCAGGTGCTGGCACCAGGTGTGTCTCTAGCAACCACCACTGTCACTGGCTAATTGCTATCCCCTGAGCTAGTCCACACACCTCTGCAATGACTGTGGGCCTTTTTTATTGTCTCTGCTGCTGGAGCAAAATAAGAAAAATCTCCCAAATCAGCCATATGCCAAGCATCTTAATGCCAGTTTCGCAAAATTGCTGGCAGCTGCTCTCATTCTACCGTATGAAAGGACCACTTTACACACGTTTTTGGTTTGTGCTATACTACAGTGGCAGGCACTAAGTTGCCATTATTTTGCCCAGAAGGCCAACCCCAGCTACCATTTGTTTGCCCAGAAAGCCATTCCTGCACTCCTCTATGTATGTATATTGCAACAAGGCAGTAGGTGGTAGAAAAGGATAAAGTGGAGGCAGATGGTTGGGGTAATGGTGTTGACGAGAAGAAGAAAGTGGGGTAGGAGGGGGTAATATTTGGAAATATATTTCCACTCTTCCACAAAACAAGGGGAAGGGTAGGTAGCAGCAAAAGTAGGGAAACAGTTTGATGACAATGGAGAAGGATAGGCAGCAGAAAAATGTTAAGTGTAGAATACTATGGCAATAGGCTACCCTCCCACTCTTCCATAATCCAAAGGAAGTCATGATCATGACATCTGCTGTCAGTCTGGTGGCCATGTTCTGTTTGTGGCAGGTATATACAATTATTTTACACATTTATTATTTACATACTGTATTTACAAGTTTTTTAAATCATTTTTATTTAAATGTTCAATTGTTTTGCATTACTAGAGTAACAATGTAACCTAGGCCCCAACACCACTTTGTCCCTATGTAGAAACAGAAAAAACAGTTGCCTCGCAAAAATTATGGTTGCAAGAAAGACCAGCCTGTAGATAGAGCTAAGAATGTCTTTAATTGGGTTTCCCCCCATTTTGTGTGACTTTGAAGGCTCAGAGAGTAGACATAGAATTAAAAATCAGTGGTTTTATTATAAAAAAAATACATACAAAAAAGCAAAATGTAGTACACAATAAAAGAAGGGATACACAATAAAATAAAATAAATCAAAGCAAGGCAGAATGAAATTAACTGGAATAAATAAAAATAAAAATAACAAATAAAATGCAAAAAAGGAAAGAGGGGGATTAAAGGACTAACTGTGCCACAGCTAGAGCCATGCATACTCGAATTGTCAGCCGTGGGTTTTCGAAAGATGACTCGTAAGTACCGTATGTCATTGTCATCTCATGTGACAGTGACATCAAGGAAAGTCATCTCCCTAGGGTCGTATGACATTGTGAAAGTCAGTTTAGAGTCAATTTGTTGAACCTCTCCAGAGAGATCTTAAGTAGATCTTCCAGGCTGTCTCATGATCACGTCATCGATGTTACAGTGCTACAAGACTAGTGGGATTAAAAGGTGGTTTGTAAAGTGCAAAAATATCCAGATTCAGATCCCACAGAGTAACATAGTGAGATTTTCTTTAATCTAGAAGTAAGGTATTTGAAACAGGATGAAAGGGCAAAAACCTGATGTTTGGTAATGTGGAAAATAAAAACTTGGTCCAGACCGAGTCCCTTTCCCACCCATCAACTATATTTTGTTATGTTTTTTTAATTATTTACAGATTTACATTTTTTTTACAATTACATATTTAAATTATTTTCCTTGTAAGGAAGTTCCTGCAAAAATGGGCAGGGAAAGTAAGATGTGTAACTAAAATGCAAAGAAAAATAATACCTCAGACTTCCAACATTCCCAGGATACACTTGGGTAATGTCACCGTTCCTTGTTGCTGCCTTCTGGGATAGCTGGGCACTTGAAATCCCACAAAGATACATTTTGTCCATCACAGGGGTGTTTCATCATGGGACTTGTAGTACCAGCTATCCCAGGAGGCAATGGTGAGGCACCTTATCCCTCCAGGAAGCACAGTTTTTTTTTCGGGTCAAGGTTTTTTTTATTATTGTGCACTTGTCTTAGGAGAATAATATAGGCTGCCATTTGCAGTCTCTCCACTTGAACTCCTCTGTAAGTTCCTTGGTTATCAAATGGATGCTTTGATTTTATTAAATTGCCATACACTGCCCTGAAATGTATAAAGAGATGAGCACTTCTCATATTTTTCTGATGTTCACCTACAACATTACAACTCCATGACTCAAAAGTTTTGAAGCTAGGTATAGCCAGGCAACTAGAATTTTCATTAAAGAAAATAGAAAAAAAACTCGAAGCGGGATTTTAAAGGCAACAAGAATAAACTCAAAAAATCATAGAAAAATATTTATTACATAATATGATTACAAAATTAGAAAATACCATGATGTACAAAATGTTAAAAATATAAATATGATTCAATTGGAGATGTAACAATGATACTATCCGTCATCAAATATTATGTAATAAATATTTTTCTATGATTTTTTGAGTTTATTCTTGTTGCCTTTAAAATCCCGCTTCCAGAGTTTTTTTTTTCTATTTTCTTTAATGTATAAAGGGATGATGGCAACCACATGTTTGCTTACATGAGTTGGTCTTTTTCAAACAAGAATTTTCAGATAGTGAGCAATGGCAGCTACCATACTCCACAGATACAAAATGTACTTTAATATATTTTATTTCTTGCAGCCACTAAGACCAAAAAGACTTTAGTTGAACTGAAAAAATAAAAAGGCATGCATAAAATGAAAAATGGTCTTGAGGTAACAAAAAATTTGAAAAGTATAGTCATTTAGACAGTAAAATGTGTTTAAAATGTTAACGTATAGTGTAAAAATACAACACAAAAGAGAAATAAGTGCCATTTCCTTTATTCATCACTTATTACAAATACTCACCAAGACTTTCATACCAAGGCGAACATAATGTCTTACTGTTTTTCCCTTACATACTGCACGTATCAAGGACATGAAAATTGGAAATGGCTTAGCTGTTCTCAATTCAACCAAGCAATTCCTTGCAATTATATGCCACTATGGTGATTTGTACTGCTACCTTCAGGATGTGAAATCAAAGCTAACAGCTTGAAACATTGCAGCTGATCACTCATTCGTCTGCTGGAAGAAAGCTCTGTTGACATTCCATTTGTACTTTTGCAAACTTTGTAGAAAGCTTCTAAAATGTAAGATCTAAAAAGATTTTGTGAATACGGTTTATTTGCCTCTGTTCATTATGATTTATGTGTTCCAACAGTATAATCTCTGTCGTAATTGCATATTTATGATGCTGAGATGTAACGTACTGGATGTTTCTATAGTGAATTAAAGTGGATAGACTTTGTATTAAATATATATATATATATATATATATATATATATATATATATATATATATATATATATATTTATATACACTATATTACCAAAAGTATTTGGACGCCTGCCTTTACACGCACATTAACTTTAATGGCATAGTCCAAAGGGTTCAATATTGAGTTGGCCAACCCTTTGTAGCTATAACAGCTTCAGCTCTTCTGGAAAGGCTGTCCAAAAGGTTTAGGAGTGTGTCTATGAGAATGTTTGACCATTCTTTCAGAAGCAAATTTGTGAGATCAGACACTGATGTGAACGAGAGGACCTGGTTCAAAGTCTCAGCTCTAATTTATCCAAAAGGTGTTCTATCGGGTTGAGGTCAGGACTCAAGTTCCTCCACCCCAAACTCGCTCATCTGTGTCTTTATGGACCTTACTTTGTGCACTGGTATGCAGTCATGTTGGAATAGGATTCCCCAAACTGTTCCCACAAAGTTGGGAGCATAAAATTGTCCAAAATTTCTTGGTATGGGGTGGATGAACTTGACTGTCCTGCACAGAGTCCTGAACTCAACTTGATAGAGCGGAAACTACGAGCCAGGCCTTCTCTCCCACATCAGTGCCTAACCTCACAAATGCGCTTCTAGAAGAATGATCAAACATTCCCATAGACACACTCTTAAACCTTGTGTACAGCCTTCCCAGAAGAGTTGGAGTTGTTACAGCTGCAAAAGGTGGGCCAACTCAATATTGACTAAGACAGGGGTGCCATTAAAGTTTATGTGCCTGTAAATACAGACATCCGAATACATTTGGTAATATAGTGTGTGTGTGTATATATATATATATATATATATATATATATATATATATATATATATATATATATATATTAGGGTTGCACCAATACCACTTTTTTAAGACCAAGTGCATGTACCGATACTTTTTTTTCAAATACTCGCTAATACCGATCCTTTCTTTAATGTTATTTGATCATGGCACTGATATGCAGCACTGGTGGGCACTGATGAGGCGGCACTAATGGGGTGGAACTGATGAGGAGGCACTGAAATGCAGCACTGATGTGCACTGATAAGTAGCACTGATGGGCACTGATGAGACAGCACTTTAGGGCACTGATGAGGAGGTACTCATGATGAGGCATAAGCTGTGTCAGTAGTTTTTTATATATATATATATTTATTTATTTTTTACAATGATTTTTTTGGGGGGAGGAGGGAGTGGATGGTGTCAGTGTTTTTTTTAAACCTTTAAATATTTTTTTTTTTTATCAGCCCTGTTGAGGGGGCTTTGTTGAGATATCAGGGGTTTAAACAGACCCCTGACATATCCCCTTTGAGACAGGGAAAGGGACTGAGGATGCAGATTCCCTGGTCCCTTTCTCAGCAGCATCAGCTGCACTGAAGATGAATGGAGAGGAGACAGAAGCTCCTCTCTATTCATAAACAGAAGCATAGCAAACAGTTTACGATGCTCAGTTATGAATGGACAGAGTCAGTGATCACTATGGCTGCCCACATAAATATATACAAACAAGTTTATTAAAACATTCACACATTTTGTTGAGATTGTTTCTATCAGTCTGATCTATTTTAAATCTGTCTAAGAACAATCTTAAAAAATAGTTTATATTTCCTTTCTGTATTTTCCAAAAACGTCTAGACCAGTCAGTTTTTGTATTAGAATATTACTAGTACAATGGAACCTTGGATTACGAGCATAATCCGTTCCATTTAAAGCACTTGCATATCAAAGCATGTTTCACCATAGAAGTCAATGTAAACAAAGATAATTTGTTCCGCATTGACTTCTATTGCATGCAATACCGTATGTGGCCAGAGGTGGTGGGGGGCGTCGGAGAGACTTGGAAATACTCGGAGACAGATCGGCTGAACATGGAAAAGCTCGGAAAGGCTTGGAAATACCCAGGAACAGAGTATTTCCCAGTGTCTCCAGGTTATTATTAGTATTTACGAATGGCTCTCCAGAGTCACCTCTGGCCAAATGTGACACTGCACACCACAGAGGCTAGAATCCTGCTCTTTTTACCAGATGACACTCGCAGACCGAGTCAGGATTTTTTGCTTGTGCTTCAAAATGCTCGTAAACCATGTTACTTGTAAACCAAGGTTCCACTGTTAAAGGTTACCATATTCATTGGTTTGTACCATGTAATCTGCTCCGTTTTAAAAAAAAAAATTGTGTTCCTAAATCACTGCTATAATGCAAATATGTGCTATCTATGGCTACTAGTCATCACTACTACATTTTTGTTACTACCAGCTGGTGCTTCTCTACAATAAAAGGAGTAGTATACAATGTAATATAGCTATTGCTAAGTTTACCAAATGCTGTTAATTTCAAATAGTTATATAAATTTAGCTACACTCTTTGACAGTGATATAAAAGTATGGTTTCCAGGATCATATTTACAATCCAACATTGTACTTGCCAAGTTCATTAGGATTCATTGTCTTGCTCTGCTTAAAAAGAAAATAACTTTTCAGAAAACATTTCTTTTAACTGCTTTTTAAGTGCAAATGCAAGCTTTAGATATATTTTATGTGAAAGAACAAGGTTTCCTTAAGACTGATAGCAAATGCTCTGTATTTCCCTAGGGAAATCAGAATAACAACATAAAAAGATTTTTTTCAAGCATAATCTATTATAATTTATGATTAGAAATGATTAATGATGTAGTACAATTCTGCTTGTTAACAAAAGCTTCTGCAGAATAGAATAACAAACTAGAACAAGAAACACTCTTCTACATACATGGTAAATTGAAGGGATATAGTTGCATTTGCTTTTCTGAATACTCTGTAATCAGTTGTATGATATCGATAACAGATGTAAATCTCTGGTTATTAAATTGCACAGTTGCCTGGACTATTTTGTTTACCCTATTTAAAGTTTTGTTATTAATCAACAGTGTGTTGTGATTATGGTTGCCGAGTCCCTTAGCCTGAGCAGGTTGGACTGGAACACTGGGGTCCACCAGAGAAATTTGGGACTAAAAGTCCACTCATCTGCCAAATTTTTCAACACGACACAACTGTAGTGTTCATCCAACAACAATGCCTTTATTGTTGATGTTCAACATGCAGAGCTATCTTTACGTGGGACAAACGGGGCAGCTGGCCTGTGTCTAATCTTTGTTGGGGGTTTCAAAGCAGTTGCCACTTGAGCCCGTTCTACCCATGAATTGGTGCCCAGAGGATGGCATTGCATAGTGTACAGAGGAGACAGAAGGCAGTGCTGTATTCCTCAGTCAGCCAGCAGAGAGGGGGTGGGGGCCAGGAGCTCCACTGATGCTCTGATCCTGCCCTATGCAGCCTGTATAAATGGGAGGGAGAACAAAGAGATTGGAGTGGGAGACCCGCCCCTGGACCTCTGAAAGTGTATAGTGAGCCTGGCTGGCCAGGTATGTCCTTACACCCATATAAAGCCTGACTGATATCCTGAAACCCTGAGATTTGTTATTTAAATGTAAAGCTGTGCATTTCTCAGAGTTCTCCATCCATCTCCTGTAGTATGTCCACAGTCTCTGTCTCCTGTACCATGTCTGCAGTCTCTGACCATCTCTTGTAGTATGTCTGCAGTCTCTGACCATCTGTCCACATTGTCTGTCTCCTGTACTATGTCTGCAGTCTCTGATCATTTCCTGTATTATGTCCGCAGTTTCTGTCTCCTGTACTATGTCTCCTGTACTATGTTTATGTCTGCAGTCTCTGATCATCTTCTGTAGTATGTCCACAGTCTCTGTCTTATGTACTATGTCTGGAGTCCTTGACCATCTCCTGTAGTATGTCCGCAGTTTCTGTCTCCTGTAGTATGTCTGCAGTCTCTATCTCCTGTAACATGTCTGCAGTCTCTGACCGTCTCCTGTAGTATGTCTGCAGTCTCTGACCATCTGTCCACATTGTCTGTCTCCTGTACTATGTCTGCAGTCTCTGATCATTTCCTGTATTATGTCCGCAGTTTCTGTCTCCTGTACTATGTCTCCTGTACTATGTTTATGTCTGCAGTCTCTGATCATCTTCTGTAGTATGTCCACAGTCTCTGTCTTATGTACTATGTCTGGAGTCCTTGACCATCTCCTGTAGTATGTCCGCAGTTTCTGTCTCCTGTAGTATGTCTGCAGTCTCTATCTCCTGTAACATGTCTGCAGTCTCTGACCGTCTCCTGTAGTATGTCTGCAGTCTGTCTCCTGCAGTATGTCCACAGTCTGTCTCTTGTAGTACATCCATAGTCTCTGACCGTACTCTGTAGTATGTCAGCAGTCTCTGACCATCTCCTATAGTATGTCTGCAGTCTGTCTCCTGTAGAACGTCTGCAGTCTCTGACCATCAATTGTAGTATGTCTGCAGTCTCTGTCTCCTGTAGTATTTCCAAAGTCTGTGTCTCCTGTAGTATGTTGGCAGTCTCTGACTGTCTCCTGTAGTCTGTAGTACGTCTGCAGTCTCGGACTGTCTCCTGCAGTAAGTCTGAAGTCTCTGGTCTTCTCCTGAAGTATGTATGTAGTCTCTGGTCGTCTCCTGCAGTATATCCGCAGTCTCTGGTCAACTCTTGCAGTATGTATGCAGTCTCTGGTCCTCTCCTGCAGTCAGTCCACAGTCATCTACCGGATTATGCATGCAGTCGCTGACAGTGTCCTGCAGTATGTCCAGAGTCTTTGACATTCTTTGCAATATGTCCGCGATCTCTGACCATCTCCTCTATTATGTCGTCAGTCCCTGTCTCCTGTACTATGTCTGCAGTCTCTCACCATCTCCTGTAGCATGTCTGCAGCCTGTCTCCTGTATTATGTCTGAAATCTCTGACCAATTTTCTGCGATATGTCCACAGTCTCTGACTGTCTCCTGTAGTATGTCTGGAGTCTTTGACCGTCTCCTGTAGTATGTCTGCAATCTCTGACTTTCTCCTGTAGTATGTCGGCAGTCCCTGACTGTCTCCTGTAGTACGTCTGCAGTCACTGACCGTCTCCTGCAGTATGTCTGCAGTCTCTGGTCATTAGATATGTGCATTCCCGTTTGTACGAATGTTATTTTCGTACGAAAATGTTAATTTTCGTACCCGCGGGATAATGTGTACATACGAAAAAAATTAAAGCACCAAAATACGAAAACGACGGGATTACGAATGAGCCGCATAACGAACAACCGCAAATACGAACGAACGTTCCGAAGAAAATACGACAAAACGAAAACGGCAAAAGAACGAAAATGACATCTATAACAAAAGATTTGCATTCTGTATTTTGTTTGAATCCTTTTTCTGTTCGAATTTAAGTCGTATGTTCATTGTTCATATGACATCTATAACAAAAGATTGGCATTCTGTATTTTGAATTCCCTTTTTTATGTTCGTATTTTGCATTCAAAATACAGAATGCAAATCTTTTGTTATAGATGTCATATGAACATACGACTGAAAATACCAAAAGAAAAATGATTCAAGATACAGAATGCAAATCTTTTGTTATAGATGACATTTTCGTTTTTTTGAATGGGCAGTGAGTGAGTGTAGTTAGTGAGTCAGTCTGCAATCTATGTCATATGAACATGCGACTGAAAATACGAAAAGAAAAAGGATTTTCATCATTTTGTACTTTCGTAAATATATTGTGGGATTCGCGGCACTTTCAACACGCGGCTCATCCATATTAACTATTGTTAACTATTGTTAAGCCCCATACACTTGGTCAGACTTTTTAACAACAAACATAAAAACGATCGTTTTCCGTTCGTTCTCAGAAAATTTGTTTGTTTTTAAACTCCATCAGAAAAAACATTTTTGGGTTCAAAAGTCTGGCCAACTGATCTCCCTTCAGATGAAAATCCACAGAAAAGTTTATTTGGCTTTACTGTACTACTCACTGTACTAGTGTACTCAGCACAAAAGAGAAGCTTCTTCACTAACTACACTCACTCACTGCCCATTCAAAAAAACGAAAATGACATCTATAACAAAAGATTTGCATTCTGTATCTTGAATCATTTTTCTTTTGGTATTTTCAGTCGTATGTTCATATGACATCTATAACAAAAGATTTGCATTCTGTATTTTGAATTCAAAATACGAACAGAAAATTTTCTCAACATGGGGTAAATTACTAAAAATACAAAGCTGTGCTTAAAAATACTTAGCATCCACCAGGCAGCGCTAGTATATATGTGTCTAATACAACATATATGTAAAAGAATTAATTAATGACCTGGTTTAATCTGTGTAATCTACAAATCTCTATAGAGGAAAAATCAAACAAGGTAAAACAATAATGATAAATAGTCCGATTAATCCCAAGGAGGAAAAAGACATATGATCTTGTAGTTGCCAGAAGATCCACCACCAATCGTGTGCAGAGAAAGGAGGGGGGGTGGGATAGCAGCCCCCTCTAAAGAAAGCCTCTTACCAGCAACCAGATAAACAAAAGCCCTAAGATAGCAGGATCCAAGGCGATCTCCTGATATACCTCCTCACTCCAAACGAGTAAATGCCCAATGTTCAGCAGATGTAAACAAAAAGAGCGGACATAGCGTAATACTGTTTCAACTTTTAATTAATCTCTGTATATAGATAATCCATATAGATGTACACTTACAAACTTTCAGATCAAAACCGACATGTAGTCACATTCATTGCGGACTTATTGGATCAAATGGACGGCGTCTCTCACCGCTCTGTATAGGCAGGGGGGTGGGTGAAGGCCATAAGATGTATGACTTGATTTAATTGCTTGTTTTTCATATGTACAGCCCTATGAAGGACGATACAGTATTTGATACCTTGTATATCCATTGTGATACTGTTTGTTAAGAGTTGCAGCCCCTTATATATATTTGGCTTTTGTCATTTCAAAGTGGCATTATAATTTGCGCCGATAGGGGACACTGTTGTGCATTATTCTGTCACTCCAATGTTGTTTTGTAAATAACACTGCACCTTTGGCGCATCTAATATCATATACACAATGCATAATATATGACCTTTTTTAAATCGGCCGTTTTGGTTTATATTAAAATGTTTGCATTTAATACAGCATCCGGATATAATTTTCGGATATTTGTATTATTTGCATATATGATGTCACCTTGAGTCTTTTCACAATCTGATTTTACCTGTTTTTTGTAATGCGAGTTGTGCAGACACCTCCGCATTTTACGTGTGCCCATTGGCTAAAGTGAGAGGAACGCGATTGGATATCGGGCTCCCATTGCCGCGCACGTTTTAGACGTGGACAACGCGCCGTTCCCGGTGACGCGATCGCGCCAGCGATGACTGTCTGCGCGAGCAATCTAGGGAGAGCCTCATCCTGCTTCTCTCATTGGTTGTCAATGATGCTAAATAGATATCTCACAGCACTGGGTTCCACCCCTTTCATGATGTCGAATGACGAAACTAGTCAGGGCGGAACCCAGTAACGTGAGTGAAGGACGCCAGGATCCGTGGAGAGGATTGCACCCACCCCCCTGCCTATACAGAGCGGTGAGAGACGCCGTCCATTTGATCCAATAAGTCCGCAATGAATGTGACTACATGTCGGTTTTGATCTGAAAGTTTGTAAGTGTACATCTATATGGATTATCTATATACAGAGATTAATTAAAAGTTGAAACAGTATTACGCTATGTCCGCTCTTTTTGTTTACATCTGCTGAACATTGGGCATTTACTCGTTTGGAGTGAGGAGGTATATCAGGAGATCGCCTTGGATCCTGCTATCTTATGGGCTTTTGTTTATCTGGTTGCTGGTAAGAGGCTTTCTTTAGAGGGGGCTGCTATCCACACCCCCCCTCCTTTCTCTGCACACGATTGGTGGTGGATCTTCTGGCAACTACAAGATCATATGTCTTTTTCCTCCTTGGGATTAATCGGACTATTTCTCATTATTGTTTTACCTTGTTTGATTTTTCCTCTATAGAGATTTGTAGATTACACAGATTAAACCAGGTCATTAATTAATTCTTTTACATATATGTTGTATTAGACACATATATACTAGCGCTGCCTGGTGGATGCTAAGTATTTTTAAGCACAGCTTTGTATTTTTAGTAATTTACCCCATGTTGATATTCTTGATACCATCTAGGTATTTTTAGGTAGCAGCTTACCACTGATAAGTGACAATTTAAATAGATTTTAGATTTTGTTGGCTGAATATTCCAAAAGCGCTTGATTGGTTCGTTTTGGGACAGTGTGCCCCGTTTTTTTGCTCATTACTGATCACTATTAAGATAGAAAATTTTCTCAGTTCTCAGAAAATGTGTTCGTTTTTAAACTCCATCAGAAAACCATTTTTGGTGATTACTTAATTTCTAACTGAGGTTTGTCATGCCCTGTACCCCTTACTTATTTTTTTGCTTGATGTCCATCTCATTCCTATTCCCTTTCCATTCCACATTTCCCCCTCCCTTCTTTTCTTAGCGTCCCCCTCTGTATTATTTTTTAGCATCTTACCTTAGTTGGCTGTAAGTTTTTCTCATTTATAAATAATTTTTTATGCTATATGTTTATGATGGAGTCTACCGGGTTGGTTGCAAGTCTTGTTTGGTGTATGCCGACTGGTTTGTTTTGCCTCATCTTGCATCTTGAATACCTCCATGTCGTGAATTGCAGATACCCTGTAACTCTGTCCTACTTTCTTGTCTGATCATTATATTTGATGATGCATGATACCTTTGTTTGTACAAAATTTCAATAAAAATTTAATATGAAAAGAAAAAAGAAAACCATTTTTGGGTTCAAAAGTCTGGCCAACTGATCTCCCTTCAGATGAAAATCCACAGAAAAGTTTATTTGGATTTATTGTACTACTCACTGTACTAGTGTACTCAGCACAAAAGAGAAGCTGCTTCACTAACTACACTCACTTACTGCCCAATCAAAAAAATGACATCTATAACAAAAGATTTGCATTCTGTATCTTGAATCATTTTTCTTTTCGTTTTTTTCAGTCGTATATTCATATGACATCTATAACAAAAGATTTGCATTCTGTATTTTGAATCCAAAATACGAACAGAAAAAAGGAAATTCAAAATACAGAATGCAAATCTTTTGTTATAGATGTCATATGAACATACGACTGAAAATACGAACAGAAAAAGGAATTCAAAATACAGAATGCAAATCATTGACGAAAATTCACGAAAATTATTGTCTAACAAGTAACGAACATGAATTAAACAGAATAACGAACCATCCCGCATGTATGAAAATATAACGGTAACGAAAATACGAAACGATCGGAATACGAAAAAAACGCGTTGTACGGAAAACGAACGGGAACGAACAGGAAAACGGGCGTCTTACAAAAAATGATTGGAAACGAACCTACGGAATGATACGAAACGGAACCAAAAAAACGGAAAAAAATTCTGTGCACATGGTCATCTCCTGTAGTATATCCACGGTTTCTGATCAGGTCATCTCCTGCAGTATTTCCTGCCACTAAAACTAGCGGGGCTTTATTGGTACAGCCCCCACAGTCCCAGTGAGAGAGGGCCTTTTACCCCCTTCCCGACCAGGCACATTTTTTGCGACGACATGCCACTGTATTGTTTTAACTGAAAATTGTGAGGCCATGAAACGCAGTACCCAAACAAAATTTATGTCCTTTTTTCCCACAAATAGAAATTTATTTTGGTGGTATTTGACCACCTCTGTGATTTTTATTTTTTGCGCTATAAACAAAAAAAGAGCGACAGTTTTGAAAAAAATAAATTTTTTACTTTCTGCTATAATAAATATCCCCAAAAATATAAAAATAAACAAATGTCTTCATTGGTTTAGGCCGATATGTATTATTTTACATATTCTTGGTAAAAAAAATGCAATATATTGATTGTTTTGCACAAAGGTTAGATCGTCTACATAATAGGGGATAGATTTATGGCATTTTTATTATTATAACTTTTTTACTAGTAATGGCAGCGATCTGTGATTTTTAGCGGGACTACAACATTGTGGCAGACAGATCAGACAGTTTTGACACTTGTTTTGGGACCATTGACATTTATACAGCTAGGGGTCGATCAAGGGGTTAAATGTGTGTCCTAGGGAGTGTTTCTAACTGTGGGGGGATGGGACTCCCTGGAGAAGGAGACTGATCATCGTTCCTACTCAGTAGGAACGACAGGTTTGTCGCCTCTCTCCTGACAGAACAGAGATCTGTCTGTTTACATTAACAGATTTCTGTTCTGTCTCTCTCAGGAGCATTGCATCCGCCGGGCACGTGCATCAGCTCCTATGTCACGTGGCGGGCACGCGCGCCCCCTATACACCTTAAAGCACCCACCGTACAGCAATGGCGATTTGCGTAGGGGTGCCAACTTCTTCAAATAGCATGCATGGAACATGCCTTAACTGCTTCTGTCTGAGGTAAGGTTTTACCCCCATAATGACCAGGTAATTTTTTGCGATATGGCACTGCGTTACTTTAACTGACAATTACATTTTTTCCCACAAAAAGAGCTTTCTTTTGGTGGTATTTGATCTCCTCTGCGGCTTTTATTTTTTGCGCTCTAAACAAAAAAAGACTGACAATTTTGAAAAAAAACAATGATTTTTACTTTCGGCTATAAAACACATCCAATAAATTTTTTTTATTTAAAAATCTAATTTCTTCATCAATTTAGGCCAACAAATATTTTTGGTAAAAAAATCCCAATAAGCGTATATTGATTGGTTTGCACAAAAGTTATAGCATCTAGAAATGATGGGAATATTTTTGTGGATTTTCTTTTTACTATTAATGGTGGTAATCAGTGACTTCTTCTCCTCTGTCAGGTTGGAGATCTGCCATGTTTACATAGGCAGACTGCCATTCTGCCTGTCTCTGGAACAATCGTGGGTAACTGGCGGACATCGGGTCCATCAGACCCACTGATTGCTTCCGCTTTGTCCAATCAGCGTGAAATTGGGTCTCCAACGGCGGGGTGCGTGACGCCTAGAGGCTATAGGTATGTGATTTCACACAATAGAGCCACTTTGCCACAGTAAATGTACGCAATGTGGTCGGCAAGTGGTTAAACCTAAAGTAAGTTGCACACCAGTACAATGTACTGCTTTAAAAGTGACATAAAAAATGATATCAACAAACCACCATTAAATAACAGATGTGGAATCCATTATCATGTAAAGAAGAAAATATGGCATATCCCGGGTAAGTAGTAAGGGTCCCAAAATTTCCCCAGGTGATCCTTAGCTTCATATGTCAGCTTGTACATAGGCAGGAATTGATTAAATAATTATTTCCACACACCTACAGTAAATGCAGTGGTTCGGTAGAAATCCAGTGGATACCTAATAATGTTCTAGCATAATACAGCAAACTTTTCAAGAACTGTTTGGACCTATTGGAGATTTCAAGATTCTCAAACACATCGAATAAATACCAGGTTCTCGGCCAATGGATAAATACCTAGAGCAAATAGCAGGTGTGAGAACAGGCACCCCTGTCTAGTGCCCCCATTACAGACCCCACTTCATCACAGACCCCCCATAACAGACCCCACTTAAACACAGACCCCCCTCTACCACAGATCCCTCTATCACAGATCCCCCATTATTTACCTCTATTACAGACTCCACTCCATCACAGACCCACTCATTACATATCCCCACTCCATCACAGACACCCTATTACAGACCCCACTCCATCACAGACCCCCATCACAGACCCCCCTCCACCACATCCACCCCTCCAGCACAGATCCCTCTATCACAGATCCCCCATTATTAACCTCTATTACAGACTCCACTCCATCACAGACTCCCCATTACATATCCCCACTCCATCACAGACACCCTATTACAGACCCCACTCCATCACAGACCCCCATTACAGACCCCCCTCCACCACAGGCCCCCCTCCAGCACAGACCCCTCTATCACAGATCCCCTCATTATATACCCCCCATTACAGCGTTTCAAAGCATGATCACTGAGAATGTTGAAAATTGTTCAAGCTTTATACTTAATTTATAGAGGCACTAAATACAAATGCAATGCATATCATAAGCTATATAAAGAACTACATTTGTTACACTTTGTGGTAGAGGAAACTTGATGTTATATGTAAGTTCTCTCTTTCTTTTTAGACTTTATAGCATAGTAATATTGATTATTTCTTGGCAATAGTAACTTTATTTTTCCCTGCATACATTTCAAATATAGAACCTACATTTACTAAACCTGATTTCTATAACTGAGAAGTTAGTCTGCAATTTCTTTACTAGGAATTAGGCTTCCATTAATTCAATTTATTGTTGCAATTTAATTTCAATCCTTCCTGCCACTTGCAAGGTTAGTCAAGGTTAAATTAAAGAGATAATTTAAAATACAGTGTACTCTTTGAGTTTGCAACTTCAGCTAATGCTATCAACGTGTACTTTGTAATGTCACATTTGATCCAGACTACTGGATTTGAAAGTTCACATCTATTTGTCAGATATGGTAATTATCACATTAAATATGTGTTGTAAGTGTGGTATATTATAGGTATGAGTAATCTCATAAAAGCTTTCAAATCAGAAATAGGTAAAGGTGTTTTCCCAGGCAAACCATACTGTTTGGAAAAACGTTGTTTTCTTATATAGCAAGGGATGAAGGCAAATGTGGCAAAGGAGGCAGTGGAGCACTGCAGAGTTTGTGATGGGGAACAGATATTAAGGTACAATCTGCTTCAGTGTTAGGATTGAAGGCAACAGATCACTATACATTTATTGGGAAAACATTGTTATTTAATTTGTTACCTGGCAACATTTTCACTTAGCTTTGAGAATGAGTGGAAGCTAATGTAGCACCATTCATCCAATCATGTCCAAACAAAAATCTTTTTTTTTTTTTTGCTGTTATTGAGTTTATTTGCAAAGCAAATTTTTCTTAAAGCATACAGCAAGGTCACCTTTTGGAACATGTTACATGTTCCACCCATGTTTCAACTCCTGCCACCAGGCCCCCGACCCCCCCCCTTTCTGTGACAGCTGGAGGGGGATCTTCTCCACGCATCCACTGTCACAATTTAAAAATAGTGGGAGCCCACATGTCTTCATCATTCATTCACCTCAATCTGTGAATGAAGAAACTACAAGCCATCAAACATTGCCATTGACGGCTTGTAGTTCTCAATAAACTGCGAGGGTGCTGATGAGCACATTTGTAATCCATTCACAAGCCCTATCGCTTGTAAACATTCAGCCTGTGTCAAAGTTATGGACTTAAGGCTGCAGGATTTGTCTGCAGAAGTCTGACATTGCACCCCTGATCCACTAATCTCATGTATACTGCTTTCCAGGCTCCTACAAGAAAAAAAATCCAATGTTTTTTCTGCAAAAATATGTGCATTACATATTTATTTTTTAAGTTAAACTTAGCCTTTAGCTTTAACTCATCCATTGTGAAAGGTGAAAATTCACTTTGCAGCAATGATATGGTATACTCTAATAAAGAACCCCCAAAGTGTGCTAGTATGTAGGTTTTTTACACTGATGCTTCTACTTTTTAACTATTAAAAAGAGTTTATTAGGTGAAAGTGACATCATCAATTAAACCCAACTTTAATCAAATGGTGTTGCTATTCTGTACAGTGACTCGATTGTGTAAAATCTAAGACAATGCAAATTACAATAAATTAAGATTTTCTGTCAATAAAGAAATGTTTTTTATAAAACAGAATATAGTAATCTGTATCACATTAAGGGCTGGTTCAGACTTTTGTTGTAGTAACAAGTGCCTTTACTTTGCATTATTACAGTAAGGCATTAAAATAAGTATGATGCATAGTAATATTAATTTTAAATATCACTCCAATGGACATAGCCAGTGCAGAATGAACATGTGTTTTTGTTGTACTCCTCAGTGCACATATGTGAACCGCGTGTGTGTGCGATGAGGTGTACTGTGCCAACAAAAATGCTGCAACTCTGTTGAAGCTTGTAGCTTGAGATCTCAAAGCCTGTAAATATATATATTCAAACGTTTATGTTTTCTTTAAAAATATTCTGAGGTTTGTAAAAACACTAAAATTAACCCCAAACCCTTGTTGATCTCTAACTTCAGCTGTCACACTGATCCTTGAGCAATATCAAAGTACTTTTTGCAATACACTTTTCAGTGCTCTTTGTTACATAACTTTCTATGCACCTAATTCAGCCAAAACAAAGCTTTTATGTAATTTAAACAAAAATGCAGGCTAGTTTGGAGCAGCGAGCAGTAAAGATAAACTAATTTATTGAGTCACTGCTAGTTTGTGGCACAGAAGTCATTTAATGGCTGACTCCATAAAAACATAAGCATACACATATTTTACTTCATATCAGACTCCTTATATTTTCCTATAATTTAGCAGTGAAGTTAATATATTTTTTTTTTAACGCAATCTTGACCAAATAAATATATCATGTGTCTACTACTTATGCGACACCAGCTACTAAATATTGTTATATAACACTCAGCCACACAGAGGAATTTGTAAAATAAATGTCTAGTCAAAAAAATTACTCTGTACTGGACCCCCCCTCTAAAATAAAATTGGGCACCTTTTCCAGCTATTCATTCTATCAATCATAAATAACACAACTCACAAGTGGACCTTTGACTCACACTTAATCCAACAACCAAAGACTAAGGGCCAGATTCACGTACATTGGCGCATATATTGACCGGCGTAGCGCACCTCCTTTACGTTAGACCGTAATGTAGAGGCGCAAGTACCGTATCCTCGTAGCATTTGTGCACAAATTTGCGCCGGCGCAACGTAAATCCCGAGGCGTAAGGCAGTGTAATTCAAATAGGGAAGGACGTGGGCATGTTCCATTGAAATGAGCCGTGACCCCATGCAAATGAAGGGCCGGCCGGATTGCGCATGCGCGCATGAAGCAGACTATGGTCAGCACCTCTCTGCGCATGCTCAGAACTCGGCACGGCGCAATCAGTGAGATTGGAACTAGGCCCGGTCAACTTAGTGAGCTACGCACAGTGCTTAAATAGACCGAGAGAAACGCCCTTCCTTTGCAAAAGTACATCCATTTGTTTCCCTTCCTACAGCAAGGTGCTTTTGTTCTGTTGTTTGTTAGTGTTTGTTGGTTTGTGTCGTGTTGTTGTGTTTTTTGGATTGTGTGTTTTTGAGAAATGTCAGATATGAACTGGAAGTTGAACTACTATATATATATATATAAATGTATATAATATTAATTAATATATTAAATATATATTAGATATAAAAAATAAAATTATATATTTATGATATTAACTAATATAAAATATATACTAAACAGAAAAAATGTATCTAAAATATATATATTTACCCATTAGTGTGAAAAGAGCCACTGGCAAGGAAATGGAGCGTTGCCAGGACCTTGACCAGTGGCTGCACTGCATGTGAGCATTGTGTTGGGCTGGTGATGTCCTCCTGCAGGGTTGTGGTTAATTTCATGATGGCATGAGGGGTGAATCTGAAGATGCGATACACCTCAGAATCACTCATGCCAAAGATGTCTATGCGTGTGCGGTATATCCTCTCACGCGCCCTCCTCCGTGCCCTTCCTCCGTGCCCTCCTCCTTCTGCGTTCATCTAAAGTCAGTAGTATAGCTATGAGCAAGGATGCCCCTGGCATGTTGGCATACAGATTGTTGTCCTGCAAGTGTGGCTGCTCAGCTCGTCCCTAACAGTGTTGCTTTAGCTGACATGTAGACAGATTGTCCAAATTTAAACCTGCTTTTATTTGGACTAACTTTAGACCGGACGTGCAGCTGATGCGCACAGCGTAGGCTGCACCGCACAAACTTACTTTTGTGGATCGCCGTATCTCCCTCATTTGCATATTTGCATAGCAAATCAATGGTGTGTCTAGCGCATTTTTGCATGCACGATGCGCCGGTCTATCGAAATTACGTCGGTCGAAAAATTCTAGATTTCAGGCGTATATCGTTTTGGGGATACAGCGCATAGATACGCAGGCGCATATTTAGACTTACGCCGTGCATCTCGTGAAACGCCGGCTTAAGTGCTTTGTGGATCTGGCCCTATATATATATATTGGTCCGAACACTTCCCACTTTTTATTTTTCTCTTGCTACCTAACACCTCTAAAAAGATTGTGTTCTGTCATTTAAATGAAACTTTCTTGATTAATACCTTAGTTCACTCGAACATTGGAAGGGTTATCTAGGACTTTCAAACTACACACGCGAATGACCCTACCCCCTTTCCACCTAAATGGATGACTCTAATGACTCTAAAAAGACTAAAACCACCAGGATAATGAATTTTCTTAACAACGTAAAAACTCTCATGCCGCGTACACACAATCATTTTTCGGCATGGAAAAACGTTGTTTTTCAGCATGTCCAAAAAACAATGTTTTTCCAACTTCATCATTAAAAACGATGTTGCCCACACACCATTGTTTTTGAAAAATTATGAACAAAGTGCGGTGACGTACAACACGTACGAAGGCACTCTAAAGAGAAAGTTCTATTCGCCTTTGGGCTGCTTTAGCTGATTCCATGTTAGTAAAAGACGATTCACGCTTTTTTGTCTGTTACAGTGTGATAATTGTGCTTACTCCTTTATGAATAGTAGTTTTACCGAAACGAGCGCTCCCGTCTCATAACTTGCTTCTGAGTATGTGCGGGTTTAAAACGTCGTTTTAGCCCACACACGATCATTTTTTACAACCCGAAAAACAAAATTTTTTAAAACGATGTGAAAAAATGCAGCATGTTCGAATTTTTTTTTGTCGTTTGTGAAGCCCACACACGATCATTTTATATGATGTTTTTAAAAACTTCATTTTTTTCATGCCGAAAAATGATCGTGTATACACGGCATTAAATGCGCTCATACAGTGTCTTGAAAAAGTATACATGTCCCTTGAAATTTTCTACATTTTGTCATGCTACAACTGAAAACGTAAATGTATTCTATTGGGATTTCATGTGTAGACCAACACAAACTGCAAACAAGACTTATTAAGGCTTTCTTTCAACAATGACATTCTTCTTGACACTATTTTGACTCTATTTACTAATTAGGTGACTTCTGAAGGCAATTGGGTCCCCTAGATTTTAGTTAGGGGTATCAAAGTAAAGGGAGCTGAATACAAATACACGCCACACTTTTTAGATATGTATTTGTAAAAAAAAATGAGAACCATTTATCATTTTCTTTCTACTTGACAATTATGTGCCACTTTGTGTTGGTCTGTCACATAAAATCCCAGTAAAATACATTTCAGTTTCTAGTTGTAACATTACACAATGTGGAAAATTTAAAAGGGTCTGAATACTTTTTAAGGCACTGTAAGCAATCCCCTTCTCTACAGACCCCAACTACTGTTCTCTAAACATTTTAAACATCTCAGGCCATGAAGCAAATCCTTTACTTGAAATACTGAACTTCCTTGCCAATGCCTGTACGAATTTGGAAAGAAGAATGGAAAAATGCTGGCTAGATCTATTAGACTTAAATGTTTTTTGGAAGTTTTTCTCTAAAATGTCTTGCCCCTTCAAAAACCTTGTACACACTTTAGAAGCCTTTGCCAAGGCTTTCAGCTATCTCCACTCTGGTGACATCCACAAATTCTGTCGACTAATACACACAATCCACTGCTCTTTCAACTCTCTCTTTTACATCAAGCAGAATTTGTCCCTACCAGGGAAGCTAGGGACAATACTGTCAAATCCCTTATCCTAATAGACTATGCCAGGAAGAACCATAAATTGCTTTGCCTGCTTGCTATTGATGCAGAGGTGGCATTTGATCATGTGTCCTGGAAGAGTTTTCTCACCATTTGGTTTGCCACCAACTTTTCATTTGAAGAATATGGCCCTTTATAACCCTGCCCCCTCCCCCTACCCACCGGGGTTAGAATTAATGGTATATTGTCTGACCATATTTATATCCACAACGGGCCCCAACAGGGCTGTCCTCTTTCACCTCCTTGCCATGGAGCACCTGGTGATTGCCAGTAAATCCAGCCACTTGATTTGTAGACTATCAATCTTCAAAAATGAAAACAAAGTAGGGCTATATACTGACAACCTTTTACTATACATGTTTAACCTCAATACTGGACTTCCAGGCAGGGATCATGGTGTAAATATTGTCATGACCATGTTGCCATATTTATTAATGATGTAATGTTCCATTCCCTTCCCCCCTTGCTTATGTGGGCAGGCACTGATAGGTAAGAATTCAACTGGTGCAAGCAACAACTGATTCCTTAGCAACCATTGACAGCTGGGATAGTGATGTCAACACTATCCAAATATGGCCATGTGGCCATATTTAAACAATGATGTAAGGCACTCCATTCCCCGCCATTTTTTCACATGGCTGAGGATTCCCAACAATGTAGGTGAATGGATCAGATAACGTCAGTGATTGGTAAGGATGCAGCTGGTGCAATCAGCCACTGCTTCCTATTGACAACTGAGAGCTTTTGAGGGGACTTCAGTGGGTAAATGGAACAATAAAAGGTAAGTATATGCTCCTTCCTTATGCACTATTTAAAATGGCTTACTTATGCACTGTGTTAAAATGCAAACCAGATAACTTTCTCTCAGGGCCAAATATCAGCTTAATACAAGTTGCTTTATTCCTCAGAGGAAAGAGCAAACTGATCTCTGCGGGCTTACACTTTTTTTCTCACTTTATAAACTGGTGTAAATAGTGTATTACCATCTGAAAAAAATGTTACAATACTCTCTTTGCTGTTTTTGTTACTTTGTTACAAATAATGTAGTGTTCTCTAATGCCGCGTACACACGGTCAGAAATTCCATCAAGAAAAAATTCCATCAAGAATTTACGATTGTGTGTACACGGCATTAGACAGGTGTTCTGTGCTACCTTAGCTACACTTTTCTACTTGACTGGAAGGCTGACACTCTTTAGCAACGCAGAAGCTGATAAAAAAAATCCTTAGACAAATGTTACAAGCTCTCTTTCACAAACTTTGCTATTTGGCGGAAAAAATGTGCAGCCTTTTTGTAATTTAGAGACTAAAAACAGCTGAATTGCTTCAGACAAATGGTACACACTCCCTCTTTTTAAGGCACTGTAAGCAATCCCCTTCTCTACAGACCCCAACTACTGTTCTCTAAACATTTTAAACATCTCAGGCCATGAAGCAAATCCTTTACTTGAAATACTGAACTTCCTTGCCAATGCCTGTACGAATTTGGAAAGAAGAATGGAAAAATGCTGGCTAGATCTATTAGACTTAAATGTTTTTTGGAAGTTTTTCTCTAAAATGTCTTGCCCCTTCAAAAACCTTGTACACACTTTAGAAGCCTTTGCCAAGGCTTTCAGCTATCTCCACTCTGGTGACATCCACAAATTCTGTCGACTAATACACACAATCCACTGCTCTTTCAACTCTCTCTTTTACATCAAGCAGAATTTGTCCCTACCAGGGAAGCTAGGGACAATACTGTCAAATCCCTTATCCTAATAGACTATGCCAGGAAGAACCATAAATTGCTTTGCCTGCTTGCTATTGATGCAGAGGTGGCATTTGATCATGTGTCCTGGAAGAGTTTTCTCACCATTTGGTTTGCCACCAACTTTTCATTTGAAGAATATGGCCCTTTATAACCCTGCCCCCTCCCCCTACCCACCGGGGTTAGAATTAATGGTATATTGTCTGACCATATTTATATCCACAACGGGCCCCAACAGGGCTGTCCTCTTTCACCTCCTTGCCATGGAGCACCTGGTGATTGCCAGTAAATCCAGCCACTTGATTTGTAGACTATCAATCTTCAAAAATGAAAACAAAGTAGGGCTATATACTGACAACCTTTTACTATACATGTTTAACCTCAATACTGGACTTCCAGGCAGGGATCATGGTGTAAATATTGTCATGACCATGTTGCCATATTTATTAATGATGTAATGTTCCATTCCCTTCCCCCCTTGCTTATGTGGGCAGGCACTGATAGGTAAGAATTCAACTGGTGCAAGCAACAACTGATTCCTTAGCAACCATTGACAGCTGGGATAGTGATGTCAACACTATCCAAATATGGCCATGTGGCCATATTTAAACAATGATGTAAGGCACTCCATTCCCCGCCATTTTTTCACATGGCTGAGGATTCCCAACAATGTAGGTGAATGGATCAGATAACGTCAGTGATTGGTAAGGATGCAGCTGGTGCAATCAGCCACTGCTTCCTATTGACAACTGAGAGCTTTTGAGGGGACTTCAGTGGGTAAATGGAACAATAAAAGGTAAGTATATGCTCCTTCCTTATGCACTATTTAAAATGGCTTACTTATGCACTGTGTTAAAATGCAAACCAGATAACTTTCTCTCAGGGCCAAATATCAGCTTAATACAAGTTGCTTTATTCCTCAGAGGAAAGAGCAAACTGATCTCTGCGGGCTTACACTTTTTTTCTCACTTTATAAACTGGTGTAAATAGTGTATTACCATCTGAAAAAAATGTTACAATACTCTCTTTGCTGTTTTTGTTACTTTGTTACAAATAATGTAGTGTTCTCTAATGCCGCGTACACACGGTCAGAAATTCCATCAAGAAAAAATTCCATCAAGAATTTACGATTGTGTGTACACGGCATTAGACAGGTGTTCTGTGCTACCTTAGCTACACTTTTCTACTTGACTGGAAGGCTGACACTCTTTAGCAACGCAGAAGCTGATAAAAAAAATCCTTAGACAAATGTTACAAGCTCTCTTTCACAAACTTTGCTATTTGGCGGAAAAAATGTGCAGCCTTTTTGTAATTTAGAGACTAAAAACAGCTGAATTGCTTCAGACAAATGGTACACACTCCCTCTGTTTCATTTTGTAAGACCTGTTTCATATGGGCTTTAGCTTGCATAAGAGCAGTGTGAACAGCAAGCTTTGACAAAGCATTTGTAGATCTTTCAGCAATCTTTGCTAAAGCTCTTAAAGTGCCATTCAACTCTAGTTTGTAAATGTTGAACACAGATCCCAATGGGAGTGTTTATTGCCACTTTAAGCAAGCTGGTAGCAGGCTTCAACAGGCTTTTAACAAGTTCTGAAGCCTACTAGCAGATTGCTTAAAGAGGCAATTAACACTCTGATTAGGTTCTGTGTTCAACATTTACAAAGTTGTTGAATATTTTCATGGCACAATGGGAGGCAGAAATAAAATTTAAAGATTGACCCAAACAATTAAAGTGATATAGGAGAATTATTGATGGCCTATTTTTGATTTGGGAGGGTGATAAAGTGAGTCCATTATCATTTATGAGTAAATTAGATACTAATGATAAGGATATTGTCCTATCTTGGAAAATGTATAAGAAAGTGGTTCTTCTGTTCCTGGATGTTGAAAAATCTATTTGAAATGGTCTGTTTATGACAAGAAACCACTTCAAACCTACTGACCATAATGGTTATACAGTGTAACATTGGATAGTTGCCATCATAAGTCCTGGCTTTTTAATACTCCAGGGGACAATTTGTGTGTATTCCTTTTAACCGCAAACAGAGGTTCTGTCAAAAAATAGATGGAAGTATGCTTATTAGCATCTTCTCTCTGTAATATGTTAGCACCTGGAGTGATTGATCCCCCAAATGAAAATAATAATAGCAGTATAATCTCGATTTTGTCATTATACGTGTGGTAAGAGCGAAGGGTGTGCAACCTCTAGGGTCAATACCAAGAAAAAAGAAGAGGTTTGTGGCTCATACCACTGGTAAAACGTACAAGTTGAAAGATTGTATTACTTGCACTACTGAAGGTGTAGTATATATGTCAGAGTGTCTTACAGTATGTGGGCGGCACCTAAAGACAGCTCCAGGTCAAAATTATGGAGCATAAAAACTACCATTAAAAAAGGAGAGCAGAATCAGAGTTTCTAAACATTTTAAACACTGCCATAATGAGAACCTCAGTGGTTCAATATTCTGGGAGCTACCATTACCAGTAAAAACAATAAAAAAAAGTCCATAAATCTATCCCATTGTTTGTAGACACTGTAACTGCAAACCAATTAATATATGCTTATTGCCATTTTTTTTACCAAAAATATGTAAAAGACTACATATTGGCCTAAACTGGTGAATTCATGTTTTGGGGAATATGTATTATAGCAGAAAGTATTTTTTTTTTTCAAAATTGTCATACTTTTTTGTTTATAGTGCAACAAATAAAAACTGCAGGTGATAAAATGCCACCAAAAGAAAGCTATATTTTTGGGAAAAAAAGGACATACATTTTGTGCAGTTAAAACTACTCCGTGTCGTACCGCAATAATGGCCTAGTCATTAAGGCAGCAAATCCTTCCGGGGCTGAAGTGGTTAAACAGCCTATACTCCTACAATATATTTTAACTCAGTGGACTCTGGCTCAATGTTTATTCATTGCAACAGTGGCCCACATTTCAGTTTTGTTTCTTAGATATATGCTATAAAAGGTTGTGTATTGTATTCATTGATGCTGAACACCATGTGATGTTTTTTAGCCGACTATGGGATTTGTTCCCCACTCTTTTTTCTGTTATTTTAATTCCCTTTTCTTTTGACTATTTTTGTATACCTGTTTTGTTGTAAACACTAGTAAAATTCTTCATAAATAATGAACGTAAAAAAATAATAATAATGCAATTAAAAAAATAACACAATTAAAATAATGTTAAAGTCCCTAGTTTCCCCGTGCTCACAAATAGACAAAGATCATCTTGTCCTTCCCTAATGGTAATTCCCCAGGTCCAGATGGCCTCTCTAATGAGTACTTACAAAAAACAGCAAGGTCCTATCCCCATGAAAAGTATTTGCCAAAACAGCCCTAACCTCCTCATTCCTCCCAGAGATGCTGAAAGCTCACATCATCACTCTTCCTAAGCCAAGGAAAGACCCTATGCCCCTTGCCAATTTCACTCTTAAAGTGGTTGTATACTCGCTGACTTTTTTTGTTTTTTACACCTGTAAGGGAAAAGGAATAATGAACTAGTATGCACTGCAATGTCATCACTCCCGCGCATGCACGTGGAAGACTTCTTTCCGGCAAGGTCCGGCGTCTGCTGGGCCTTCAGCCGAGAATCCCCTTTTGCGCATTGCAAGGGGAATCTTTAGGAGATTTTTTTTTACCTACAGGTAAACCTTAGTATAGGCAGGTAAAGGTTTTTAAAAAAGACTATACAACCGCTTTAAACACAGATTTCTTTATCGTACATCACGGGACACAGAGCGCATAGCCATTACACTTGGGTTATATGGGTACCTTCAGGTGATGGACACTGGTGTAATCAATTTCACAGGAAGTCTCCTCCCTATATAACCCCCTCCCACTGGGAGTGCTTCAGTTTTTTCGCCAGTGTTTTAGGTGTTGGTCACGTCTAGCTGTCCCTCGGAGGTCTCGGGACCCAGGATAGCTAGCCGGATCCGTCCGAAGTGCTTCAAAGCCAAGGTGTACGGTACCCGGGCCCTGCTTGCGTGGGGTTTAGCCTATAATGCCTCTCCTTGGAGGGCTGGATTCTGGGCTCCAGTGCCTTAGTCTCTTCCAAGGACTAAACGCTACTGATGTCAGGATGCTATATAGGCCCAGGTGTGTGGGTTCCTTAACACAGGACCCCGGTCCCTGAAGGTCCAAGACAATACCCACGGAGATGGGGGAAGATTGGGCCTCTTGCAGTTTGCAATACCCTGCGGCGTGGAGCAGGTAAGAGGGAACCTGCGGGACTTGGTTCGACAGTAGGTATCCCCCTGGGGGTTCTGGGTTGGCTAATGGTATGCTTGTGCATCAGCCACTATCTCCACTATGTCTTTGAGGCAGGATGGGATGTACTAATGTTTACTCAGATAACATGTAGGTTTATGTATGCTTGTTTAAGATATGTATTTGCTACTCCCCCCAGATCTGCCTGTTAGCATGATACTGCAGCCCCACGTACTATAAAGGGGGAATGCTGGTAAAACTCCTGTTTCTTAGGAAGCCTATGGGGACAGCTTCCTCTGTGTGTGCACTACATTAAGTATTGGTGCTTACCTGGTGTCTGTTGGGCTGCTAGCGCTGGTCCATGCTTCTCCTCTGCTTTCTGCTTCCTCCATGTTGGTTTCAGTGTGGGGGGGGGGGTGGGGGTGGCAGGCCATGAGTGTCAGGTCTCAATTAAAGCAAAGCATTTCCTGGCTGGTCATTCCCTCCTGAGAGCAGAGGAGAGAGAGGACACAGAGCGCGCAGCTGAGCCATTCTGGCTTTGCAGTGACACCTAGTGGTGGTTTGTGGATCTTCAGGTCTGGACTTAGGTCCATACTGACAAAAAAAAAAAATTGTTTTTTTCTTAAAGGGACTCAGCCTTAGATCCGGCAGTATCTGAGTCGGTGCAACCTTGGTCTCCGGCTAACGGGCATTGGTGTTGCAATACTCACAGGATTTCCTCGGTATTGCCGCCTTCTCGGGCGTGTGGAAATTTGAAAAAAAAAAATATATATAATTTTTTTACCATAGCCTGTTCTTATTAATGATACACTTCTAGCTACAACAGTTGGGTGTTGGCTACAGGGGTGTCTCAAGGTTGTGCAATGGCTCCCAAGGGATCAGGACCAGCTAAGGCTGCAAAGGGTGCCAAAAAACGAAAGAGGTCTCCATCGGGGTCAGAGGATTTGGGCCAGGCTCCAACGGTCCCACCCTCACCAGATAGACCACCGATTAGCATGTTGCAGGAGCCATTGAGGGTGCTAGGGGCAGATGCGGCCCCCAATCAACCCATTCCCCTTTACGTTACGGAACAAATGCTAGCGACCACCCTGGGTGGGCTAGAGGAAAGGTTAACTGCTTTGATTGCCCGCTCTTTGCCAAGTGGCAAACGGGCTAGATCCCCGTCACCTAGATTGGTGTTTTCAGATGCAGAGGTCCTCTCTTCGGAGGAATTGGACCCACAGGGGGATCAAGCGGACCCGAGTCCCGACGGTTCAGACATTGAGGGTTGCACTGTAGATGAATTTTTTTTTCGGCTTCTCAAGCGGAGAGCCTGTGGATCCAGTCTCTGACAGATATGGTTCGCACTGCTTTTAAACTTCCAGTGTCAGAACTATTAGCCCCTGCGGTATCCTCTTTAGGTTCTTCAAAGGCACCATTAAGTTGTGCATCTTTTCCGATTCACCCCCTTCTGGAGAGCGTGATTTTTCAGGATTGGGCTCAACCTGATAGGATCTTTATCCCTCCTAAAAGGTTCTCTATTCTCTATCCTATGGAAGAGGAATTTGCAAAGAAATGGGCACTCCCTACTTTGGACGCAGCCATTTCCTGCGTGAATAAATCCCTGACCTGTCCGGTTAAAAATGTCCAGATGTTCAAAGATCCGGTCGACAAAAAATTGGAGACCCTACTGAAGGCTTCTTTTACCACAGTAGGTGCCGTGGTTCAGCCAGCAGTGGCAGCCATTGGCGTTTGTCAGGCGTTAAAGGATCAGACTAAACAGATATTAAGGGACATGCCGGCTCAGCAAACTCGTGAATTGGCAGACCTACCAAGGGCTCTCTGCTTTGCAGTAGATGCTATTAAGGACTCCATTCAACAGGCGTCCCGTCTATCTCTGCTGTTGGTTCATATGCGTCGCCTTTTGTGGCTGAAGAACTGGTCAGCAGAGGCACCCTGCAAAAAGCTTTTAGCAGGATTTCCCTTTCATGGTGGGAGACTATTCCGTGAAGACCTAGATAAATATATCCATACCATATCAAGTGGTAAAAGTTCTTTCTTACCTGTCAAGAAAAGACCACGTGGGCCTGCGTTTAAGCGACAGGCCTTCGCAGGCTCGGCCCCTTCAACTTCCCGTCAGTATCGACGGCCTCCCGGGCGTTCAGCATTTAATAGCTGCCCACAAAGACAAGCCACGGCAGGCAAGAGGCCATAGTCTCGCAAGCCGGTTAAACCAGTCATCAAGTCAGATTCATGAAGGGGCGCCCCCACTCTCTTGGGTGGGGGGAAGGCTTCGGTTTTCTCCGAAGTGTGGGAGGCCAGAATTCCCGACTCTTGGGTACGGTCCGTGGTAGCCACGCTACAAGCTAGAGTTTTCGGGAAGTCCCCCTCCTCATTTTCAGGGGTCAAGTCTTCCAAGCGACCCATTAAAGAGGGCCTCTCTTGTAAAGGCATTGGATCGCCTCTTGCTCCAAGGAGTAATTGTAGAAATACCAACCCAGGAATGGGGTCTGGGATTCTATTCCAACCTTTTCATAATACCAAAGCCCAATGGCGACGTCAGGCCTATCTTAGACCTCAAACGCCTAAATCGCTTTCTAAAGATTCAGACCTTTTGTATGGAGTCCATACGTTCGGTGGCAGCCAGCCTACATCAAGACGACTTTCTAGCATCTATAGACATAAAGGATGCATATCTACACGTGCCGATCTACCCGGCACATCACAAGTTTCTTTGTTTTATGATAGATCACCGTCATTACCAGTTCGTAGCCCTCCCTTTCGGGTTGGCAACAGCTCCGCGGATATTCACAAAGGTGTTAGCCCCGGTGCTAGCCGTCCTAAGGACAGAAGGCGTTTTGGTCCTGGCATACCTGGACGATCTCCTGGTTATCGACAGATCAGCTTCCAACCCCAATCATGCAGTAGTCCGCACAATTCGGCATCTAGAGGAATTCGGGTGGATTGTGAACCAAGAAGAAATCGATGTTGCAACCCACAAAGCAGTTGGAATATCTAGGCCTTCGGCTAGATACAGACTGCCAGAGGATATTTCTACCTCAAGCAAAAGTCAGGTCATTAACTCAAACACTTCAAATGGTCTTAGGCAAGAAGAGGCCGACTATTCGCCTATGTATGCGACTGCGGGGGAAGATGGTGGCCGCCTTTGAATTAGTGCCCTACGCCCAGATCCATACCAGATATCTCCAGGCAGCCATTCTCTCTGCTTGGAACAAGTCCATTCAGGCATTAGATCGTCCGTTAGTTCTCTCCCCAGGGGTCCGACGCAGCCTGTTCTGGTGGCTAGTCCCTCAAGGTTTGTCAAAGGGGAAATCTTTTGGGCCTGGACTCTTCCCCTTCAGGGTCTGCCAGTAAGGATACAGTCCGACAATGCCACTGCGGTGGCATACATAAACCACCAGGGGGGCACGAGGAGCCTAGCGGCTCAAAGGGAAGTAAACCTGATTTTCTCATGGGCCGAAGCCCATGTACCCTGCATCTCGGTGGTGTTCATCCCAGGGATAGACAATTCTCAAGCAGATTTTTTGAGGCGTCAACAGTTGCTCCCGGGGGAGTGGTCTCTTCACCCCCAGGTATTCCAGGAGATTTGCCAAAGATTCGGAGTTCCAGATGTGGACATTATGGCAACGAGATCCAACAAAAAGTTGGACAAATTCATATCCCGAGCCAGGGATCCCTCGGCCTACGGGACCGATGCGTTGGTTTGCCCCTGGCACCAGTTTTCTCTCCTGTATGCGTTCCCTCCACTGCAGATGATTCCCCGCCTTCTACGGAGGATCAGGGTGGAGCGCAGGCCTGTGATCCTGGTTGGCCCCAGCCTGGCCCAGGAGGGCTTGGTACGCACTCATCGTGAGGATGTCAGTAGGGGCGCCGTGGCCGCTCCCCCTGCGCCCAGATCTGCTGTCTCAGGGCCCAATCTGCCACCCTGCTACACAGCAGCTAAATTTTACGGCTTGGCGGCTGAATCCCTAATTCTTAAGGGCAGAGGCCTCTCAGCTCAGGTCATATCTACGTTGATTCAGGCTAGGAAACCAGTCTCTAGAAATATTTATTACAGAGTCTGGAGGACCTATGTGGAGTGGTGCGAGTCTCAAAAGTTTTTTATTGACAGGATCTTGCGATTCCTCCAGGTTGGCGTTGACAAAGGGTTGGCTCTTAGTACTCTAAAGGGGCAGGTGTCGGCTTTATCAATATGGTTTCAAAGACCCTTGGCCACCCATTTGCTTATGAAAACCTTCTTGCAGGGGGTCTTGCATGTGAATCCCCCTATTAGAGCTCCCCTCTGCCCCTGGAATTTAAATCTGGTCTTGTCAGCTTTACAAAGGCAGCCGTTTGAACCTCTGACAGAAATCCCTCTTGTGCTACTAACCCGGAAGTTGGTTTTCTTGGTGGCTATGGCTTCGGCCAGAAGGGTTTCCGAGCTGGCAGCCTTGTCATGCAAGGAGCCATACCTTATTCTGCATAAGGACAGAGTGGTTCTGCGGCCTCAACCTTCTTTCCTGCCTAAGGTCATATCCAGATTTCACTTGAATCAGGACCTAGTCCTACCATCCTTCTTTCCTACTCCCCAGTCCAGAGAGGAAAGACTGCTTCATACTTTGGACATGGTTCGAGCCATGAGGGTCTATCTCAAGGCTACAGAGAAGATTCGGACAACAGATGTGCTTTTTGTTCTTCCGGATGGCCCCAAGAAGGGTCAGCCGGCTGCCAAGTCTTCCTTGGCTAGGTGGATTAAGCAGCTGATTTTTCAGGCCTATGGTCTGAAGCGCGTTCCACCTCCCTTATCAGTTAAAGCCCATTCTACGAGGGCCATGAGTGCCTCCTGGGCGGCACACCATCAGATCTCTATGGCACAGGTTTGCAAGGCGGCAACCTGGTCTTCCGTACATACGTTTACAAAATTTTATAAGTTGGACGTTGCAAAGGGTACGGACGCAGCATTTGGGCAGGCGGGCCTACGGGCAGCAGTATAGAATCCTCTGGCCCGGGTCACGCCCCATTTTCTCTGTTGGTGGAGCTACTTTACTTCCTGATAATTTTTTTGTTTGGCTATTCTTGGCCTTACGATCTCCCTCCCTTCATAGAGCATTGCTTTAGGACATCCCAAGTGTAATGGCTATGCGCTCTGTGTCCCGTGATGTACGATAAAGAAAAAAGGATTTTTAATAAACAGCTTACCTGTAAAATCCTTTTCTTGAAGTACATCATGGGACACAGAGCTCCCACCCCTCTTTTGGGGAACATTGTGTAACCTCGGAGGAATTGCTTGCTACAAAACTGAAGCACTCCCAGTGGGAGGAGGTTATATAGGGAGGAGACTTCCTGTGAAATTGATTACACCAGTGTCCATCACCTGAAGGTACCCATATAACCCAAGTGTAATGGTTATGCGCTCTGTGTCCCGTGATGTACTTCAAGAAAAGGATTTTACAGGTAAGCTGTTTATTAAAAATCCTTTTATCAAAGTCTATGCAAAACTTTTGGCCAAACGATAAAGGGACATCATTTCCTCCTTGGTTCAATACGACCAGATGGCCTTTGTGAGGGGTAGGCAATCTGCTGATACCACAAGTAGGATCTTGAGCATCATGCTGAGTGAACCCAAACGCCTTCTCTGCTGCTTCCCATATATGCAGAAAAGGCGTTTGATAGGGTTAACTGGTCAGTACATGACAAAGGTCTCATTCAAGTTTGGATTTCAGGGGTCGATGCTATCTGCCATTCTGGCACTGTAGTCTTCCCAACGACACAGGTCTATATGTCAGTTGTTTTTGTCCAAAACCTTTAATATTTCCAATTGAACACAGCAGGGTTGCCCCCTCTCTCCCACTATTTTTAACATTATGATTGAACCCCTGGCAGAGATGATTCATTCACACCCTTGCATCACAAGTTTTTAATATAAGTGTAGATTACATGTGATCAATCTTTTTGCAGATGACGTTATTCTCATATTGACTGATCTGCTAACCTCACTACCACATGCACACCAATTGTTAGCAAGTTCCAGTGCTATCTCCTACTATAAAGTTAATTGCACTAAGTCCCTCATTCTAGATTTGAGAACATTTACGTGGAGCTACCTTATTTAGGCATCTCCCTGAGTGCCACATCCTCATCTCTGGGCTTATCTAATCTTAAACCATGGTCGGACAAGCTTCTGGAATTAGGTCTTCCAAGTAATTTCTTCATTCATCAGAATGTTTCTACCACCTAACCTGGGCCTGGCATAATGCATATTGTTGTTGATTCCTACCCCAGGCAAGTATTTACACATGTACTATTAGCTGCCTGAACTCTCATACTCAGAAAATGGAAGTCACAAGACTCCCCCAACATTTCAGAAGTAATGGCTTTACAAAATTACACTTTTGAACACCTGTTGGCCATTAATTTCCTTAACAATACAACATTTGAAAGTAACTGGGCCACAGGGGTGGACTGACCATTGAGGCTCTCTGGCACTGCCCGAGGGCCCCATGCCACTAGGGGGCCCCATCAAGGTTGCCAGGCTCAGTAAAACCAGGGACAGTATGTACAAATCTGTGTTTTCTTTTTTACATCTGTCCCTGATATGTCCAAAACCGACATGCTTTTGATGTGAAAATCCAGAGATTTTAGCTGCCCCGCCTCTGTACTGCCTCCTGGCTTGGTGGCCATCTGTAAGCCCAGGGGCCCCATAATCTTTAATTGCCCGGGGGCCCCATGAGTTGTCAGTCCGCCCCTGCTGGGCCATATGGGTTGATACCCTTAGCCATAAAAGAGTTTTTCTTACCTTCACTTGTGTTATACTTGTGTAAACGCCTTAACTTGTAACTGGTAACGTTACTACTCGGTTACATACACATCCCTTTGTTATTCCTGGTGTACCTATCCAAAATGTTTGAACACCCCATCATTTTCAAGTTATTCATCTCTTTTCAATTTATTTTTTTAACAATTATTGATTCATTGATTAAAATTCATTAAAGTGTATTTTTTCCAAAGAAATTGTGTTTGAAAAAAGACTGCAAATACCGTGTGACATAACAAACTGCAACACCCATCATTTTATTTTCTAGGGCCTATGCCTAAAAAAATATATAATGTTTGGAGTTTTTTACATGTATGACAGAAATGGCAGAATTGGACGGGTAGACAAGTGGTTAATCGTAAATATAAACAGTAAATATGTAATTTGATGTTACTATGAACATTCTCAAAGTGACCAATTGTGATTTAATAAAAATACTATGTCCAATTATGAGTTGTTTAAGCATGTCACTTATATACAGAAAACATGCAGCCTGAAATCCAGGAAACATTTTTCAATTACATAATAATTCAAAGGAACATCTTCAGAGAATTATACGATTTCTATTCAATCTTAGCCCTAAGGACTTCGACATTGTGTGCTTGTCTTAATTGCTCTTCCTGATTTAGTCGATAATGCAGAAGATAAATGAAATTCAAATGCATAGTTCAATTATGAAGAAAAGCCAAATAATGGCTTGTGACTCCTAAGTTCTAACTGAAGGCTGGATGTTTTATTAATGTAAATGGAAGGGGTCCTTATATTTTGCTTCATTTTAATTAACTGATGCCTTTGGGATATGGGTAAAATCTTTTTTTTTTTTCATTTTTGTATTAAATGAGAGTGAACTTGTGTGATAGCTTTTACAAAAAAAACTCAAAACACTAAATGAGTCTGTCAAATTGGATGTTTTTTTTTTTTACTTTAAAAAAAGTATTTTATTGTAATGAACAGAACAATTTACAAATAAAGTGTATGCATGGGAAATGTCAGATATACATTACCCATCTTGTCAATGAATCTCTCCTAATAGGCATTTTGTGTACATTATTGTTATACTACATTGGCAGACACACATTTACATAAACAACACAACTGAGAATGTAGAAATTAATCATGGTACATTGTTGACATATATAACCTTGTTGCTCAGTTTCCATTATTTAGCACAGATGTTGGTGGAGTGTGTTGAGTGTGTGTGAATAAGAAGGTTCACCTCATTAGCTAAGGGTTTATGTGGCGTGTAACCATCTGTCCCATTTTTTTTTTTACAGACATCCTCTATGTTTGTATATGACTTTTTTATATGGTAGGCTGTTATTCACTTTTGCTATCCATGTTCTGAGCTCAGGTGAGTAGCCCTCATCTACTGTCTTGCCAGGACTTTCCATGCAGAAAACAAGTGTTTAATTTAAAAAGATTTTAGTGAATTTGTTCATGTCTGGCTCTGGATATATCCCCAGCAAGCAAGCTTTGGTACATAGTGTAAGTGGAAAGCCCATGGTGTCATATAGGAAGTGTACAACTTGTGTTCAATATCCCTGTATTCTGGAGCAGCTCCAGATTAAATGGTAGAATGTGCCAGTGTCCAGGTTACACATTGGGACAGTTTGTATCTAGATATTCAGAAAGGAGTGAGATAAGAACGGTGGAGTATGTAAAGCTGTGTTAGGCGATCAGAAAGTTTGGGGGAGACTAGTTTACCTGGCTTTCAGCTCATAAGCTGATGTGGAGGAGAGGGGTAGTAGCAACATACTATAAAAGGCAGAGACTAGTTTTTTGTGGTCAGTGCTTCCCTGAAGGCGTGTCAGACTTGTAAGTATCTGAAAAGAATGCGAGTTGCCATCTCAAACTCAGCTGTACGTCCGTCAGAGGGTTTTATTTCTCCATCAAGAGTTAGGTGTGATAAGTAATACATTTCCCCGGAGGTCCATATTTCAGAGTCTGGGATAGATTTAAATTAAAGGGAGAGTCATATTGTGCCACATCAGAGTGTGGTTGTGTAGGTGGGGTAGTTTAAGTTTATCCATTACGACTTCCCATAATCGCCTATAGTGATATGGAGGCGAGGTTCATGGTCCAATTATGTCTGCGACAAAGGGGTCTCTTGTTGCTTGCATCCACTTGGGGCATAGAGATTGTAAAAATCTAGCTCTGTCTGTTTTGTCAATGTGAAATTGTTGTGACAGCTGTGCTGCTAGGTAATACATGTTAAAGTCTGGTAGTGCCATCTCTCCCAGGTCTGTGGGATTGTTTAATTTGGCCCATGCTAATTTATGTCTACTTTTATCTCTTATGAAAGGTATGAGTACTGCTCCTATGTTTTTGAAGTGTCTAAGCACCAGGTATATTGGGGAGTGCCATAGCATATAGAGAATTTTGGGCAGCAGCACCATTTTCACAAGGTTTATGCTTCCCATTACTCCTATCGGTAGTCTGACCCATATCTGTGTTTTGTACTTAAGAAGTTCAATTAGGGGCTTTATATTAAGTTTAATATAGTCATCTGGGACCCGAGTGATTTTTATTCCAAGATATTTGATTTGATCCACTCTTTGTAAGGGTAATTCAGACTGATCTTGGGTTGCTGGGAAACTGTCTATGGGGAGTATTTGGGACTTGTCCTAGTTAATTCTGAGGCCAGAGAAGGAGCCAAAACGTTTTATCAAGGCCAGGTCGGTGGGCAAGGCATTGGTTGAGCCATCTAGGTATATTAAGGTGTCATCAGCATATGTACTAACCTTTTCAGTCATATGTCCTACTCGTAAACCAACTATGTTAGGGTGGGAGCATATTGGTATTGCTAACTGTTCTGCTGCTAATGCGTACAATAGTGGGAACAGTGGGCATCCCTGTCGTGTGCCTCTAGTGAGAGGTAATTTGTCTGAGCTCCGCCCATTTGCAAGTAATTTGGCCTCGGGGGCTGATATAATAATTGCACCCATTTATTAAACTTAGGTCCCAGTCCGAATATTGCCAAGCAAGCCCAAAGGTATCACCACTCCACCGAGTCAAACGCCTTGGCGGTATCCAGGGGGACGATCATTCTGGAACCTACATTGTCATGTGGGGGTTGTGGGTTAATAAACAGCCGTCTGAGGTTAAAGGATGTATTTCTATCTGCCCACTTTTACCTCTTCAATCCTGGCCGTCAGTGTAGTTTGGCAGCATGTGTTAGCCTCCTGACATGACATAATGGCTTCTAGCACTCTAGCTGTGTCAGCTCCTGCCGCATACATCTCTCCCAGGGTGGTACCACCATCTTGCTCAGAGGTGTCCTGGCCTAATCGGCGGGAATTTATCAAGTTTGGTCGCTGCCTCCAACTTTTTTTTTCTGGCTGTTAATGGTCCTCAGTGAGGTCCGGCTGTAGAAACGGCTGTCAGGGTCTCAGGATTTACTTGATCCAAGATTATATTTTGAAAAGGTTTCATAGACCTAAATAATTTCATTGTTAGAGGAGAGAAAGAGACATCATATTTCTGTTTTTAACCACTTAACGACCCTGCACTGTATATATACAGTGCCTGCCGCCGAGAATGTGTTTTTAGCACGACAGCATCGCGCTGATTCTCGGCGACAGGGTGCCGACATCTCGCACTCGCTGGAATAGTAAAAGCACATTCCAGCGAGTGCGTCATAGAAGCATGGGTTCCCCCCTCAGGAGCATAAAGGGCCCTTAGGTCTGGTATGGGTTGTAAGGAGACCCCCCTACGCTGAAAAAACGGCGTGGGTGTCCCCCCACTATCCATACCAGACCCGTATCCAAAGCACGAGCGAGCGCCCCCCCCCCCTCCTGAGCCGTACCAGGCAGCATGCCCTCAACATGGGGGGGGTCAGGTGCTCTGGGGCAGTGAGCGCACTGCGGCCCCCCACCCCAGAGCACCCTGTCCCCATGTTGATGAGGACAGGGCCCCTTCCCGACAACCCTGGCCGTTGGTTGTCGGGGTATGCGGGCAGGAGGCTTATCGGAATCTGGAAGCCCCCTTTGATAAGGGGGCCCCCAGATACCGGCCCCCCACCCTAAGTAAATGAGTATGGGGTACATCGTACCCCTACCCATTCACCTGCAAAAAAAAGTGCAAACACAAATAAACCACACAGGGTATTGACATATTTTATTAGTTGGCCGCCGGGGGGGGGTGTATGATCGCTTTTATAAAAGCGCCCCCTCCGGCAGGCTTCTGCGGGGGGATGGGTGCCGCTGTTCTTCGCCGCCGTCTGGTTCTCTTCCGCCGCCGGGGGGGCGCTTTGATAAAAGCGCCCACCACCCGACGGGCTTCCTTCGACATCTTCGGCGGTGGGGGGGTCTTCTCCCACTCTCCGGGGTCTTCTCCCACTCTCCGGGGTCTTCTCCGGCTCTCCGGGGGTCTTCTTCTTCTTCAGGACTGGCCGCCGCTATCTTCGTGTGTTAGCTCAATTACTAGCGGCGGCGCGTCCCCTCTTCTGTGACGTCGTCTTCTTCTTCTCTTCTCCAGATGTTGACGCAATGCTTCCTTCCGCTGTTATGGCTGGCGCGCGGCTCGCAGCGAGTTAAATAGGTCTGTCTTGTGACGTTGCAGTCCCATCATGCTCCGGTAGGTACCACGTGGGTAGGTAGCACGTGGTACCTATCGGAGCATGATGGGACTGCGACGTCACAAGACAGGCCTCTATAACTCGCTGCGAGCCGCGCGCCAGCCATAACAGCAGAAGGAAGCGTCGCGTCAACATCTGGAGAAGAGAAGAAGAAGATGACGTCACAGAAGAGGGGACGCGCCACCGCTAGTAATTGAGCTAACACACAAAGATAGCGGCGGCCAGTCCTGAAGAAGAAGAAGACCCCCGGAGAGACGGAGAAGACCCCGGAGAGTGGGAGAAGACCCCGGAGAGTGGGAGAAGACCCCCTCGCCGCCGAAGATGTCGAAGGAAGTCCGCCGGGTGGTGGGCGCTTTTATCAAAGCACCCCCCCGGCGGCGGAAGAGAACCAGACGGCGGCGAAGAACAGCGGCACCCACCCCCCCGCAGAAGCCCGCCGGAGGGGGCGCTTTTATAAAAGCGATCATACACACCCCCCCCGGCGGCCAACTAATAAAATATTTCAATACCCTGTGTGGTTTATTTGTGTTTGCACTTTTTATTGCAGGTGAATGGGTAGGGGTACGATGTACCCCATACTCATTCACTTAGGGTGGGGGGCCGGTATCTGGGGGCCCACTTATTAAAGGGGGCTTCCAGATTCCGATAAGCCTCCTGCTCGCATACCCCGACAACGAACGGCCAGGGTTGTCGGGAAGGGGCCTGTCCTCATCAACATGAGGACAGGGTGCTCTGGGGTGGGGGGCCGCAGTGCACCCCCTGCCCCAGAGCACCTGACCCCCCCATGTTGAGGGCAGGAGGGGGCGCTCGCTCGCCCCCACTCCCTTCCTGACCGGCCGGCCAGCGTGCTTTGGATACGAGTCTGGTATGGATTGTGGGGGGACCCCCACGCTGTTTTTTTGGCATAGGGGGGTCTCCTTACAACCCATACCAGACCTAAGGGCCCGTTATGCTCCTAAAGGGGGGAACCCATGCCGGATTTTTATTTCAAATCCGACGGAGACTTCCTTCTCAGGATTCATAACAAACTCCGCCCACGTGTAGAATTGGCGGGAATCCACGTCGGATCCCGTCGCTTCTATGACGGCTTTGTCTCCATCGCGGCAAGCCAGCTCGGCGCTGGCTCCCGCGATGGGGCTCGAAAGTGCTCAATCTCGCCGAGAAAGGGAGCGAGATTGACACAATATCACGGCCAACCACTGTAGGTCCTGTTTTTAAAGATGGATATCTCGGTAACGGCAGCAGCTGCTGCCACAACCAGGGTATCCATCTTTAGTGCTAAGGGTCCTGTAAACGCTAATGGTGGTCTCCACAGCGGATTCACCGCGAGATCGCCGTTATCGGTGGTGGAAGGGGGCCCCCCCTCCCGCCACTCTCCCACGCCCTCCGCCGCTTACCGGAGCCGTCGGTAGCGGCGGAGGCGATCGGGCCTGCTCGGCTGCTATGTGGGGATGTGAGTGAGGCCAACATGTCACCCACCCATCCCCATAGATCTGCTGGGCGGAAGTGACGTCAAAACGTCAGTCCCGCCCAGCGTCTTAAAGAAACATTTTTTTTTGTCATTTGAAAAAATGACAGTTTAATTTTTTATTTTTTTTTGCATTTTAGTCTAAATATGAGATCTGAGGTCTTTTTGACCCCAGATATCATATTTAAGAGGACCTGTCATGCTTTTTTCTATTACAAGGGATGTTTACTGTACATTCCTTGTAATAGGAATAAAAGTGATCAAATTTTTTTATTTTATTTTTTCAGTGTAAAAAATAATAGAATAAATAAAAATAAATAAGAAAACAAAAAACTATTTTTTAAAGCGCCCCATCCCGACGAGCTCGCCTGCAGAAGTGAACGCATACGTGAGTAGCGCCCGCATATGAAAACGGTATTCAAACTACACAAGTGAGGTATCATCGCGATCGTTAGAGCAAGAACAATAATTCTAACCCTAGACCTCCTCTGTAACTCAAAATATGCAACCTATAGAATTTTTTAAACGTCGCCTATCGAGATTTTTAAGGGTAAATGTTTGACGCCATGCCAGGCGCGGGCACAATTTTAAAGCGTGACATGTTGGGTATCATTTTACTCGGTGTAACTTTATCTTTGACAATATATAAAAAAATTGGGCCAAATTTATTGTTGTCTTATTTTTTAATTCAAAAAAGTGTTTTTTTTTTTAAAAAGTGCGCTTGTAAGAACGCTGCGCAAATACGGTGTTACAAAAAGTATTGCAATGACCGCTATTTTATTTTCTAGGGTGTTAGAAAAATATATAATGTTTGGGGATTTTAAGTAATTTTCTAGCAGAAAAAAATGTTTAGTCTTGCAAACACCAAATCTGAAAAACACATAAGGTCCTTAAGTGGTTAAATTACGAAAAATATACTATGCAAATATCATTGAGGCTTCAATGATTAAGCCCACTAGGGGGACAAAACCCATCTGAGGGATCTCTCCTGCGGGTGGAGAGCAGAGCTGGAGCCACCTTGCATTTCTTGGTTTAATTTTGGTCACAGTGAGTCAGCATCCTGTGTGAGTCAGTTTCCATTTTTCTGATGAACTACTCATATTTGCTACCCTTTGTTCTGTGAAATCTACAATTGAAAGTATTTGGTTATATATTTTTGATACGTGCAAAACAATACCTGTTGATCATGTCATAAATTCAAAACTGTCTTGTGCAAACTAACTGTGTTTTCTAAATTGGTCTAATTAGCCCTCCTAGGTCATATATTTGATTGTAAAAAATATAGAAAACAAGGAATGGCGCCCTATGAGATCAGTGAACAATCATAATATAAGCTGCCCCTTTAAAAGTGAATGAATCACCAAATGCTGCAAAAATATATTAAAGGATGAGGCACTAATAAGGTCCAGTGATTCAAAATTAATACAAATACAAAATAAATAGCAAGCTAAAGGTCCATAATGATGAATAGAGTAGTCCATATAATGCATTAAGATAAAAAAAACTTCTGCCTTTACAACCCCTTTAGGCAAGCCAGCTATCCTTGCTATACAAGATTAAGTTATCAAGCTGTATATCGATCTACAGTAGGTGCCTCCGATTTTATATATCCATCACGTTCGGATCATGCTGGATATCGCCGCTGGAGGCTGTTCTTCTCATGCTCACTGCCCCCATGAGATGCAGTGCATCCATAGGAATTAATTGGGGGTGGTGATCGGGAGGAGCGACATAGCTTTGCGCTGGCTCCCGTGAGGGGGCGGTCTATCTTACCACTACCAGAGGCGAGATTGACACAAAATCGGCAGGACCTACTGTATACTGTTCAGTTGACACAAAGTCCCCTTTGTACATAGTGAACCAATAAAAACCATACAAAGTGGATACGATTTTTTTTTTTTTTGTAGATGTTGCTATGTAAATGTTTAGTGTGGTCAGGTAAAGAATGATTTGTGGTTCCTGTCCTGACAAATACTGAAGCCTAGGTTGTGAAAAGATAATCTTATCATTGTTATGCTTTTTGTTCAATGCATTAACATTATCACACTGTATTGTCATTTTGTTATAATTACTAGTTCTCTTGCACAAACCAATATCTTAAAATCAACTTAATGAAAATATAAAATGAAAATATAAAAAGTTTTCAGCATGAAGTAAGATAATTAAACCAAAATTAAAACTAATATTGCCATTTCTTCTTTATTTTCAATTAATAGTTTTTGTATAAAGTAAGTTTTAATGAGCAAAAACGCATTACATGTATTAATGTTCATTAGAAATAAAAGTAACTGTTGTTTGTTCTAATTAGGAGTTTAAGTTGGAATGTCAATTAATAATAATTTTTAGACAAAGACTGATTATTTTTTCAGTTTTTCTTGTATCCTCATTATTATTAAAGATAATACAAAGCTACCCACTGCAAAAAAATCAAGTGACATGGTTAAATATAGAAACACTTGCATTGCACTAGTGTTGCTTTAAACTAAAATGCTACATCTGCCTAACATATCAGGGTCCCTTTCCAATCACTACTAGGTTCTTTAACATTAAAACATACAGCAAGTATATATAATTACCTTTTCTTGTGTCTTTTGCCTACTATATTTTGATTTTATTTAAAAAAATATATATTTTAGATGAAGGAGGCGCTTACCAATAAGAAATAAAAGCACTCCCTGCACAGTTGTGGACTGCCTAGAAACTAAATATCAAGATAGGAAGATCTTTGTTTTTTTCCAGGAAATAGTCATTTTTAGTCTTTCAGTTGTGTGTAATTAAATGTCCCACTATTCTGACCTCTTCACAATAAAAAACAGCATGCAACACTGATCGCAGATTCCAGAAGTAACACTTATGTTATTTTAGAAAAGGGGCATAATCTCAATGGAGCCATTATCTTGTACCTTGTACCTATGTAAGGCATTAGTAAGACCTAATTTTGAATATGCAGTTCAGTTTTGGCCACAGGATGACAAAAAGCTTGTTGTGGTACCAGAGAGAGAAAAAACACAATAGAATGTTTTCCTGGAAGTATTTTATTGCATTTATGTTTTTTTTGTGTGTTTTAACTGTGTGGCTGACTAACCTTGTAACAACATCATCTATTCAGGCTTCCTAATGTAACACTTACCCCCGAAGGAGCTGCTGGTTTAATTTGGACCTGCACTCTACCAATAAACCCCACTAACTTGACTCAATCCCCTTGGCACAGCTGTGATGCAATGCAAAACAATGTAAGACAATACAAAATACCTGTATTGTAACCCCAGGATCCACTGACTGCACCTGGAGGGAGAGAAACAGTACGCCACAACAACTGGATACTTAACCAGAGATATATTTTACTGTGAAATATGCAAATAAATTATTACAATAATTGTGCTGTCATCCCAACGTAAGACGACAGCACAATGGATTTCAACATAAACTATTTGAAAACTATATACATATACATAGGTTTATACCTGGGAGCTCCCCCTACTTTATAAGCAATGCGTGAGATCTCACTTAAAGTACTTAGCCCTAGATCTTCTTTTCTTCGCTAGCTAAAGTAACTCCTTGTGATTTGTAATCCACAGTTTTGATGAGTTAAACTATTTTAACATTTCTTGAGATGTCACGGTAGATAGGCCTCAAGCCTTCTCAATGACAGTTGCTCTGCTCCTCCGTGTAACTATAAATTCCAGTGAGGCCTGTATATGAGGCTTGGTTATTCCCTGGGCATTCCCCAGGTTCTTGTTGTTATCTGTATATGAGTCTAACTGCGTGTGAAATTTAACAAACTGTGAGCCGTGACCTGCTCACCCACTGGATCGGAGCTCTGTGTAGTAACTTTTATCCGGTGACTGCAACTAGCTTCTCCGTCAGCTGGGCCAGTCGATCCGTTCAGCTCCGCTGGATCGATTCGGTCCACCGATGCTCGGATGAGTGTCTCTCGGTCTCTGCAATCTGGTCATCGTCCCTCGGGCACCCTCAGATCACTTCCCTGAACAACCGAGATTGTTTTCCCATCACTGTCCTTCTCTCCAAGGAAACTAAAAAACTAAAAAAAACATCTCTCTGCATTACCAGTATTTGGACACTAGATGGCTCCAAATACTTAAACATAGCAATGTCCATAAACGTTGTATTAAAGTATGCAAACACACATCAATATACAAGAATGTCAGCGCTACACTAATATAACAGAAGGTCAACCACTATACACTAGGATGGAGTCAGCAACCTATAAATGCTTGCATTTAATTAATGTTATAAGTTTAATATGGTCCAAAAAGCAAAACAACCATTGCCAGCATCAGGCCATTTTGGGCAAGTGGCCATTATGTTACTGTTGCTATTATTCCATTGTTTTTCATGACATGGTAACATTTCTGCCTCTATTGCAACTGTTTGCTCTCACTAGGAATGAGACAGACATACTTTAGTTTAGTTCAAGGCAATTTTGTCAAATTTGACTGAAGTTTGGGTGTCAGATCTGAATTCATTGAAGTCAAAGCGAGCCAAAAAACACAATTTTCCATTTATGCCAATTGGCAAAGTATTGTCAAACAAATGCATGGGGAGGGCGAGGGGGGCTGGGATTTGCTACATTGTCCGCCAAGGTGACCTGCTTGCATACTTATCCTGTTAGTCAGTGGAGACCTCTCTATTACTATAGTTAGTGGTCTCTGAGCCTGACCACTGACTGTAACTGACTGGCTATCTCCCACACAGCTCCCAGTCCTGTCATTTCCTCAAGTCAGTCATTTCATTCATTTCCTCAAGTCAGTCCACCCTCCCCTTCAGTTAGAACACACCCAGGGAACATACTTAACCCCTTCCTCGCCCCCTAGTGTTAACCCCTTCCCTGCCAGTGGCATTTTTATAGTAATCAATGCATTTTTATAGCACTGATCGCTATAAAAATGCCAATGGCCCCAAAAATGTGTCAAAAGTGTCCAAAGTTTTCGCCATAATGTCGCAGTACTGATAAAAATCGCTGATCGCCGCCATTACTATTTAAAAAAAAATATTACTAAAAATGCCATAAAACTATCCCCTATTTTGTAAACGCAATAACTTTTGTGCAAACCAATCAATAAACGCTTATTGTGATTTTTTTATGAAAAATATGTAGAAGAAGACGTATCGGCCTAAACTGAGGAAAAAAAAGTTTTTTTATATATTTTTGAGGGACATTTATTATAGCAAAAAGTAGCCTGGTCTTTGACCAGCAATATGGTCCGGGGCTTAAGTGGTTAAATAGAAAACAAATCACATTCAATGATGCATTAATGAATACAGAGCTGCATTTGTCTATGTGTATTTTATATCTGTCTACAGTTTCGTTAAATGTTCCAGCTGGGTTACCAGTAAAAATTATGAGTGGCAGAGCTCAAGTGACTTATATTTACCAATGTGAATTAAACAATTTATTCTGCAATGTATTAAAACCTTATCTAAATTAAATTGGAATTAAACATACAGCATATAGTATAGTGTGTATTTGATTAGAAATGATTCTATATATAACACTCTTTGACTATTCCATACATTTTAAAGTAGATACATAAGTAGGGATGTCTTGTCATTTTAGAGGAATTATTTTGCTAGAGGTGAATTAAAAAAATATCCCTTTTTCATTACCAAACAAAACCCTACAGTTTACTTAAACTTGCTTTTGATAGAAAATGATAGGGTGAGTGTTAGGTGTAAATATCTGTAACTGTGCAGGCAGTGCTTCAATTTCCTATTGATAAGCACCATCCTCATATAAAATAGCTGCTTTACGTAAAAAGAAAAACAAAAGTATGGAAAAACATAAGAACAAGTAATGCAATATACTTGCTCTATTGTTTTTAGTGTTAAACCACCTAAGCACCTATTTCTGAGTATTTCTGAGTACATTTGGGAGTGCTGAATGTTTATGAAAAATTCTCATGCCGCGTACACACGGTCGTTTTTTGTGATGAAACAAAACAACGTTTTAAAAAACGTCATTTAAAATGATTGTGTGTGGGCAAAACGTAGTTTTATGTCTTCAAAAAAACGACCAAAAAAAAATTCGAACATGCTTGAATTTTTTATGTCGTTTTTCAGAATGTCGTCTTTTGTTTCACAAAAAATGATCGTGTGTGGGCAAAACGACGTTTAAAATGATGTTTTTAAACCCACGCATGCCCAGAAGCAAGTTATGAGACGGGAGCTTCAATGGAACAGAGTGCCGTCGAAAGTGTCTTACGTAACCGCGCTTTGCAAGAGCATTTTCAGAAAACGATGGTGTGTATGCAACATCGTTTTTTAAAAAGAAGTTTGAAAAACGTCGTTTTGTTTCATGAGATAAAACGACGTTTTTTACATCACAAAAAGTGATTGTGTGTACGCGGCATCAATGTTTCCGAATGTTTATAAAAAATTCTCAATGTTTCTGAATATTTCTGAATATTTTTAAGTATTTGTGAACAACTTGGGTACATTTAGATGTTGACACATTCACTGTATTGAGGCAATAACTGTTTGGAACAGTGATTTGTTTTAGGTTTGTGTTGGTTTTTTGTTTGTTTGTTATGTAAGACATTTTTTTTTTCAAAAATAAAATCCGAATGAAACAAAAAGCACCTAATAGTGATTGGAGAGGGACCATGATATGTTAAGCAGACCTAGCATTTAGGTTCAATTAAAAAATAATATAAGTACAGTGCAAGTGCTATATTTAACAATGTCAATTTATTTGTATATGTAGCTCTGTGTTATCCTTTTCAATAATAATGAGGATACAAAAAAGAGTGGAAAAAAATAATTGGTCTTTGTATGAAAATTATTGTTAATTGGCATTTTTTACACACACATTATGCTCTAATTTTGTCTGGTGGGAGTAAACTTGGGACTATGGACACTTCTCCATTCACACAGGCCTTAACATTTGCCAACTGTCCACTTAGGCACCTAGTGTGGCAGTTTACTTTGATGATGAAACTGCTTCTCTGATAAAAAAGGGTCAAGAGAAAATGGCACCACTAAGAGAACCTAGTTAACCTTTTTATTGCATAGGAACGTAATATGAAAAATGTAATAAACATGTTTTCGTAAAAGACTGTTACTAAAATATATGTAATAAATGAATGTGAATATGCAGCAGAATACAAAGGCAAGCTATCAAAGGAGGTTTATTGTAATAGTAATGGGAATGTTCTGCCAGTTCTATTAAAACATCCCACGTGCATGTGTTCCATTCGTGAACCAAATCTTCTACCAGCCAACAGAGATGATATAAAATCTTCAGTGACAAAAAATAATCCTTCTGAAGGTAAGTGAATGGCCGCTTACCAGATCGTTGTGACCCTAAAGGGATCAATCAGGCTCAGCACACCAATGTATCCTCAGCTGGATGGGGGCGTTCAATCATGCTCCACTCCTCCTCTGCAGTATCCAAAGGCACTGTTGTTTCAAACAGATCTCACGGAGATGGCATCCACATCCAAGGATAGTTATAAACGTGTAGATAAGGAGAAAAAGAAAAGCTTCATAGTGCAGTACTTGGACTACAAAGAAACAAAGTACTGACATCTAAAACAGCTCTTGGTAACAAAGTTCACAAGTCCTGGATAAAAAGTACATCCAGCTACGGCTCTGGCCGATCAGCTGGGAATGTGGTGACGTCAGCTACTGATGCTCCACCCGACGCTGCGTTACTTCCTATTGGGCATCAACGGGGAACAGAGGCATAGTACTTTGTTTCTATCAAGTGGAATAAAGAAAAATCCTTTTATCAAAGTACTGCAATATGAAGCTTTTCTTTTTCTCCCTATCTACACGTTTATAACTATCCTTGGATGTGGATGCCATCTCTGTGAGATCTGTTTGAAACAACAGTGCTTTTGGATACTGCAGAGGAGTAGTGGAGCAGGATTGAATACCTCGATCCAGCTGAGGATACGTTGGTGTGCTGAGCCTGATTGATCCCTTTGGGGTCACAACGATCTGGTAAGCGGCCATTCACTTATCTTCAGAAGGATTATTTTTTGTCACTGAAGATTTTATATCATCTCTGTTGGCTGTTAGAAGATTTGGTTCCCCACGAATGGAACACATGCTCGTGGGATGTTTTAATAGGACTGTTTGCACATGAATTTCATGCAACATATCACTCAGTTGTTGTCTATTTCTATTCCTTTTAAGGATATAGGACACTTGTATTTATTCATTATTTGGTCGCGCACTTATCTGTTTATTTTTTCCATGTATGCCAACCCTTGTATTCAGTTTTTTTTTTGATCTAGGTGCTGCACCTTCATTTAGTAATTATTTCACTACATTTATGCAAATAATATTGATCATTTGTTTGTGCCTTAGCACTATTGTCTAACACATTGTCAACTAGGGGTTAGCGCGGATTGCTATTGTTACACAATGTTCTGCCATAACAGGATAACAGGATAACAATCAACAGGAAATATGAAGCTGCATACTATTTTGGGAGTTGTAGTCCATTGTGTAAAGGTTAATACATGTTCCCATGTTTATGCTCACCCTCCAATATCTAACTCCCCATATGTAACCACCTTTCAAACTGACAACTAGGAATGCGCTCATGGTTGGTCAGAACACAAGTTTGGACTGAACCTTAGCTGTTCGGGCATCATTGACAATAGCAGTATTACTTCTGCCTGATAGCTCCTGCTGTCAATGGTTGTTAAGGATACTGGTGGGTGCAGGCACTACTAATTCTTAAACAAGCAGGAATATCAAAGGTTCTTACAGTCCCTTTGTGGCCCAGTAATTCTTATAACACTGGATTGACACAGGCATACAGGCATACCCCACTTTTAAGTATACAATGGGGTTTATTTACTAAAGCTGGAAAGTGCAAAATGAGGCTCACTTCTGCATAGAAACCAATGAGCTTCTAACCCCAGCTTGTCCAAGTAAGCTTTGGTAATAAAACCTGGAAGCTCATTGGTGTCTATGCAGAAGTGAGCCTGATGTTGCGCTTTCCAACTTTAGTAAATAAACCCCATTGTGTACTTCAAAGTAGGGTATGCCTGTATATGGTATTTGTACTTCATCAGACTCTTGACAGACTGCCCATAGCTCTTCCAGATTACCTGGATCTTATGTCCCAAGGACCAGTTTACCACCCCACATTTTAAGAGTGATTAGCCTACCCAAATTAGTTATTTTATGCGCCTAAGGAAATCCATATCAAGCAAGGCTACTATTGCATTTGGAAAGCATATTTCACGTGGTGTGAGGCCCTGATGTTTCATCCAAGCATCCTAACTTTTCTACAATTCTCTACTATTAACTATTTGGCCCATGGTACTATCAAAGGACAAATCTGTGTTCTAACAATTCTTTTTCTCTGGTCACTTGCCTCTAATTCTTTGGCAAAGGTCTTTGTGTCCCTCACATTTTTCCTCCTGTCACTTCATGAGATATAAACCTGGTTGTGCCAGAATTTCTAAAAACTGCACTTCAAACCCAGAGATATTTGACTGCTTACTCTTACTTGCAAGTGACCTTCCATATTGCCATCACCCTGTCAAGGTGAGTTTCTGAGTTAGTGGCCCTGTCCTATGAGAACTTTTAACATGTAATTTAACCACTTGTGGACTGCAGCACGCCGATATAAGTCGGCACAATGGCAGCGGGGGGCAATTTGAACATAGCTTTACGTCCCCTTCAAGAAACTGCATGGCAGGCTCACGCGTGTGACTGTGCCCACTGGCCCCACAAACTCGATGTTCGCCATCGGCCCGCAATCGTGTCATGGAGAGGCAGAACGGGGAGATGTAAACTAGGCATTTCCCTGTTCTGCCTAGTGATAGGACAGAGATCTACTGCTCCCTGTCAATGGGAGCAGTGATCTCTGTCATGTCACTTGTAGCCCATCCCCCAACAGTTATAATCACTCCCTAGGACACACTTAACCCTTTCATTGCCCATTAGTGTTTAACCCCTTCCCTGCCCGTGTCATTTACACAGTAATTAGTTCATTCTTATAGCATGGATCACTGTATAAATGATAATAGTCCCAAAATATCGTCAAAAGTGTTCGATGTGTCCGCCATAATGTCGCAGTCATAATAAAAATAGCACATCGCCACCATTACTAATAAACAATTAAAATAAAAGAATGCCATAAATCTATCCTATATTTTGTAGACGCTATGGCCCAGATTCATAGAGAATTAGATTCTCGTAGCGTATCAGAAATACACTACGCCGCCATTTTTTACCTGGCTCTACGTGGAATCCAGGTAGATTTTGTCCAGTAAACGACGGCGGCGTAGTGTATTTCTCCCGTCGCAATCCATCTACGCGAGTAGGGGGCGTGAAGGATTTAAAATAGGCGCGTTCCCGCGGCGATCGAACTGCGCATGCTCCGTTCACAAATTTCCCGCCGTGCATTGCGCGAAATCACGTCGTTACGTCATTCGTTGTTTGAGTAGCGTCGTTTACGGACATTTCTATTCCCGAACGAGTTACGTAAAAAAAAAAAAATAATATTTGACGCGGGAACGACGGCCATACTTAACATGGGCTACGCACCGTTAGACCAGCAAAAAGCTGGTCTAACAGTACGTAAAAAAAAACAGATGTAAGCGATTGCGAAGACCGCTCGTATCTTCGTGGATCGCCGTAAAAACACATTTGCATATCCCCACGCATCAAAACGACGCAAACCCCTCCCAGCGGCCGCAAAAATATCGCAGCGTAGATCCGAAGGCTTACGAAGACGTAAGCCTCTCGGATCGAAGCCCGAAGCTGCCGTATCATGGTTTGAGGATTCAAACTAGTGATACGGCGCGCGAAATTTGAAATTACTCCTGTCTAACCCCAGTTAGACAGGCGTAATTGCTTTATGAATCTGGGCCTATAACTTTTGTGCAAACCAATCAATATACACTTTTTGCAACTTATGTTTACCAAAAATATGTAGAAGAATACATATTGGCCTAAATTGAGGAAAACATTTGTTTGTTTTTTATATATTTTTGGGGGATATTTATTATAGCAAAAAGTAAAAAATATTGTTTTTTTTCAAAATTGACGCTCTTTTTTTGTTTATAGCGCAAAAAAATTACAGAGGTGATCAAATACCACCAAAAGTAAGCTCTATTTGTGGGAAAAAAAGGACGTAAATTTTGTTTCGGTACAACGTCGCACAACCGTGCAATTGTCATTTAAAATGACACAGTGCCGTATCCCAAAAAGAGGGTAATCTCAGTATAAATAGAGCTGTTCTGTGAAGCCCTATGAGGTCTGTAAGAGAACCTTAGTGCACAAACAGCATTATGAAGGCAAAGAAACACACTAGACAAGTCAGGAATTAAGTTGTGTAGAAGTTTAAAGCAGGGTTATGCCCCGTACACGTGATCACTTGTGTGATGAAAAAAAATGTAATTTTTCCAACTTCATCATTAAAAATGATGTTGCCTACACCATCATTTTTGAAAAATGATGAACAAAACAACGGCACTCTAAAGGGGAAGTTCTATTTGCCTTGAGGCTGCTTTTAGCTGGTTACTTGTTAGTAAAAGACGATTCGTGCTTTTTTGTCTGTTACAGCGTGATGAATGTGCTTACTCCATTATAAATGGTAGTTTTACCTCCCGTCTCCTAACTTGCTTCTGGGCATGTGCAGGTTTAAAACATAATTTTTGCCCACACACGATCATTTTTTATGACACAAAAAATGACATGTTAAAAAATGACATAAAAAATTTAAGCATGTTCGAATTTTTTTTTTGTCATTTTTCAGAAGACATAAAAATACATTTTGCCCACACACGATCATTTTAAATGACATTTTTAAAAATGTCATTTTTTTTCATCACAAAAAGTGATCGTGTGTACGCGGCATTAGAGAATAAAAAAAAATCCTAAGCTTTGAACATTTCATAGAACACTGTTCAATCCATCATCTGAAAATGGAAAGAGTATGACACAACTGCTAACCTACCAAGACACGGCCATCCACCTAAACTGACAATAAGAGCATTAATCAGAAAAGCAGCCAAGTGGCCTGTGGTAACTCTGGAGGAGCTACAGATATCCACAGTTTAGGTGGGAGTATCTGTCCACAGGACAACTATTAGTGGTGCAAGCCACAAATCTGGCCTTTATGGATAAGAAGCAAGAAGAAAGCCATTATTGAAAGAAAGTCCCATTTGCAGTTTGCGAAAAGCTATGTGGGGAACACAGCCAACATGTGGAAGAAGGCTCTCTGGTCAGATGAGTCCAAAATGTTACTTTGAACGTTGGCCTAAAAGCAAAACACTATGTGTGGCCAAAAAATAACAATGCACATAACTCTGAACACACCATCCCCACGGTAAACATGATAGTGGCTGCATCATGTTGTGGGGATGCTTCTTTTCAGCAGGGACAGGGAAGCTGGTCAGAGTTGATGGGAAGATGGATGGAGCTAAATACAGGGCAATCTTAGAAAGAAGTATGTTACAGTCTGCAAAAGACTTCACATTCCATCAGGACAGCAACCCTAATCATACAGCCATAGCTACAATATAATGGTTTAGATCAAAGCATATTCATGTGTTAGAATGGCCCAGTCAAAGTCCAGACCTAAATCTAATTGAGAATCTGTCGCAAGAGTTGAAAATTGCTGTTCACAGATGCTCTCCATCCAATCTGACAGAGCTTGAGCTATTATGCAAAGAATACTGGGCAAAAATGTCACTCTCTAGATGTGCAAAGCTGGCAGAGACATCCGCAAAAAGACTTGCTGCTATAAATTGCAGTGAAAGATGGTTCTGCAAAGTATTGACTCAGGGGGGGCTGAATAAAAATGCATGCCACACTTTCAGATATTTACTTTGTGAAACATTTTGAAAACCATGTATCATTTTCCTTCCGCTTCAAAATTATGTGCCACTTTGTGTTGGTCTATCACATAAAATCCCCAAAAAATACATTTATGTTTTTGGCTGTAACATAACAAAATGTGGAACATTTCAAGGGGTATGAATACTTTTTCAAGGCACGGTATATAGTAAATCATACAGCATTCATCATCTTAAATATATTTACATTTATTAGCTTTGTTCCATGCACAAACATTTAATTTAATAACTTCTCAGGACTTTTGTTTTTGCATACAACTTTATTTTCTTTACATTTCCACTATTTATATAGCACACTTTAACAAGTTAATTAACGTTCAGAGCACTTTATGTTTTTGAGGTTTTTTGTAAACAAAATCAAATATTAACATTCTTGTATTTTTTCCCTTTATAAAAAAATAAAGTACAACGCTCATTATAACATCACATATGGTGTGCCAAATGTATAAATTCCTTCTAAAACGGTCCTTCTGATAAAATTGATCAATTTATTATGAGAACATGTGGTATTTCATTTAGAAATGTATAATTGTCCTTTTAAAGTAATTACCAAGAGACTACAAATAAATATGACTGAATACTTGGCTTAGAAAGACTGTACTTTAATGTGTCTAATCATTATTCATTCCGCCCTTTGAATTGTTACAATGATAATGAGTCAGCACATATTCATGAAATCTTTTCAGTGCTTCATGTACTTTCTTGCTTCAATTATAAGTTGCTTTTGGTTGAATGCAAAAATGCATGTGGTCATTTTTTTCTGTTTCTATATAATCTTATTTTTTTGTACTAAAAGCTGTGGATTGGAGTTATGGATAATTATAACAATTTTGAAAGAAATTCTAACTGTTCCCTTTTAGGGGACCCTTAAATAATGTGTTCCTATTTATATCATAATTATAATATTTATATTAGGAATGATAGTAATATTTATAATTTATTTTACAAATTTATGCAGTTCTCGTGTGTTTTACAATCATCTTTCTCACTAAATACATTTTTATATTTGTCCCTGCTGAAATGATTCGGCCACTGCCATAGAGAAGCACACCCATACTTTTATGTGGAAGTGTATTAACATCTTTGTATGATTTGGAAATGGAAAAGCCCCAATGCTGCCAACAAACAGTATCTTTTGTAGTGCCTTATTTTTATCATTATAAATTTGTAGATGCTTTGTGAAGAGAAATTTCTCCACAGAAAACCACAACAACAATGACAAACATGTCTTTGATAAAATAGAGAAGGGGTAAAATCACTAAAATACTGATCTCTATCTCCATCTGAATATCAGAGATCTCACCTGACTGCTTCTGCAAGTGACCTGCTACATATTACAGGTGGTCATTGGGACAATAAATGGGGAATGTGCCCCGTTAGGATACAGACAGAAATCCAAACTTGTTAAAAACCTTAACCTTTCCCCACTCTAAACAATCCTGATTCATTATTTTTTGGGGTTCAACTAATTTTAGAATTCTGGTCTATAACTACGGTACTTCTTTTATGAGTACAAATTACACTAATGACCTAATGACACTAATGAATTTCCGATGGCCTAAAATCTGATGTAATTTTTCGTCGGAATTCCGTTCAAGCTGTTTTGCATACACACTGTCAGACCAAATTCCGACCGTCCAAAACACGGTGAGGTAAAACACTACGACGAGCCGAGAAAAATTAAGTTCAATGCTTCCGAACATGCGTCGACTTGATTCTGAGAATGCGTGTGTTTTTTCTCCATCGGAGTTGCACACAGACGATACGAATTTTCAAACATGTTCTATTTCTAAACACAGACGTCAGAAATTCCGATCGTGTGTACGCGGCATTAGGCTTACTTTTCTAAAATGTTTTTTCACGTCACAGAACAATAACCAATAGCTACTTGGGCTCTCCAAAATCTCCAAGGGGGCTGGGTCCAGCTGCCATTGTGAGTCCTGGTGATAAGTTGAAACACCTACTGTTATTGTATCTAAATGTAATGCAATGCTATGATATATACCGGTAATATACCTTACTGTCTTGGCAGTTGGCAAGAATGCCTATGTGTTTGATATATGAGTTAGTATTTATAGCTATACTGCTGGCAACTATGTTTTACCCCTTAAGCATTAAATAATGTTTTAAACTGTCAAATTTGGCATATGTGAAACAGGGTAGTTGTACCAAAATGCTACTATGGAGAGTGTCATGAAGGTGACATGTATGACGTATCTATAAGTACAAGGGTTCTGAGCACTAAAACTTGAAATATGTAAGATCTGAATATTTTACACATTTGCCCCAGTGACAAAACACAAATGGAGACAAAATAAATATGAAATGCATGTGTCTTCTAATTGATTGTAATTGTCTATAATGTTATATAAAATACATTGACTAAATTTGCACATGATTTTTTCTAGGTGAAAGAATACTCCTACTCCACAACATCCTGCCTCACTTGTAAACACTCACTAGGAAGCCTCAGTCTGACAGCATGTTGGCATCTGTACAAACCGCATGTATCCGCCTTGTGTCCTGGTAAGATATAAACCTTAATTCTATTGTATCATGTGTATCATCAACTACTTTTCAACAGTTGTATTGGCAAATAGTGACTCATTTACACTAAGCAGAAAATTACAGTAGGATGAATCGAATATTCATTAAACAAAACTTGACAACTTATGCTTAAGTTGCATATAGTGTACAGCATACCAGCTGAATAGTGTGGTTTTGATCATTATAGGGCCTGCTTTCCATCACTATAGCAGGAACAAAACACACACCTGTTCTAGGATCAGCTCTTTTGCAGGAATCTCTGTATAAAACAAGAAATATGAGCTGTTAGCTGTGCTATGGTAAACAAAATATGATGACAGCAGAGGTACTGTGAAAATGTTGCTGAAAAATGAAAATATTCAATACAAACATGATAATCCCTATTGTAAACCATACATAATCACAGACCAGTATTTACGTGTTATGATGACTCACACTCCCTCCTTCACACCATGCACTCACCATAAATGTATTACCCCAGATTAAGTGTCATAAATCTCTTTAAATGTGGGTATAGTGCTTTCAAATAACACAGACTCCAGTCCCCTGGCTCCACTCCAAGAAAGCCAGCCATGGATGGATCAGTGATATGTATTAAGAAACCACAGAGAGGAACTCATTGTGCAATAATGTATTACTCATGGTCCCTCAATACAAACAATATCCCCCCCCCACCAGATATGCATTAACATTATTTTGTGCCCTCTTGGCACTTAGGATTTCCAGCAGTTCAAAATTAATCTGGGACTGCCATTGTTATGATTCTTGGAACCAGCATGCCTTCCAATACCTGAAAGTGAGGTCACCGGACAAGACGTTGAAGTTTAAGAATCGTTTCAACATGTTTTACTCAAATGGGCTTATTCAGGTGATGTCACTTTTGCTTATTGAAACTCATGGGGGGCTGGGATCTGGGGGCTTCCATATTCTGATAAGCCCCCCACCCGCAGCCCCCCATCGATAACCACAGCCTAGGGTTATGATGAAGTGACCCTTGACCCAATTTTAACCAAGGGTGTAACTATAGTCATAGCAGTATCAATAGTATTCAGCAAATTAATATAATTAATGCTAACATGTTTTTGGTTTGGGCACTACCCTGTATTCTGGATTGGAAGGACTCACCATCAACTGTTGCAATGTGGCCCATTTGTTTAGTTATGACTCATTTCTAATTTTGACATTCCAGGTCAGCTACACACATTTCAGAACACATTTAAGCAGTCGATAAACATTACAAATACTGTTTCTGCTAGCTGCTTACTTCATTTTATTTGTCAGTAAAGATATACTGAGAGTGGATATTTACCATTCACACAGAAACAATTGTAGCTGTCTCATGGGAAAGATAGCTGTTACCAGTATAAAAAACAAATAATGCATGTAGGTGTTTTGGACCAGAGGGACTTAAACATTCTCAGAAATTCAACTTGGTCACTTGCAAATGAGCATGTTAAAATGTATTGCCTCTTTCTGAATTTCTTCTCAAAATCTTTCCTGGCAGAACAGATTTGTGGTTGGTTTCAATGCTGACTTATTTTATACTATTTATTATATTTGTATTTGATGACAACAGAAATAAAGAAAGAGAAAATGTGTGTAATATTTTTAACATACTCATTTAATTTATTGATAGACACCATGAGCTAAATTGACTATAAGTATGCAGATGCAAACAAACTTGCTATGAATAAGCTTTAAGAATTATATATATAACTAGTTATTTATCGAGTTGTTATCAAGTTATTTGGAAAATGTGGTACCGTGCAGGTTAAGAGATAAATTGCCTGCTCTGCACATTCAGTACAGCACAAAAAAAGGGTAGTAGGCCATCTGCTTAGATGTGCTATTTAAAGCCATGTTAATTAATAGGAGTGCCATGTTGAAGGATGTAGGTAGAAAATAGCAGAGGTCCCTGAACAAAGCTTAAAGAATTCAAAAAGCAAGATCTAGTAATTATTAATAAGTTTAGAGATGTTTTACTTTGTTTTAACACAAAATATGAAGAATAACACTGCTTTGGTTTGTACCATTTTATAGTAATAAATGGCACCTCAGTAAACCAAAACAAAAAAACTTACCGACCAGCTTGCAACCAACCAAATTATCATTTATATACCAAATGGTATGGTTTATTATGACAGGTTCAGGAGATAATTCTGTAAATGTGTAATTACAGTTTAAAGCTTGTATAAACAAAGCTGTATTGTGGGGTACTTGAGATAAGCTAAACACTTTGGAGCAACGTCTGTTTTTAGGAAAGGGTGGGTTATTTAAAAAATGTAATAGGATTGAACAAGTGAAAATTAAAATAAGATAAAATATATATAAATTAAAACCAGCTACAAATCCATGTGTGTTAGTGACTTTTTATACAACACAATATTTCCTAAATATAAATTGTCTGAAAAGTAGTTCAGAAAAGCATACAAGCACAATAGTAGTTGCATCCATTATCTGGAGCTAGCCAGGTGGGATGATAAAGCCTAAAAAAACTGTATAGATGTTATTCAAGAATTCAGAGCACTCCAGATGTGGAAAATCTCAAGGTGTATTTAGCCTGTAATTTTTAACCAGTGGAAAGATCTACACATGGACTTCTACAAGAACCACTGCATATACAGTGTCTTGATAAAGTATTCGTACCCCTTGAAATTTTCCACGTTTTGTCATGTTACAACCAAAAACTTAAATGTATTTTATTGAGATTTTATGTGATAGACCAACACAAAGTGGCACATAATTGTGAAGTGGAAGGAAAATAATAAATGGTTTTAATTTTTTTTACAAATAAACATCTGAAAAGTGTGGTGTGCATTTGTAATCAGCCCCATTTATACTGATACCCATAACTATAATTTAGTGGGACCAATTGCCTTCACAAGTCACCTAATTAGTAAATACACCTGTGTGTAATTTTAATCTCAGCATAAATACAGTGTGAAGCCCTCATAGATTTGTTAGAAGAACTTAGTGAACAAACAGCATCATGAAGGCCAAGGAACACACCAGGCAGGTCAGGGATAATGTTATGGAGAAGTTTAAAGCAGGGTTAGGTTATAAACAAAATATCACCACAGTTCAATCCATCATCTGGAAATGGAAGTATGGCACAACTACAAACTCACCAAGACATGGCCGTCCACCAAAACTAACAGGTCAGGCAAGAAGAACATTAATCAGAGAAGCAGTCAATTAATGGTAACTCTGGAGGCGCTGCAGAGATCCACAGCTCAGATGGGATAATCTGTCCACAGGACAACTATTAGTCATGCACTCCACAAATCTGGCCTTTATAAAACAGTGGCAAGAAAAAAGCCATTGTTCAAAGAAAACCATAAGAATTCCTGTTTGCAGTTTGCGAGAAACCATGTGGGGAACCCAGAAAATTGAACTTTTTGTCTAAAAGCAAAACACTATGTGTAGCGAAAAATTAACACTGCACATCACCCTGAACACACCATCCCCACCTTAAAACATGGTGGTGGCAGCATCATGTTATGGTGACGCTTTTTTCAGCAGGGACAGGGAAGCTGGCCAGAGTTAATGGGAAGATGAATGGAGCCAAATACAAGGCAATCTTAGAAGAAAACCTGTTAGGCCCCATACACACGAGCAGACAGATTTGTTCAAATCGGTTGGACAGACCGATTTGAACAAATCTGTCTGCTGGGATGTATTGGTTTGATCGTGTACACACGATGAAACCAAAATCCCCGCCGGCAGACGGCGCGCTGACGTGTCGGTGACGTGGCGGTGACGTTGACGCCGCCACGTCACCGCACCAGGAAGTGAATTAATTCCGCGCATGCGTCAAATCCATTCGACGCATGTGCGAGAAGATATGTCTGCTTGTTAGCGAACTAAGCAGCAAACATATCCGGCCGATGGGTTCCCAGCCGACAGATTTGAAAGCATGCTTTCGAATCTGTCGGCTGGCCAAATCCGTCAGCTCGCCCGTACACACGATCGAATCTGTCTGCTGGGACGGTCGGGCCGACCGTTTCCAGCAGATAGATTTGATCGTGTGTACGCGGCCATAGAGTCTGCAAATGACTTGAGACTGGGGCAGAGGTTCACTGTCCAGCAAGACAACTACTATAAACATACAGGCAGAGATACAATGGAATGGTTTGGATCAAAGCATATTTATGTATTAGAATTGCTCAGTCAAAGTCCAGACCTAAATCCAATTGAGAATCTGTGGAAAAAAATTGAAAATTGCTGTTCACAGACACTCTCCATCCAATCTTACACAGCTTGAGCTATTTTGCAAAGAAGAATGAGCAAAAATGTCACTCTCTAGATGTACAAAGCTGGTAGAGAAATACCCAAAAAGACTTACAGCTGTAATTGCAACAAAAGAGGGTTCTACATAATATTGACTTGGGTGGCTGAATACAAATGCCCGCCACACTTTTCACTTATTTATTTGTAAAAAAAAAAAAAAAATTAAAACCATTTATCATTTTCCTTCCACTTCACAATTATGTGCCACTTTGTACTGGTCTATTACTGTTATGTATGGCGGTGTACCTGGTCGTCAGAGCCTAGTCGCAGGAGGCGGCCTCTCGTACAGCACTGGCTCGGGAGCCGCTGGATTTGGGAACAGCGGACTCGGGAGCGCAGCGGGGTAACGGTGCCTGGATGATGGTGCAGGTCAGCACGGCGCTGGTCCTTCCGGGTCGCTGGAACAAGAGGAGAGCAGGCACTCTGATGCGGAAGCTAGCAGCTTTAGTAGCGACTCTGATGCGTCTTGACAAGCGACTTTGGTGCGGATGACAAGCGACTCTGGAACTGGTGCAGAGCGGAGTAAGGCAAGTGGACTAGACGTAGGCTGGGTCAGGCAGGCCGGGTCAGACACGTGAGCAGACAGGGGGTTCAGCAGGCAGGCGTAGTCAGTATTCAGGCAGAAGGTCTGGCAACAGTAGTAGCAGTAAGCAGAAGGCAGGGTCAAGGCGGGCCGAGGTCGGGTTCGGAGAGATGCGGATCGTCAGACGTAGCCGGGTCGGTATAGGAACTGGTTAATCAGGATACAGGTTAGACAGGTAAGTACGGCAGATCAGACAGCAAGAGGCTGCTGCATCTGTCTGTCTTTTAAAGGCACATTGGCGCCAAACTCGCGCTAACGTGCACGCGCGCGCTCCCGCCGCGCGTGCATGCGCACGCACACCAGGGGCGCGCCGGGAGCCGGCGGCAGATCCCTGACATTGCCCCCCCCAAGGGGCAGCCTCCGGATGCCAAGCCGGGCCTGTTTCTCAGGGTGGGCAGAAAAAAATGCACAAATTAGTTCTTGGGCATGAACATTGTCCTCGGGTTCCCACGAGTTGTCCTCCGGCCCGTACCCCTTCCACTTGATCAAAAATTGAGTTTGCCCCTGCCGTTTCCTGCAGTCGAGGATGGCCTCTACCACATATTCCTCGCAGCCATCTACCAAAATAGGTTCAGGTGTGCTAGCCCCTCTGTCAGGAAAGGGATCAGGGGCTGCGGGTTTCAGCAACGATACATGGAATACCGGATGAACCTTAAGAGACTCTGGTAAAGACAGTTCATAAGAAACCTCATCGATTCTTCTTCTTACCGGGAAGGGTCCCATAAACCTAGGTGCCAGTTTCTTGGAAGGACAAGTGAATCTGAGATTATTAGTAGAAAGCCATACCTGGTCTCCCGGTTGCAGGTCCAGCTCACCTCTCTATTTTTTATCGAAGGCTTTCTTGCTGTCGGCTTGAGCTTTCGTTACTGCTTCCTGTAGCACCCGGTTGTTGCGACTGAGGAAGTCCACCGTGCTCTGCACCGCCGGAACTGGGGATTCTGGAAGAAAATCAGGTAAGAAGGTTAGGTTAAAGCCATAATTGGCGAAAAAGGGGGACTGTCCGGTTGCCGAATGGCTGGCATTATTGTAGGCAAATTCTGCCAAAGGTAGCAGGGAGACCCAATCATCCTGGGAAAAGGAAGTAAAACATCTAATATATTGCTCAAGGGTCTGGTTTGTGCGTTCAGTCTGTCCGTTGGTTTGGGGGTGGTAAGCCGAGGAAAAAGCAAGTTCAATATTCAGGATTTCACACAGGGCTCTCCAGAAACGTGATGTAAACTGGACCCCCCTATCCGACACGATGTTTGAAGGAACCCCGTGGAGTCTGACAATTTCCCTGATGAAGACACGGGCAGTCTCAGCAGCTGATGGGGTACTTTTCAATGGGAGGAAATGGGCCATTTTAGATAGGCGGTCCACGACTACGAAAATTGCTGTGCACCCCTCGGAACATGGAAGCTCTACTATAAAGTCCATGGCGATCATCCGCCATGGTCTATCAGGTACAGGCAGAGGTTTTAGTAAGCCCCAGGCTCGATTCCTTGTGGTCTTGTTTTGATTGCAAGTTGGACAGGTATTGACGTAAGATTTACAGAATTCCTCCAAACCTGGCCACCAGAAGGTACGCCGTACCAGTTCAAGGGTTTTACGGACTCCAAAATGTCCTGCCAATGGATGGTCATGAAGTAGCTTTAGGACTTCTACCCGAATGTCTGCCGGAACAAAAATGTGGCTCCCTCTCCAAAAGAGTCTGTCTCTGGGTGTTAAGGTGACACCTGGGGGCTTGGAAGAGTCCGTGGATGCCTCCCTAAGTCGAGGAAGCAGATCGTGTTGCAGAAGTAAAAAGTTCCCGGCCGGGAGAATGGTGTCAGGAACAGGTGAGTCTTTGGGATTGTCGTGCATCCGTGACAATGCATCTGGCTTGATGTTTTTTGAACCGGGGCGGTACGTGATGTGAAAGGAAAAGCGTGAAAGAATAGTGCCCATCGGGCCTGACGGGGTTTCAATCGTTTTGCAGATCTTAAGTACTCTAAGTTCTTGTGGTCAGTATAGATCAAGACCGGATGTGCAGCGCCCTCCAGAAGGTACCTCCATTCCTCCAGTGCGGCCTTGATGGCGAGTAGTTCTCGGTCGCCCACATCATAATTCCTCTCCGCTGGGGAGAGTTTTCAGGAGAAGAAGCCCACGGGATGCATCAGATCTTTGTTCCCCTGGCGTTGGGAGATGATAGCCCCCACTGCTACTTCGGATGCATCCACTTCAAGGAGGTAGGGTAGTGCCGGGTCAGGATGGCTAAGAATCGGGGCTGATGTAAACAGTCTTTTAAGCGTATCAAAGGCCCCTTGGGCTTCTGGGTTCCACTGGAAACGTTGGTTCTGCTTGGTTAGTTGTGTGATTGGCGAGATGATTGCGGAAAAATTCCTGATGAATCCTCTGTAGAAATTTGCGAATCCCACAAATCGTTGCACCCCCTTCTTGTCCAGGGGCACTGGCCGGTCTAGCATGGCGGAAACCTTGTTGGGATCCATCTTAATTCCTGTAGGGGATATGATCAGGCCAAGGAACTGAATGGTTCGTTGTTCAAATTCACATTTCTCGGCCTTGGCATACAGTCTGTGTAGACGGAGGCGACTTAGGACCCTACGGACGTGTTCCCGGTGTTTGTCCAGCGATCCGGAGAAGACCAATATGTCGTCTAGGTAGACGATGACGAAAATGTCAAGGAAGTCTCTAAACACGTCGTTGATAAAGTGTTGGAAGGTTGCGGGTGCATTGCACAGACCGAAGGGCATGACCAGATATTTGTAGTGTCCAAAACGGGTGCGAAAGGCCGTCTTCCATTCGTCCCCGTCCCGAATGCGAATTAAGTTGAAAGCTCCCCTCAGGTCCAGCTTAGTGAAGCTCAGGTATCAAGGGCAATGGGTAATGGTTCTTTATTGTAATATTATTTAATTACCGTTAATTATAGTCCACGCATGGGCGGAGAGATTGATCCTTTTTAGTGACCAGGGGCGCGCCGGGAGCCGGCGGCAGATCCCTGACAATTACATAACAACCCAATAAAATACATTTACATTTTTGGTTGTACCATGACAAAATGTGGAAATGCTCAAGGGGTATGAATACTTTTTCAAGGCACTGTATGCTTTGTACTGTCCTCAGGTCCCAAGGTGGATTTAACCTGTAATCATTCGTACATTAATGTCCACACACAGATTTCTACAGGGACCATCTATGCATGGCTTGGACATCATCCATACATTCAGGAACCCATAAAGCAGATAACCATAAAAAAGACATAAAAGTCCACTTACTCTGATGAAACTTCAAGTTGAAGGAACTTTATTCCAGGTGTAAAATCAGCAGCCCATCCATCATGGAGAGATTTAGGGAACACCACCACAGGATTAAATAGCAGAAGAGATGGATTTCTGACCAGTTTCTTTGGTATCCCAAATTACTCAGAGGCCGCCTCAATGTACAATACGTATGTAAAATAATTTAACATTGAGTCCTGAGGGTTGCAGACCTTGAGATGCTTATAACATTATTAACACCAATAGGGTACTTTCCTTCAATGTAAAAGAAAGATAGACCCCTGGAAGATCCCTGCCCTTCCTGGGGCACCTAGGCATCGAATGTTGTAACAACAAAAATGCTTTGAAACAGGACTACTATAAGGAAGAATTATCATGGTGTTATGCTAACTAAGCCTATCTAAACCTTACATCTATTTTTCAGATAGATTGAAATCATTGCCTTGTTTTATGTTGTTTTCCCAGAAAAGTTATTGTTTGTGAATCTGTCAGCAACAGCAATTTATGTTACAGGCTGAAAACACTAAGCAGCTGTCTAGCAATTAACAGTGTTGTGTGCCTCCCTTTTACACTCCTTCAACTGGCCGTTGGGCTGATCATTGGGGGTAGCAGATAGCCAGCCCATTGGCCTACTGAAGAAGTGTGCATGACAGGCTCATATTACTGCAGCTGATTGTGAGGAAGTGGCTTAGCCATATCAGCCGGCAGTATGAGTTCTACAGATTCTACCATTTGAAAATGAAACTGGGATAGGTGCTTTTGGTCCACAGTATCAGTGACTCTTGCAGGACTCTTTTGACAATATAAAAAAAATGATCTATAATACATTAGGGCAGACTAAGAAACCTAAAGGATATATTGTGTAGAATGGAGACATTGCAAAAAATAAATAAAAATACTGTCTACAGTGGCGAGTGATGCCACACATACTTAAAGGCAGTTTAAGGATTTACGCTATAGCTTAATGTGTTATTTGTTAATTCAGTTGATTAATGTATCTATGTTAGCCTTTGGTGTTAATTAAGTTTTATTTTTCTCTTAAAAAAAAGTGTTTGGTAAAAGGGCATAAAATTGTTAGGATCCCAAAACTAATTGAAGATACAAACTTGTTTGGACATGCTTGGTTATGCAAAGAATCTGTAATCAGACAAACCACCTTTTCACTGGGTTTTTCATCATCCAAAATAACATAATAATGTAATATTAAATTTGCTGATATCACAGCCATGTTGTAGCATAGTAAAGTGTAGTGCTTGGTGGTCTGATTTTGTGCAGCTTTAATGTAACTGATAGAGCATTTTCTGCAAAAGTGTCAGACTTATATTGGAACTTTACTCCTCCCAAGCTTTTTACCCCCCTCTCAATCCCCCATATTTGTTCAGAAAGCTTGGCCCCAATGATTTAGCAGCTCTGCCCAGCAGACATTCTGTAGATGGGCTTCTGCAGCCTTTTAGGGTATGTGATGGGGATTTCCTAGGAGGCTGAAGGAGCAAAAAACACCACCAAAGAAACCTCTTATTAGTATTGTAGAAGGGGTGGGGGCAGATGCACGGACACAAACTTTATTTACAGAATGAAGTTACACTTATATAGAAGATGCCAAAACTTCTGAGTTTCCTAGTGGTAATTATTTGGCTTATGAGAAATAACTTGAAATACAATTTCTGCAGTGTCAACCTATTTAACCGGGTATATTATTGTATAATTGTATTTGTATTTCTTTATTGTTCTACATTGTGTTTGTCAGAATGATTGTTTTTATGGAAATACCAGTGTTATTTCAACATGCTCGGTAAACATGCTTGCCTGACTTAAGTTGTCAAATAAACATTCAATGTACAAAAAGATATGCTCTGTGGTATGCAGCCTGTCCTGGCATGCTGATGTGGGTTTTTTCATACATTGAAAAGGAGTCTAATTTCACTGATTGTAAAAAAAACAATCCATCCCCCATTTTAGGGTACCGAATAAAGATATACTGTAAACAAAACAGTTATTTGAACGACATGATTCATTTATAAACTGTAGTAAAGTTTTCTGTTTTTCTTATAGTTATAGAATAATTAATGTTAATATTCATTAAAATGTAATATTTTATAATATATATTACATCTACAGTATATTACCTGCTAGTATATTTTATGAATATCTTATACTTTAAGGGAAACTCAAAAAAAAAAAGATTCAGTCAATGCATCCTGCACAAGAAGATAGCATGTTTTAATAACCTATAGCAACTAATAAGAATTTACTCTTCTTACATGAGCACAATACAAGATGAATTTTGATTGCAGAAATGTCCACCTGGGAGTCCACTTTATGGATGATCAGGAAAAGGCATAAGCTGTGGCAAAAAATGGATGAAGCTATTTTTTTTTTAAGGATGGGGGTTTAATAGACATGTCAAAAAGACTTACAGTATGAATATACATGATTTTGATCAGACATAGAAAGTTGTGCAGAGCACTTAGAGAAGTGGTAACACACAGTGTTTATACAGACTTAATATGATATATAAGATTAACACCCAGCATAGAGAAAAAAAATAGTAGCAAAATAGTGCTTCTGTACAGCATCCATGCATACACGTAAAAACAGATACTGAAAATTACACATGCAGGGTATAGAGCCAGGTCAGGTATCTGGTGACTGAGAGAAATCAAGAGAGATTTATAAATAATGCAAGGTAACAGAGTGATATGGAACAAAAAAAAGTGAGTGAGTAGTAGTGCCTGTGATTAGTTTGGTAACAATTTCCACACATAAGAATTAACATTAAAAATAAGGAATGCATTTTGTTGGGTTGATTGTATCAATTATAATCCAATTATTTAGACAAGTAGTGAAAACGTTTAACATGTAGTTGCTTTTTTTAAATATCAGTGGTTAAATACATTAGGTAATGGGTAAAGTTCATGCATTATACTCAGTACTTTTATTAAATTAGTAAATGGTAACTTTAGATGATATTTAAAGTTAAGTCTGCATTATATCATTATCATTATTAAATTGTGTCCCAGTTCCTTCAGAAGGCAACAGATTACTTTCTATTGCAATTTGCTGCCTTTTCGGTTTAACTTTTTTTGCAGCATAATCTAATTGTGAGAAGACTGTAAGTCATTTGAGTAATGTTTCTATTCCAAGTTTTATGGCCCAATTCAATTATTTGTTGTTGTTTTTTTTTTTCCTCCTCGTTGTTTGTTATAGCTATGATTAATTAGTTTTGAAGAAAATGTGCTCATAGAGGCAGTAAGTCACAGAGTTCCTGGCAAATTCATTGATTACTGTTACTGTGAAATATTGCTACAATTTGTATTGACAGTCATTGTTTGAAATATTTAAGCTCATGCTTTCTCAATGAATTTATTGCTTTGATAACGCAAAACGAAAGCATAAATTTCCATATTACCTTACAAAATTAACAGCTCTGGCAGCCAAATGCCTTTCCACACCACTTACCATTTTATGTTAAAGAAATGCAGTTATTTAAATATTTATAAAATGAGTGTCGTGAACAGCCATTTTAGAAGCAGTTAATAATCAACAACAATCAAGGGATCCATTAATAGAGAAGGGCTTTGTAACTCTGCTAACTAGAGTAAAGTCAGGCAATACAATTTAATTAAAAGCAGTCAAACACAAACCAAATAGTTCAACAACGTTATTTCTGTTTTTAGAATTACATTAAGAAACACATTTTTAATGCAATGATAAACAAAGCATGAAAAGCCTTGGTTTAAAAAAAAATTGTATATGTCCATATATTTGGCTTCCTTTAAAAAAGTACAGATCCAGCTAATAGTTAACCACTTGCCTACAGGGCACTTTCACTCCCTTCCTGACCAAGCCATTTTTCAGCTTTCTGCGCTGTCACACTTTGAATGACAATTGTGCAGCCATGCAACACTGTACCCAAATACATTTATATATATTTTTTCAACAAATAGAGCTTTCTTTTGCTGGTATTTGATCACCTCTGTGTTTTTTTTTCTTGCACTATAAACAAAAGAAGAGGGACAAGTTTGAAAAAAAACACAATGGGGCAGATTCACAGAGAATTCGATTCTTGTAGAGTATCAGAAATACACTACGCCGCCGTTTTTTACCTGGCTCTACGTGGAATCCAGGTAGATTTTGTCCAGTAAATGACGGCGGCGTAGTGTATTTCTCCCATCGAAATCCATCTGCGCGAGTAGGGGGCGTGAAGCATTTAAAATAGGCGCGTTCCCGCGGCGATCGAACTGCGTATGCTCCGTTCGCAAATTTCCCGCCGTGCATTGCGCGAAAACACGTCATCACGTCGTAGTAGCGTCGTTTACGTACATTCCTATTCCCGAACGAGTTACGTTAAAAAAAAAAAAATCAAATCGACGCAGGAACGACGGCCATACTTTACATGGGTTACGCACTTTTAGACCAGCAAAAAGCTCCTCTAACATTACGTAGCCAAAAAATGACGTAGGCGAATGCGAGGGACACTCGTACCTTCGTGGATCGCCGTAAAAACTCATTTGCATATCCCGACGCATGAAAAAGACGCAAACTCCTCGCAGCGGCCGCAAAAATATCGCAGTGTAGATCCGAAGGCTTACGAGGACGTAAGCCTCTCGGATCGAAGCCCGAAGCCGCCGTATCATGGTTTGAGGATTCAAACTAGTGATACGGCGCACAAAATTTGAAATTACTCCTGTCTAACACCAGTTAGACAGGCATAATTGCTCTGTGAATCTGCCCCAATATTTTTAACTTTTTGCTATAAACCATTTCATTTAAAAAAAAAATAATAATATTTTCCTCAGTTTAGGCCGATATGTATTCTTCTACAATATTTTTGTAAAAAAAAAACCTGCAGTAAGCGTATATTGATTGGTTTGCACAAGCTACAAAATAGGGAGTAGATTTATAGCATTTTTATTATTATTATTTTTTTTGCTAGTAATGGCAGTGATCAGCAATTTTTATCATGACTGCGATATTTCAGCAGAAACATCGGGCACGTATGACACATTTTTGGGACCATTCACATTTATACAGCGATCCCTGCTAAAAAAGGCATTGATTGCTGTATAAATATGACTGGCAGGGAAGGGGTTAACACTAGGGGCGATCAAGGGGTTAATGCGTTCCCTAGGGAGTGATTCTTACTGTGGGGGAGGGACTGACTGGAGGAGGTGACCGATGGTTGTCCCTATGTACAAGGGACACACCATCGGTCTCCTCTCCCTGACAGGAATTGGATCTGTGTGTTTATACACACAGATCCACGGTCCTGCTCAGTTACTGGGCAATTGCAAGTGCCTGGCGGCCATCACGTGCACACCCCCTAGTGGCTTGGGAAGGCACAACGTCATATGAGGGTCTTCCTCTTGCCATCATTTGACGGCGAGCGGTGGACAAGTGGTTAAAGATGCTTTCTGCATTTAATCAAACAAATGAACAATTGGGCCCAGATTCACATAGATTGGCCGACGGTGTAGCGTAAGCCATTTACACTACGCCGCCGCAACTTAACAGAGCAAGTGCCGTATTCCCAAAGCACTTGCTCCGTAAGTTGCGGCTGCGTAGTGTAAATGGCCCGGCGTAAGATTTATTTTTTAACGTAACTCGTTCGGGAATAGGAATGTACGTAAACGACGCTACTACGACGTGATGACGTGTTTTCGCGCAATGCACGGCAGGAAATTTGCGAACGGAGCATACGCAGTTCGATCGCCGCGGGAACGCGCCTATTTTAAATGCTTCACGCCCCCTACTCGCGCAGATGGATTTCGATGGGAGAAATACACTACGCCGCCGTCATTTACTGGACAAAATCTACCTGGATTCCACGTAGAGCCAGGTAAAAAACGGCGGCGTAGTGTATTTCTGATACTCTACAAGAATCGAATTCTCTGTGAATCTGCCCCATTGTGTTTTTTTTCAAACTTGTCCCTCTTCTTTTGTTTATAGTGCAAGAAAAAAAAACACAGAGGTGATCAAATACCAGCAAAAGAAGCTCTATTTGTTGAAAAAATATATATAAATGTATTTGGGTACAGTGTTGCATGGCTGCACAATTGTCATTCAAAGTGTGACAGCGCAGAAAGCTGAAAAATGGCTTGGTCAGGAAGGGAGTGAAAGTGCCCTGTAGGCAAGTGGTTAACTATTAGCTGGATCTGTACTTTTTTAAAGGAAGCCAAATATATGGACATATACAATTGTGCAAAGATTTTTAAACCAAGGCTTTTCATATAATATGCTTTGTTTATCATTGCATTAAAAATGTGTTTCTTAATGTAATTCTAAAAACAGAATTTTAAATATTATCTTTGCAAATATCAAGCTTTGTAGTAATTGGAAAGGCCAAGGGCCAGATTCTCAAAAGAGATACGACGGTGTATCACAGGAAACACTGTGGTATCTCTGTTTTTTTTACTGGGTATCTATGCGTCTGATTCATAGAATCATTTACGCATAAATACAGTGAAGATCCGACAGGTGTAAAACACTTACACCGTCGGATCGTAGATGTAATGACTTCGCTGGCCGCTAGGTGGCCTTTACGTTGATTTCCCATTTTCCTATGCCTAATACGCCGATTCCCGAAAGTTTTTACGCCGCCCAGTCATCGTTTATGTTGTTTCCGTAAGCGTAAGGTTACCCCTGCTATATGAGGGGTAACCTTACGAAGTTCCGTCGTATGCCATGTTAAGTATGGCGTCGGGACAGCGTCATCTTTTCTGTCATTTACGACGTTTTACTAAGTCGTTCACGAATAGGGATTTACGTAAACGACGCTCACAGCGGTTTCATTCACGTTTTCCGACGTGAGCTGGAGCATGCGCACTGGGCTATTTTTGCAGCCGGCGCATGCGCAGTTTGATTGATTTGTGAATCTGCCCCTATGTGTACAAATAAATAAATAATAATAATAATAATAATAATAATGATAATAATAATCATAATAATATTACATAAAGATACCATTTCTACATTAGGGTTTAAATTAGGTCAGTGTCCAGTTTAGGGTCAAAAGTCATTTTTTAAATTTCCTATCAGTGTCAGTGTGTTTTAGGTAGGATAATAAAATTACAAAATGTGCACTATTGTTTATGAGGTATGAGGTACAAACAACAAATAATATACACATATATGGTATTGATACAGTTTTCAGGAGTAGGTGTGTTCTTTGGTGGTAGGTCAATGGCAATGGCTTTTCTACTATTTTAAATGTTGTGCCAGTTTTCCTTTGATAATAAAAAATCAGTAGATTGACATTACTTTTTACCCCCAATTTGTCCTGAAAAATATTTGATTTAAATCACATGACTGCACTAAGTAGTTGTGATGATGTATACATTTTTACTAACACGTCAAAGTTGCAAAGCTATGTTCAGGTATTTAGATTTGTTTTACCTTCATCATGAACACTTTAAAGACCTCTAACCTGAAGTTAAAAAGGCATCTTAAATGCCCCAAGGGATCCTGCTCTCATAGCAATTGTCCACAAATGAAATATATTCAGTGGTTTATAAAAAATAAAAAAATGTATATCTGTCAGTGTTGTCTGTTCACCATCCCCAGCAGAAGCACAAATTATGGACATTCCTATGGGGCACTGAAGCCACAGCCAACTTTACATCCTGTATTCATCATTGCTGTTTATCCCCGTCCCTCCTTTGCTACCTTTGGAAATTACTAGTAGTAGTTGGTGGCTTGTGCTATTAATGACGGCGGCTGAAGATAGCTCTGTTATTCACAAAAATACAAGCTGATGGCAACACAAGCCAGCAGCACCAGTCTTTCTTGGAAAAAAAAACATTGTATCTCCCAGCTTGTATTGCTGGGTAGACAGCCTTAACTTCTGATACTCTGTTATATTCCCAGGGTGGATGATGAATAATTAAAACAGTTAGAATATATCAAGAAAACAGAGGTGGACAAAGGTGGGGTGCAATAATTGGATTAACATTGCTGCTGTTTTATGTGAGGAAGATTCGAAAGACATCATGTTAGGCTTGTAGGGGGCCATCTAGGGTTGGCATCTGTGGTACAGGAACAATTTAGTTGTCTACACTGTGGCTGGCTGTCTATAGGTCTACAATGTATTTGTACTTTCCTGAAGAAATTAATGTTGTTAACTAAATACATAGAACATTGCTATACTTGGTAGAATGTGTGTAGGGAGTTTTTTTTGTAACCACCCTAATGTATCAATTTTTTTAAATAAATTAATTTTTATACATTTTAAATATATTATAGATTGATGACCTTAAACTTTCTGTACTTTCAAGGACCCAATTGTCCTGTTGGTGTATATGGAGTGAGACATGGGATAGAAGAAAACAATTGGCGAGGGGGGTGAAAAGTATAAATCTCACCCTAGGAGAGCTTTAGGGGTGGGTCTTACAGCCCTGTTTGACATTGGTAATTAAACAGGGAAATCATTTACTGTTTTTTTTTATTAAATACACAACTGTATTCGGTAGTGATTTAACAATATTTTATTTTTATTTTTAACTGTTAGTCATCTTAAAATGTACAATAATGCTTTAAATAATAATAAGTGATAGAAAGCAGATATAACACCCATACATAGGAAACCACAATACACTGTAAGTAAGGATATCTGAATGTCTAAAGCAAAGCACAAGCTTTTAATGATTTACTGGGATGTACAGTTTAAGTGAAAGAGGTATTCTGCCAGACACTTTTAAATCTGATTCTGGAATTAATTTAAAAAAAAAAAAGACTATAATTACCAGACTTTCAGTTGGAATTATTTCACCTTAAAAATGGTCAATCATAAATGACTTATAAAATATGAAATTTCATATTGTAATTTTCATAATTCATCTCCCAAACCCTTAGGCATGATAAATGGGTACATTATGTAACCAAGGCAGAATTTTAGCAGCTTGCCTAATCATTTAAGAAATGAAATAGAAAACATTAAGGATGTTTAAATTTAGTAAATGAATTACATCCTTTATTTTTTCACGACTCCTATCATGCCCAGGATTGTAGAGGAAAAGCAAATATTTTCATACTTATAGTAATTTTTCAGGTATTAACTCTAATGCCGCGTACACCTGACCGTTTTCCGGGTTCTAAAAAATGATGGCCCAGATTCACAGAGCGATTACGCCTGCGCAACAGGAGATGCGCGCGCGTAAGTCGAAATGTGCGCGTGCGTTTCGATGCGCGGCATCCCCAGAACGAGATACGCAAAATATCTACTTTTTTTTGTCCCGCGTAATTTCGTTAGACTGGCGCATCCGTCCGCGCAAAAGTGCGCTAGACACACCATTGATTTGCTAGTCAAATATGCTAATGAGGGACTTACGGGGATCCACAAAACAACGTTGGAGCAGCGCAGGCGACGCAGTGTGCGCAAGAGCAAAATGTCCTGTCTAAAATTAGAGCATATAAAAGCTAGTCTAAAAAGAGAAAAAAAGTCTACTTGTTAGATAAAGCAACACTGTTAGTGAGGAGCTCAGCAGTCACACGTGTTGCACAACAATCTGTATGCCAACATGCCAGGGGCATCGTCGCACATAGCTATACTACTGACTTTAGATGAACAAAGAAGGATGAGGGCACGGAGGATGGCACGGAGGATGGCACGGGAGAGGATATACCGCACCCGCATAGACCTGTTTGGCATGAGTGATTCTGAGGTGTTTCGCATCTTCAGATTCACCCCTCATGCCATCCTGGAATTAACCACAACCCTGCAGGAGGACATCACCAGCCCAACACACTGCTCACATGCAGTGCAGCCACTGGTCAAGGTACTGGCAACACTCTATGTCCTTGCCAGTGGCTCTTTTCAGCGTACAAGTGGAGTGGTGGCTGGGATGTCACAATCCTCCATGAGCAGATGTGTGCACCAGGTTGTCCCTGCAATTCTCAGACGCATGGCCAACCAAATCATCAAACCCACCACTGAGGAGCTGCGGCTGAAGGCAATGACAGATTTCTACAGAATTGCCAGATTCCCACGCACTGTGGGGGCCATTGATTGCACACATGTGGCACTCCAGCCCCCCCAGGAGACAGAGCACATGTACCGCAATCGGAAGCATTGGCATTCCATCAATGTACAGGTGATAGTCGATGCCCAAGGCCTCATATGGCACGTCCGTGCCAAACACCCAGGGTCCAGCCATGACTGCTACATATACAATCAATGCCACATCTGAATGGAATTCGATCAGAACATGTATGGGGACACCTGGCTGGTTGGTGAGTGACATGGGAGTCAGGCATGACTATCCCCTCCCATGATGCACATCACAAGGGGCACATGCATGACTAACATCCTCCTGTCTTTTCCCTTACAGGTGACTCTGCATATCCACTGGAACCCCATCTCATGACTCCTATCCGGAACCCCCAAACCCCAGGAGAGGAAAGATACAATCAAGCACATGCCCAAACACGAGCAGTGGTGGAGCGCACCTTTGGCCTCCTAAAGTCACGTTTCCGATGCCTGGATAAGTCTGGGGGTACCCTCTTGTATTCCCCAAACTTTGTGTGCCAGATCATTGGTGCATGTTGCATGCTGCACAACTTCGCAGAAAGAAAGGGCCTGCAGATTGGCCTACGTGATGACCTGACCCCTGAACCAGACAATCCCCCCCTAACCGAGGCTACCCGGTCTTCTGAGGGAAGAGCAGCCAGGAGCCAGCTCACATTGGGCATCTTTGCACGTTAAACATACACATTAATCATGGCACAATGAGAATGCATGCATGCACAACACTGTGGTCCCTAGCACACACACCCCACATCCACATCAAATTGGATTGGCAAGAGTCCACCATGCAGGACTTGTGAGCAGCAACGCCACGCCAAGGCTCCAATTATGTCACTGTACATTCATACACCATTCACACGGACCTGGGGATCACTTCTCCCTGGTCCTGGGGAACCCTTCTCCACCAAAATTGAGGGTGACACCCCTTTTCCGGCAGGAATGTCACCCCCACATTCACACAGCATTCACAACCCAAAAAAAAAAAATTACCTGCAAAAGCAAAAAATGTCCAGCAAAAAAAAAAAAAAAAAAGGGGGAAAAACAAATTATTGCCCTTTGCGTGAGCCACGTCTGGGGCGCCCCCGGCCACGGCCCCGGCTTCTCAGGGGAGACTCATGGGGAGGGGTAAAACCAGGGAAGGAGGAGCAGCCCCTGATCTCTGCCCACCTGGCGGCCTGCCCTCCAAGGCCACGGCTATTCTGTCCAGGGCAGCACCAAGTGTTGCCGTGTTGGCCTGGATAGCCAGGGTAAGGGCCCTCACATCCTGCCCAACGCCTGCTGATGTCGTCTGCAGTTCATTTAGGCAGGTTGTGAAAGCCCGGGAGTGGGAGTCCAGGTTCCCCAGCGTATCCTTGATGGAGGACATGCTCTCCTCCATCCGCACCAATGTCTGGCTGACCTGTCCCAGATGGCGGGTCTGGAGGAACTGGTCCCTTCTCAGAGTGGCGGGCAGGAGATCGGCCACCCCCCTGGTGGTCTGGGATGACATCCTGCCTCCAGCTGATGCTTGTGGCCGGGGAGAAGGGGAGGCCCTTGTGAGGGGAGCCATGTTGGGGGAGGAGGGGGGGGCTCCCCCTTAGGGAGGCCTGCCTGCTGCCAGCCAGAGGGGAAGAGTCCTCAAAAACCAAACGTCCAGTGCCTGACATGGACTCCTCCTCCTCATGATTCTCCTCCTCCTCATGATTCTCCTGCTCCTCTTGAACCTCCTCCGCGGACTCCGGCCTTGTTGGGGGGGCCTCATTAGGCTGCTGTCCTGGGGTTGGTGCGGTCAGGCCAGATGGCCCTGCACCCTCCTGCACATCTGTGGATGACACAAAACATTCACAGGTTGGAGGATCCACACACTTGCCACATATTCCCTTTCACCCCCTCCCCCACACATGCTACACACCTGATATTAAACAAAAAAACTTACCTGGCACCACGGGCTCCGGACTTGAGTCAAAGCCGGGCAGGCCCCCAACTTCATGCCGATGAAAGGTCAGGGCCACCGCACGCTCCTCTGCTGTCAGCCTAATACGGCATGGTGGGCCCCTCCTGTGCCCCTGGCATGGGCATGCATTCTGGCCAGTTTGACCAGACGCCGGAGGTCATTGATTTTTTTGTCAATCCCAGACCGGGTCCGTGTCTCCCCCTGCCCCGCTGAATTGACCTGCTCAGTGATCCTATCCAAAATCTCCCTCCTCCTGGCCGGGGTGGTGTTGGCACTCTCTGGGCCGTGGAGGTAACGCCCATACTTGCTAATGGCCCGGGCAAGAATTTGTTTTTCCACAACTGTAAAATTCAGTTTTCGTTTTTCTCTCTGTCATCCTTCCAAAAAAACTCACTCCCAGTCCACAAAATTCACTCACACAAACAAGCCCAACCAATCAAGCAAAAACACACACAGAGAGAAAACTACTCAGCAATAAACAGTCACAAAAAAACAAAACAAAAATACAGCAGGAAAACAAACAAATATATCAATCAAACAAACAGTCTCTCAAACACTTATCAAAAACCACTTTCAAAAATCTACTAACAAACACTTGATCACACAGAACACTAATCTGACAACTACAAAACACACCGCAACGAACAACAGGACAAAAGCACTTGGTTAAATGGGAAGGGACAAAGGGATGTACTTTTGCAATGCAAGTGCGTTTGTGTGTGTCTATTTATGCTGTTTGCGTAGTTCACAACGTTGCCCTAGTCCATTTCCAATTTCACTGATTGCGCCGCTCCCGAGTTGTGAGCATGCGCACAGCGGAGCTGACATGGTATGCTTCAAGCGCGCATGCGCGAGACGGCCGGCCCTTCATTTGCATGGGGTCACGGCTCATTTCAATGTAACACGCCCACGTCCTTCCCAATTTGTATTACTCCTCCTTACGCCTCTGAAAAAACGTTACGCATACGCAATTTCCTGCGCAAAAGCTACGAGAATAGGGTGATTATGCGGCAAAATTGCGCAAGTCTAACGTAAAGGCGGTGCGCTACGCCGGTCCAATAATGCGCAGATGTACCTGAATCTGGCCCGATGTTTTTAAGGGTCTAGAAAAAAACAAAGTTTTTTTCAACCCGATCATTAAAACGGCCTTGCCTACACACGATCGTGAAAATAAAAATGCTTAAAGGGGAAGTTCCATTCGGATGACGCCACCTTTTGGGCTGCTTTAGCTGATTTTGTGTTAGTAAAAGACGATGATGAATGTGCTTACTCCATTACGAACGGTAGTTTTACCAGAATGAGCGCTTCCATCATATGCACAGATTTTTCACATTGTTAAAGCCCACAACCTTAAAAACCTTAAAAACAACATTAAAAACGTTGTGAAAAATTAGAGCATGTTCGAAAAAAAATTGGCCATTTTTTAGAACCTGAAAAATGCTCTGAATCATACACACAATCGTTTTTAATGACATTAAAATAAACAACATTTTTTAGAGCCCGAAAAATGGTCGTGTGTACGCGGCATAAATCTATATAAGATCATTGTAGGGGGGTCTCCTTACAACACATAACAGACCTAAGGGCCCGGTATGCTCCTGAAAAAAATTACTTATTTGCAAAATTGTATAATAGAAACAGAGAAAAAGGTTATGTTTTTTTAAATGTTTGGCCTTTTTTCATTTGTTTAGCAAAAAGTAAAAAAAAAACAGTGATGATAAACCACTTTAGCTTCGGACCATATTGCTGTCCAATGACCAGAGCACTTTTTGTGATTCGGCACTGCGTCGCTTTAACTGACAATTTCGCGGTCGTGCGACGTGGCTCCCAAACAAAATTGGCGTCCTTTTTTTCCCACAAATAGAGCTTTCTTTTGGTGGTATTTGATGATCTCTGCGGTTTTTATTTTTTGCGCTATAAACAAAAAATAGAGCGACTATTTTGAAAAAAATGCAATATTTTTTACTTTTTGCTATAATAAATATTCCCCAAAAATATATAACAAAATGTTTTTTTCCTCAGTTTAGGCCGACACGTATTCTTCTACATTTTTTGGTTTGCGCAAAAGTTATAGCGTTTACAAAATAGGGGGTCGTTTTATGGCATTTTTATTAATATTTTTTTTTTTTACTAGTAATGGCGGCGATCAGCATTTTTTTTCCAGTACTGCGACATTATTGCGGGCACTTCGGACACTTTTGACACATTTTTGGGACCATTGGCATTTCTATAGCGATCAATGCTATAAAAATGCATTGTATTACTATAAAAATGCCATTGGCAGTGAAGGCAGTGAAGGGTTTAACACTAGGGGGCGGGGAAGGGGTTAAGTGTGTTCCTGGGTGTGTTCTAACTGTATGGGGGGGTGGCCTCACTAGGGGAAATCACTGATCTTCTGTTCATACATTGTATGAACAGAAAATCAGCATTTCCCCCGCTCACAGGAATGAGAGCTTTGTGTTTACACACAAAGCTCCCGTTCCCCGCTCTGTAACGAGCGATCGCGCATGCCCGGCGGCGACCATACTCGGGGGCGAGCGGGGGGTGCGCGCGCCGGCCGCCAGCGGCACGCACACGCCCCCTAGCGGCCGCTAAAGAGAGGATGTAGAGCTACGTGCTCTCGAGGAACAGTGCCACCGTCCCGCAGTAATATGACGGCGGGCGGTCGGCAAGTAGTTAATAACCACCAAACGAAAGCTCGATCTGTATGTTATACATTTGAGATGGGTACAGTGTTGCATGACTGCGCAGTTGTCATTTAAAGTGTCAGTTTTCCACTGTTATGCCCCTTACACACAATCAGAATTTCCAGTGGCCTAAAATCCGATTGAATTTTTCATCGAAATCCTGTTCAAGCTGTCTTGCATACACACTGCCAGACCAAATTCTAACTGTCCAAAACATGGTGACGTAAAACACTACAAGGAAAATAAAAGTCCTTAAATCTATCCCATAGATGCATCTACAAGATACAAGATGCTAGAACTTTTGAAAAAACAATATGTGCTTATTGCCATTTTTTACAAAAAACATGTATTACAGTGGGTGACCGCGATATTTTGTCAATCTCGCTCCCTTTCTCGCTCCCTTTCTCGGCGAGATTGACCACCTGCGAGCCCCATCGCAGGAGCTTTATGGGTTGTAAGGAGACACCCCTACATCTGTTATGGGTTGTAAGGAGACCCCCCTACGCTGAAAAAATGGCGTGGGGATCCCCCCACAATCCATACCAGACCCGTATCCAAAGCACGCCGGCTGGCCGGTCAGGAAGGGAGTGGGGGCGAGCAAGCACCCCCCTCCTGAGCCGTACCGGGCAGCATGCCCTCAACATGGGGGGGTCAGGTGCTCTGGGGCAGGGGGCGCACTGCGGCCCCCCCACCCCAGAGCACCATGTCCCCATGTTGATGAGGACAGGGCCCCTTCCCGACAACCCTGGCCGTTGGTTGTCGGCGTTACAGGAGATGTGCGGCGTACAGGAGATACGCATGAAATCTACTTTTTTTGGACTGGCGTAATTTCGATAGACCGGCGTATCCGTCCGCGCAAAACTGCGCTAGACACACCATTGATTTGCTATTCAAATATGCAAATGAGGGAGTTACGGGGATCCACAAAAGAACGTTGGTGCAGCACAGGCTACGCGCTGTGCGCAACAGCTGCACGTCCTGTCTAAAATTAGACCATATAAAAGGTGGAATAAAATTAGACAATCCGTCTACATGTCAGCTAAAGCAACACTGTTAGTGAGGAGCTGAGCAGTCACACTTGCTGCACAACAATCTTTATGCCAACATGCCAGGGGCATCCTTGCTCATAGCTATACTAATGACTTTAGATGAGCAAAGAAGGAGGAGGGCATGGAGGAGGGCACGGAGGAGTGCAAGGGAAAGGATATACCACACACGCATTGGCCTCTTTGGCATGAGTGATTCTGAGGTGTATCGCATCTTCAGATTCACCCCTCATGCCATCCTGGAATTAACCACAACCTTGCAGGATGACATCACCAGCCCAACCCACCGCTCACATGCAGTGCAGCCACTGGTCAAGGTCCTGGCAACACTCCATTTCCTTGCCAGTGTCTCTTTTCAAAGATCAAGTGGAGTGGTGGCTGGGATGTCACAATCCTCCATGAGCAGATGTGTGCACCAGGTTGTCCTCCCAATCTTCAGACGCATGGCCAACCAAATCATCAAACCAACCACTGAGGACCTGCGGCTGAATGCAATGACAGATTTCTACAGAATTGCCAGATTCCCACGCACTGTAGGGGCCATTGGCATGTGGCATGTGGCACTCCAGCCCCCCCCCATGAGACAGAGCACATATACCGCAATCGGAAGCATTGGCATTCCATCAACGTACAGGTGATAGTCGATGCCCAAGGCCTCATATGGCACGTCCGTGCCAGACACCCCGGATCCAGCCATGACAGCTACATATACAATCAGAGCCCCATCCCAATGGAATTCGAACAGAACGTGTATGGGGACACCTAGCTGGTTGGTGAGTGACATGGGTGGCAGGCATGACTTCCCCCCCCCCCATGATGCACACATCACAAGGGGCACATGCATGACTAACATCCTACTGTCTCTGGATACAGATTTTTTCTATCAGTGAGGTAGTGAGGCAGTTGGATTAGCTACAGGAGCTCCCACGGCGCACGTCTCCTAGGAGTAGAAGCGTGTGTGCTTTAGCTCCAGGCAGGCTTAGGAGGCAGACAGGCAGAGTCCCTCTCAGCCCGGCCAGCTCAGTCCACACTCCAGTTCCAGCCCAGCCCTGGAAAGTCCTGCGCCCCTGATCTCTCCGCTCCTCCAGCTCAGCTCCCTGGCTCTCCACAGGTAAGAGCCCTCCACCAAAGCTGCTGACGGCCGTCCTTTTCAGGATAAAGCCGCAGCAACACAGATCTTCCATTGCTCCATTCTTTGTCCCCCTGCACTCCCACACCTCCATCATCCTCAAGGGCCCCCTCCCGCCACCTCCCGCCACCTCCTCGCGGAAATTTCCGCCGTTCTGGTGCTTTTTTGGGTGCACCGCGCCAGGCCGTCCTGAATCGTGGGGCCGCGGTCTAGGAAAGACCGCGGCTTCACTTGCGGCCTAACAGCGCGCTGCTCCCCACGATTCAGTTGTCCTTACCCAGCTCCCAGGAAACCCCCCTTATCCCTGAAGGACAGTTACCTGGCCCTGTTTTTCACCCTTTCAGCCCCCAGGTTATTAGAGAAGCCCCCTGTCAGCCCTCATCCCTGAGCAGGCAGCCACCAGACCAGCAACAGGCTCTCCCTCTCAGCCCTAGCCCCCCCCCCCATCGCTCCAACACACAGAAGCTTGATCCAGGGGTTACCCGATCGCCTCTTACAGGGGTCAGGAAGGAATTTTTTTCCCTACCGGAGCATATTGGCCGAGCTCTGACAGGGTTTTTTTGCCTTCCTCTGGACCAAGCCAGGAGAGAGGAGTCAGCCAATTCCTCTCCCCACTGCCCCAAACCCCCCCCCCCCGGTGTATTGGCGATCATGGCATGTCCTTCCCAATTTGAATTACTTCACCTTACGTCTCGGATATTACGTTACACTGGCGCTAATTTCTGCGCAAATACTACGAGGATACGGTGATTGCGCCTCTACATTGCGCCGGTCTAACGTAAAGGAGGTGCGCTACGCCGGTCAAAATATGCACCAATGTACGTGAATCTGGCCCTCTGTGTTTAAAGGTGATATGTCAGTTTCCACTGTGGTTGTGGCAACCTTTCAGAATGTTATGGCTGTGTTCGCAGAACCAGCCACATAAGCCTGATGGCTATCCTTTTGAAGCGTGATCAACAGTGGATCTCTTTTCAGAGGGTGTTCCATATAACACCTCCTCCTCATCTGTTTAAACCCTAAAAACCTGCAGCACAGCCCAAACATGAATTAATTGCACTTGGTTATGGTGCAGCCCCATTTAGTTATTTTTAGCTCTGGGATGTGTATATCCCATCTGCTGTCTTTGAAGCTTAAAGCAGAACTTAAGGCAGCTTTACTGACCTTTCCTCTAATGGTCCCCATTCATTGCCAGTGCCGCCACCTGGTTTTCATCCATCTTTATTGGCTAGTGTGGAATGACATCATTATTGTGGCACACAGAGTTCAAGCCAGCTGCTGCAAGCTGAACTGCACATGTGCAGCTCAGTTTACATGGCAGGGAATGGTGAAGCAGTCAGGTAGATGACTTTTATTGCAGAACAAACATTGCATGTCTCGTCTGCAATACAATTCACATACCTGCCTTCTTCCAGCATTCCCCAGCATGTAAAATTAGTTTCACATGTGCAGCTCAGCTTACAGCGACAATCCCGATCTCTGTGTGCCAGAATAAACTTTGCAAGTCTCTTCTTCAGTAAACTCCCATGGATAACAGTGGAGCTTTAGTTACACTTTAAGAGAGAGTGGTTTGAGGTGGTAAAAACATGACCCAACTGTGTGTTTTTACTGCTCCCAATTTGCAAATGTAAACATGTCTTGATTGATATCGGGTGGCTTTGAAAGGGAAAGTGGGGCTGTGGGGCTAAGTGATCCTCCAATCCTCTGTGCACTTACAGTTCAGAACTCCTCAGTGTGCCACCTGTCCAGGAATGAAGTCAGCTTCATATTCCTCTTCTCTTCTGTCATGTGATATGTCACATATTACATGTCTGCCCTTACTCTCTTCAAGGCAACCATGCTGATAAGAGTGTTCTCAACTGTTGACTCCCACCCACATTAGATCCCTGGTCCTTCATGGTCTGTAGAACAGTTTACAAATTGTTTAATGACAAAAAAAATCCCCTCTGGATGAACGATGTAAGGATTTTAACACATTTTGCAACACTTTGTTTCTGTTCCTAATAAAAGGCTATATGTATATCCCTTTAGAAGTAATTAATTATTTCTTAGGGAGTATCTCACCAAAACTATAATTCATATTTCAGAGGGGACCTAAAATTGTAATTGTATCAGGCCGCGTACACACGATCAAATCTATCTGCTGGAAACGGTCTGCCAAACCGTCCCAGCACACAGATTTGATCGTGTGTATGGGCGAGCCAACGGATTTGGCCAGCAGACAGATTTTAAAGCATGCTTTAAAATCTGTCGGCTGGGAATCCGTCCGCCCGACATGTCTGCTGGTTAGTACGCTAACCAGCAGACATATCTTCTCGCACATGCGTCGAATGGATTCGACGCATGCGCGGAAGTAATTTACTTCCTGGTGCGGTGACGTGGCGGCGTCAACGTCACCGCCACGTCACCGCGCTGTCTTCTGGCAGGGATTTTGGTTTGATCATGTGTACAGCGATCAAACCAAAACGGCCAGCAGACAGATTTGTTCAAATCGGTCTGTCCGACCGATTTGAACAAATCTATTTGCTCGTGTTTACGGGGCTTTAGAGTGCACACTTCTGGGAATATCAGTGAGACAATCATACAAGCAGAAAATTACATTTCTCTGGACGTTCTATAGATTAACTGTGTACAGAAACCCCCCCAAGCTTGCCATATTGCATTGAATATTAAAGAAAATTACAGAGACTACAGATTGACAAGGAAATGCTATTTTTTTTTTTTTTATTTAAGTGTTTATTGATTTCCAAAAGGAAAAGGTAGGAGTGTGTACAAAACATAGCCAATTGGGCATACCCTGGCTCAACATCAAAATCAAGGAAACCAAACACAGTGACATGTACTTGTAGATTAGTATCAAAAAACTTCAGCAGTTAAACCAGTAGATGGTTGCACTGTATATAAACAGAACCAGAGTAGGAAACAGAACAGGGAGAGTAGTATCATAAGGAGCAATACTGCACATTTAGTGAGATATATGTGGTCAACATACAACTGTAAAACATATCAACAGTATAAAAAAATAGATAAATAAAAAAGGGCATCCACATGGGGTCTAGGAATCCACTAAGGGAGAGCCAACTAATACAGGGGGGCACTTCTAGGATCAGTAAGCCACTTATCCCAGGACAGGTAAAAGTTATTGGTAGATAGGTTGGCTTTAGCAAACGAGAATTCCATCATGAAATGGGAGTTAAGTAAACAGATGACATCCTTTAAGAGAGGAGATTGAGTCGATTTCCATTTTCTAGCAATCGCCAACCTGGCTGCTATTAAAATGTGCGTCACCAATGTTCGCAAATGTCTAGGCCAGGAGGCGATTGATAGACCCAACAGGAGATCTAAAGGCGACAGTGGGAGAGATATGCAGCACAATGAAAAAATCAGTTTTTCAACCTCTGCCCAGAATGCTTTGAGAAGCGGGCAATCCCACCACATCCTCTCCAGCATTTAGGGGAGGTGGACGGGTAAATTTTCACCAGCCTATCAGGGGTGAAGTACCATTTATGAAAACGTTTCTGAAGGGATTCCCAGTGATTTATGCAATGAGATAGACGCAGTGGAGTCAAGAGGGCCTTTACCCAGACATCAGGTGGGGGTGGTTGAGGGATATAGGAGGACCAATATTGAATAGAAGGGGAGAGTAGCTCTGGACTCAGTTTAGTAATCATCTTGTAAAGGAGGGAAATACCTTTAACCTTGGGATCTTTGGAGTTAAAAGCTTTGAGTAGAGGTTGGGAGAAAGAATCTGTAGATGAACGAGGAATTGTGGAGAGAAGAGACCTTATTCGAAGGTAAATAAAGAACGATTTGGAGGACAAGCCATATTTCTGTTGTAGGTAGGAGAAGGAGTGCATACCCAAGGAGGAAAAGAGGACACCTATGTTGACAAAACCTAGTTTAATCTAGTTCCTGATGGGAAGATCCGGGGCCAACAGAGCAAATGCTTCAGTGGGCAGCAATGAGAGTGTGTCTGCCGATATGCCCGAATTAATTTGCGAAACAGCGGACCAGACTCTTAGAGAGGCAGTAATAGTGTCCAGAGAGTTACGCTGTGGCTTGAAATTAAGCCAAGAGGCAGCGAGGACATGTTTAGGATTTGCACGGAGTGCAGTAGCTTCTATTTGTCGCCATGTTGTGGGGTGATGGTCCGACCACCAAATTTTGAGCTGATCTAGGATTGTTGCACGATAGTAGGCTAGAATGTCTGGAGCACCAAATCCGCCGTGTTGGACCGGGGTCAGGAGCACAGCTTTCTTTACTCTGGGCCTTTTTTGTTGCCAAATGAAGGAGTTAGGAAATGCAATTTTTAATAACATTATATTTAATTATGGCTTGTAAATGCTATATTTTTCATGAAAATTGAGATACCCTTTAAATAAGCAATGAACTCCCTCAATAAACCTGGCATCTTCTTCTATCTGGCCAAATTAATTATATACCTTCAGGCATTTTTAAGATTTAGTTTTCTTCAAACACAGATCATATACTTGCTATATGTACACAATAGTCTAGTACGATGAAGCATATATTTACGTTGGTAAGGGAGCAAAGGATGTCAGGTTTTATCTATATGTGTATGCTTCAGTGTTGACTGTGAGTACATACAGAGGGGAAATGAAACCCAAAAGTCATGCACATGTTTGAATTTTTTCTGCACCTCGAGGACTGAAACAGCTAGCACCAACTAAAAACACATTTTTAAAACATAACATAACGGGGGGCGTGGCCTGACGTGAACAGCGGTGGACGTGTTTGCGAGGAGCTCCAGGAATCCTGTTCGCCATCCACCGCCATCCGAGCTGCTTAACAAGCATCCAGGGCTGCACATTACCTGGGCCTGCTCAGCTCGGTCCCCTGTAGTGCTCTGCATCGTTATTCCGGTGGAATTCGGCTGGGGGACGCCCGAGATCCGAGGCCTCCGGTGCCCGGGGCCGCCGCCATCTTGAAAGCCTGGAGGCTCCCGGAGGAGACCGATCCCGGCGTTCCTGGGGGTAAGGAATCACCATCCATCCCCCAATTGTCACCCATCCTCATACCTGGTGCAGTCCGGGGGTCGGGTCATACCTTGGAGATGTCCGCGGTGCTCGCGCCTCGACACGGCCTAGTGGAGACTGTGGATCCCCGGTGTTTCCTACAGCTGCATCCCGCGGGAGTGTGCCGCGATCGGCCCGGCCTGATTCGGAAGCCCGGATCTTTTCTCTGAGGACTGCCTAGGGGGTCACTGTCTGTTGGTGCTGGCTGAGGGTCCGCTGGGGCCTAGTGACAGCAGCTATCCCCCAGAGCTCCACAACTACAGGTCAGGCACCATCCTGTTGGGCTGCTGAGTCCTGGGGTACTGCGGGCCTCATTCTTCTGCTGGACTGTTTGAGCCTGCACATCACTATAGGCCCTACTTTGCTGGATGACTCAGGCTTCCATACTCCACAAGCCCCCAATCTGTTTGACTGCTTAAGCCTCCATAGATAGTTGAATACAGGCCACTGCGGACCCCCCCCCTCCTGGTTTCCTCCCAGCACGAATGCTATCAAGGGGGTCGCTTACGAGGCATCTAACGAAAGGGGACATGTAACCCCTCTGCTCTGATCCCTGCCGCCGTCCACACAGCAACCGTCCATTGCCTCCACATAGGATTGCCAACACGCCTAGACACCCCATGGTGAAATACGGGCCAAAACACCCAGCTCAATCTCACGCACCGGAGTTGCGGCCTACACAGACGCTGGACCGCTTCCTGAATAGGCCCGAATCCCCGGCCTCGCTTGTATCCCGAGACACACCGGCATTAGCAGATTCTCAGCTCTTTGTGCCCATTTCATCTCCAGAAATGTCAGCTCCCGTCACGGTGGACATACTTTACAATAAGCTGCAAGCTCTCCTGCAAGATTTGACCAGCAATGTCTCAAAGGAAATGGGGAAGCTTGCTCACGAATTGAGGGGAGAGATCGCTCAAATTGGCGAACGTACTGACATCTTAGAAACCAAATTTGATGATCTGATACAGTACGTTCACGTTCTGGAAGAGGACAATGCTGGTTTAAAACAGTCTATCTATCAGCTCCAGTCCCAACAAGAGGATTTGGAAAACCGAGAACGTCGCCAAAATCTGCGTATCAGAGGTGTCCCTGAATCTGTAGGAGACGGAGAGATCCGACCATATCTACTAAGCCTCTTTAACACTATGGCCCCTCTGATACCGGACATAGACTGGAGACTAGATAGAGCGCATAGGTCACTGGCTCCTAAACCCCCTGCAGGAACGAACCCCAGGGACATTATCGTCCGATTTCATTATTACGACAGCAAGGAAGCTTTGACCATGGCCACGCGCAACAAATCTCGGATGGAATTCAGGGGGGCTAGGATACAGATTTTTAGTGATCTGTCTCCTATAACCCTTGCTAAACGTCGCAGTTTTCGTCCAGTGACCACCCACTTGCAAAACCATCATGTTTCATATCGCTGGGGATTTCCCTTCCGCTTGTCTGCCTCGAAGGATGGGGTCCAATACTCCATGAGGGATCTTCAGGAAAGTGAGGCGTTCGTACGCAATCTTGGCCTTCCACCGCTACCAGATGAAGACCCCTTACCACTCCCGGCAACGCCTAAGCCTACATCTATCCCAGGCCGGATCTGGACCCCTGCTCGGCAAAAATCACAGAAGGCCTACTCTACACCCCAGCGACACCCTTTCCCTAGGCTCCCACCTTGAAATGTGTCTCTCCGGCAATATGTTTAAGTTGGTTTTGGCCCCTGCCTTACCGTGTTTCCCCTAGTTTGGGGAGTCTTCACCCATGTAAGTGGGGTGTTTCTTCCGTGGACTGTGGATTAATTCTTCTAGTAAATTTTTACATCTTGTCGGAAGACGGCGGGGATCTCTCCCCAGATAAGTTGGAGCCCCTAGCGTGCCTCCTTTTGTTCCACGGCCACGGCTGTGGACTCCTGGGTGGTTATTACCCCCCGGGCTCTACTTCTTTTTTTTGTTTTTGTTTTCATAGGTCTTTTTTTGACCTATTTTTCATTTTTTGTTGGTTGTGCATACATTTTTCTTTTTCACCGTCATTCTTCACTAATGTTGACTACTATTTCATGTTTTCCCTCCACAGGATACACCATGGACTTTTTTGCTCATTCGATCTGTTTATGTTTTTATGGACGTTATTGTACTATGGTCACCATAGCTTAACCATGTCTTATCGTGATGGCTATCCGGGTTCTTACTTATAATGTGAAGGGCTTGAACTCTATTCATAAGCGCTGGTTGGCTTTGAAGGAGTTCAAGTCCTCAGCTGCAGACATAATCCTTGTCCAGGAGACACACTTCCGCCCCGGGGGATCCTTTAAATTTGCAGCAAAACATTTTCCTGTTTCATTTGTAGCTTCTGATCCCTCCGGCAAAGCGGGAGTGGCCATATTGATTAGAAAATCCTGCCCCTTAAGAGTTAAATCCTCATTCATTGACCCTCAGGGTAGATATATTTTTCTGGACTGTGATTATCTCTCACGTTCTTTCACTTTGATTAATGTTTATGTCCCCAACTCTGGTCAACTACAATTTCTCACTGACGTATTTGGAAAACTTGGCAAATATGCTCAACCCTTTATGATTTTTGGGGGGGATTTTAACATGACCTTGTCCCCTAGAAGAGACAGACGCACATTATTCCCTTCCAGCCCTTCAGCTAAAGTAGAACGCCAATCGGCCTTCTTTCGTAGACTCATCAGATCTCATAATCTACTGGATATTTGGAGAATCAAACACCCCACGCATAGACAATTTTCTTTCTTCTCCCCCCCACACAAGATGTACTCCAGGTTGGATTATCTCTTTGTCACGGCCCCCTTACTAACATCCTCTGTAGCCTCAGAGTTGAACACTATAACTTGGTCAGACCATGCCTCTGTCCAGCTCGATCTCACACTTTCATCATCTACACCTAGAACCTGCCATTGGAGACTTAATGACTCCCTCCTCCGCAACCCTGTCATTGAAACCCAATTATCTCAAAATCGAACCGAATTCTTTCAATTGAATGACAACTCTGTGGCGGATGTGTCCACCCTATGGGAGGCCCATAAGGCATACTTTAGAGGCTTATGTATTTCAGCTGGCTCCCGCTTAAAGAGGGATTCTGAGGCTCAAAGACTCGATATTCTTTCACAGCTACGTAAAGCAGAAGATTTGCTACTGGCCTCTACGGCATCTGCGCACAGTCACCTCTTTACGTGAAAGGTTAAAATCTCTTGATATGAACAAATGCTCCAGATCCTTACTCTGGGCTAAACAGAAATTTTACGAATCTGCTAATAAACCCCATAGGATGCTAGTAAATAAGCTCAAACCGCGTCCGTTTCACTCTTACCCAGAATGTCTTACCCAGGCTGATGGAACCCCAACTCACTGCCCGCAGACGATGTCCAAAATCTTTGGGGCATTTTATACTAAGCTATATAATTGCCTAAACACAGACCCCAAGCACCTATTCTCCCAAGATGATTTTGATTCCTTTTGTGGCCCTTTGAAACTGCCCAAATTGTCATCATCCCAAGCGGCTACCCTTAACGCTGCTATCACCTCAGAAGAACTAGCTGAAGTTGTCAAAGAGCTGCCCTTACAAAAGTCACCGGGTCCAGACGGCTTACCCTATTTATATTACAAAACCTTTCTCCCAATTTTGAGTCCGCATTTAATAGACCTTTTTATTTCTCTACAGAAGGGCATTACCCCTCACCCTCAATTTTTACATGCCCACATTACAGTTCTCCCAAAACCTGGCAAGCCCCCATCATTACCAGACAACTACAGGCCCATAGCTTTACTTAATTCTGATTATAAAATCTTTACGAAAATCATAGCTAACAGACTTTCCTCTATAATACCTAGCCTTATTCATAACGATCAGGTAGGCTTTGTCTCAGGCAGACGCGCAGGCGACAACACTAGACGCACCATTGACCTGATAGATCTACTCGACAAAACATCCTGCTCTGCCCTTATCCTGAGCTTAGATGCTCAGAAAGCATTTGACAGACTCGGCTGGCCATATATGTTTGCCACACTCACGCGATTTGGATTTACGGGCTCTTTTATGTCAGCACTACAGGCCCTATATTCCCGACCCACCTCTCAGGTACAACTGGCATCCTTCTTATCCCCATCCTTCTTGCATAGTAATGGCACTAGACAAGGGTGTCCCCTTTCCCCCTTACTGTTCATATTGTGCTTAGAACCCCTAGCTGAAGCCATACGTGTGCACCCTGACATTTGTGGAGTCTCCTTGCGGCAGAGGGAGTACAAATTGTCTCTTTTCGCTGACGATATATTGCTTACCTTAACAAAACCACATATCTCTCTCCCCAACCTTCACGCTTTATTAGATACATTCAGTAAACTTTCTGGTTACAAAGTTAATACAGCCAAGACAGAAGCCCTTCCTATCCATATCCCCCCCACACTTCTTACCACGCTACAAAACAACTTCCCCTACCATTGGTGCTCTGCCTCTCTTAAATATCTAGGTGTACACCTGACGGCGTCTTACTCCACTCTGTTCCAAGCCAACTTCCCCTCCCTAATTTCGGAAACACATGGCTTATTCCGTAAATGGGCGGAATGCCCTCTGTCTCTTCTGGGTAGGATAAATGTCCTCAAGATGGCCGTACTCCCGAAGTTTTTGTATCTTTTTGAAACGTTGCCAATTGCACTTCCTATGATACAACTCCGAAATATTCAACGGGCTTTTACTAAATTTATTTGGGGTAATAAAGCGCACAGGATTGCTAACACAGTGTTATTTGCTCCCCGCTCGCAGGGGGGGTTGGGAGCACCCGATATTGGTAAATACTACTATGCAACTCACCTTACAGCGACCGTCTCTTGGTCGTCACGCTTTGCAACGAGTAGATGGTCAAAGTTAGAACTCAGTGTTACTAGTCCTGTACATCCTTGTTCAATGCTCTGGGCCGACTTGACTTCATCCATATCTCAGCTCAGACGCATATGTCTAGGTCCAATGCTATTTACTCTTTCCATCTGGAAAAAGTGTAACAAGAGGTTCTCTCTCTCTTCTCCATGTCCGCCTCTCTTAAACATAATTTTTAACCCAGATATCCCGGATAGCCTATCCTACAATACCGTGTATCCATGGTCTCAAGCAGGCATTTTCCAGCTCCGCCACCTAGTACATCCTGTAACTCGCAAATTACTCTCCTTTCAAGAACTCCAAAACAAATTTGACATACCCCCAAAACTTTTTTTTTCATATCTCCAATTTAAACATTACTTCCATTCTATATCGCCTGCCTTAGCATTAGAAAGACCCAATGCTTTTGAAACGTTATGTGCGCAAGGCCCTTACCAACCTGGTCTCATATCCTCTGTATATAAGATTCTCCATGACTCAAATATGCCTACGTTAAATTCTCATGTATATATGCGGAAATGGGCCAAGGTGCTTCCGACCCCTTTATCCCTCCCTCAATGGCGGGAGATTTGGACCTCCATATCAAAAGCTTCCCGATGCGTGGAGCAGAGAGAGACAGCTTATAAGGTCCTCATGTTCTGGTATAGGACCCCAGAGGTTATCCATAAATATGATCCCTCTGTGCCCCAGACATGCTGGAGGTGCTTACGGGATATAGGAACGCACTACCACATTTTCTGGGAATGTTCTTTAATTTTGCCATTTTGGTCCTCGGTCCAATCAGTGCTCCAGTCTGTGTTAGCAATAGACATTCCAAAAGACCCAGCCCAGTACTTGTTAGGTCTCCCAGTTCCTGGAATACCTAAACATGGCAAAAAATTGATGACATATATTCTCTTAGCTGCCAAGAGAGCAATACCTACCCATTGGTTGTCCCCCAACCCCCCTACACAATCCCAATTGATCTTGGCTATAGCACAGATACGTAGAATGGAACATTTGACAGCAGTGATTCACGATTCTTTGCCTCAATTCTCAAAGATATGGGATCCTTGGGACAACTCCTCATTCAATCCTGAATCGCTTTCCTGAACTATTAATAAGGTCTCTTAGGCAACCAGTTCCTGCATGTTAGGGTGATTGGCCTGCATAACCTTATTATTGTATACTATTTCTTCATATATGCTACGTCTAGATCCATGGTGTACCCTCCCCCTTGATTTTCTTTTTTTGTTTCTTTTTTTTTTTCTCTCTCATGATTTCGACATCCTTCACGCTTGTCTGCTATATGAGATGATGATACTTTTCTGTATTATGTTCACCTTTTCATGTTTTTGGAAAAATTTCAATAAAAATTACAATTACAAAAAAACATAACATAACTAAAGCTCATTTTTTTATTTTTGTTTTGGATAGACTTCTGTAGAGAAAATCCTTCTATCATGTTTTTAATGTTCTCAGTGATCCTTTTGATAAAATTTCACTACACTGACTCTTGACAGCAAGACAATAACAAATAATAAGGAGACTAGCAGACGATGGGAAGCAAAGACACAGAAAGTGATAACACCTGTAACCTGACATAGGTTCTAAGGCTGCGTACACACGATTCGAAGGACCGTTTTCATCGGTTAACCAATGAAGCTGACTGATGGTCTGATGTGCCTACACACTATCGGTTAAAAAAAATTATCGTGTTAGAACACGTGACGTTTCATGTTTTAACACAACGACGTGCTGAAAAAAACGAAGTTCAATGCTTCCAAGCATGCGTCGACTTTATTCTGAGCATGCGCGGCCTTTTAACCAATGCTTTTGCATACTTACGATCAGTTTTGACCCATCGGTCAGGCGTCCATCGGTCAAATTTTAAAGCAAGTTTTTTTGACCGAAGGATAACTGACCGATGGGGCCCACACACGATCGGTTTGGACCGATGAAACGGTCCTTCAGTCTGTTTTCATCGGTTTTGACCGATCGTGTGTACGCGGCCTTACTCTTCACCTTTTTTCTGAAAACAAAAATGTTTTTCTGTAGTCTAGGTGACAAGTGGAGAGATTTCTGGTCAGTTCCTGTGTCAACAGGAAGTGCAGGGAAATCTTTGCAGTGGGGCCATAAAATCCTGACAGAAATGCCATACCTTTCCTTTCCACGAGTTATGAAAGAGGTTTGGCTGGAGTTGGGCTGTAAATTTATGAATAATGTGTTTATATTTGATTTTCTTTAATGTAACGCAATGATTAAAAATATATAAACATTAATAGCTGATTTTGTGAATACAGTAGAACACCAAAAGCAAAAAAATCATCATAAAGCCTAGAGATTGTGTCACATAACATATTCTCTATGGCCTTCTGCATTTTAACAAGGTTTCTTTGCTGTTGTTCGAGTTAGCCCTATTTGTATTTTTCTTTATGTTGAAACGCTTCCAAAAACTTCACAGTCAAACCAGCAGTGTAAAAGTATTTCAAACAGTAATGAAATGCTAGACATTTGTAAGTAAAAACACACAGGAGACTTGTTCCAGTTTCAGCTCTCTTGAGCATTTCTTTGTAATGTGAGTGTTATACCTGTGAAGTTATTTGGTTTCACAGAAACATCTCCTCTCAAAACCTTCATGTTGTCATGAATATTTTCTACTGATACCAAATTTGTTCACATTTATGCAACAAACTGACCATACATTGTATGAAATATAGGTAGACACCATTATAGAAGGGTGTCTTAGTGTTGCATGTAGTTTATCTCTGATTTTTCCCCCCTATATTACTCATACATTTCATCACTTAAGTAACATCAAAATGGTGGGATTTAATTAAAAAAAAAGAATACAGGCTATTAGCCTATCAAAGGCAATGTTTATTTTGGAAACTGTATTCTCACTTTGATCTGATTTACAGATGACGTTTAAAGTGCTTGTAAATCCAAATCAGTTTTGTAATATCTTTTGTATCATGCCTCACTGTTTTTCTAAGAAAAATATTTTGGTGACTCTCACAAAGTTTTTAACCTGAGATCATGATAAAACAGCAGACAGGCTGACAACTTAAGGCTTGGTTCGCATATATGCCAAGCGGATGCATTGTGAATTCTTGCAATGTAGCCGGTTTACACGTGTATATTTTTGGAAAGAATGCTGTACAATTTTAGGTCCAGTTCAGGTGCGAAGTCACGTAAAAAATTTGACCAGAATAGCACCTGAATCGGTGAACAGAGCTGCACTGGACTCCTTTTAAAAATGAACTGCAAACCACAGCCTGCAGCTGGATAGATGTCTGAAGGGGGCATACAGCAGTCTGATAATGTTGCTGCTAATTGTGAGGCAGAAGTCTAGCACTGTCAACCTTTTTACTCTCAGGCAGGGCTTTTTTTCTGGGAGAACTTGGGCAAACTCAGTTCCACCACCTCTGGCTCAGACCCTTTGGTGCCTGCTCACCACAAGCACTTTTAAACACAGAAGTCTAGTTTCTGTGTTTACAAGTGAGAGCTTTGCACTCTGCGTGTAACCCCCTGAACTCTACACTCTGTATGTAATGCAATCCTGGTATTTAATGGCCCCTTAAGACCCTTCTACTGTTTGTGAAATTTGAATGGGGTCTTGGTTGAGTTCCTGCACCTATTTTTTGAGAAAAAAAGCTCTGCTCTCAGGTAAGAAATAGTTCACAAAATAAGATGTACTTAAATAAATGGTATACAATCGGGCATTATCCCAAACATACTGAAAAATGTATTTATGAATTGCACAATGCATACCCTTTAAAGTAAACCTCCTTTAAATCTTTTGTTAGTGACACATGGAGACTACCACTGCTGACCTCCTTCTGAAAATGCTAGTTGCCTGACTGCTATGCTAATTTACTTGTAGGTGGGGCATTACCAGTATTCCAGAGAACTGAGTAAACACACTTGGTTACTTAAAGCAGAACTTCACCTAAAAAAGGAAATTCTGCATGTTTGCATACCCCCTCCCCCCACTGCTACATTTGGCACTTTTTGAGGGGGAGTGGGTATCTGTTTTTTGTAAGGCAAGTTTCCCTTTCTTAAGAGGAGCAAAAGGAAAGTCCATTGTAAGCTAGTTAAACAGAATCTATGATTTAGGGCTATCAACTCCCCTGTGACATCGCTAATTATCTAGTATGTTAGGTTGAAAAAGCATACAAGTCCATCTAGTTAAACAAATCGAAAAACAAAAATACATAAGTTAAATGAAAACATCTGTATACAGAACCCCACACCCACAATTGAAACCCTTATAAACCAATTAAAAGCATGGTTCAATTTTTTTTTTCTCCAAAAGGAGAAAAAATGTTTATGATCCCCTAAGACCCAGAGCTGTCATGTATGATGCATCACATGCTTCTTCATACCCAGAACTACTGAGTAATACTGTTTTCTCACGGTGCTGAACAAAGTAATTAGAGAGCAGGGGAAAGGTATGCAGTCATGGCCAAAATTGTTGGCACCCCAGAAATTGTTTTGCTATACACATGTTTATTCCCTTTGTGTGTATTGGAACAAAAAAAGGGAGGAAAAAAAAGCAAATTGGACATAATGTCACACAAAACCCCAAAAATGGGCTTGTCAAAATTATTGGCACCCTTTCAAAATTGTAGATAAATAAGTTTCAAGCATGTGATGCTTCTTTAAACTCACCTGGGGCAAGTAACAGGTGTGGGTAATATAAAAATCACACCTAGAAGCAGATAAAAAGGAGAGAAGTTCACTTAGTCTTTGCATTGTGTGTCTTTGTGTGCCACACTAAGCATGGACGACAGAAAGAGGAGAAGAGAACCTGTCTGAGGATTTGAGAACCAAAATTGTGGAAAAATATCAACAATCTCAAGGTTACAAGTCCATCTCCAGAGATCTAGATTTGCCTTTGTCCACAGTGCGCAAGTGCGCAACATTATCAAGAAGTTTGCAACCCATGGCACTGTAGCTAATCTCTCTGGGCGTGGACGGAAGAGAAAAATTGATGAAAAGTTGCAACACAGGATAGTCTGGATGGTGGATAAGCAGTCCCAAACAAGTTCCAAAGAAATTCAAGCTGTCCTGCAGGCTCAGAGAGCATCAGTGTCAAACTATCCATCAACATTTAAATGAAATAAAACGCTATGGCAGACTACAGTTTGACAAAATGTACTACAGTGGGCCAAAATCCTTCTGGGAAAACATCTTGTGGACAGATGAGACCAAGATAGAGCTTTTTGGTAAAGCACATCATTCTACTGTTTAAAAACGGTTTAAAAACGGAAGGAGGCCTACAAAAAAAAGAACAGAGTACCTACAGTGAAATCCGGTGGAGGTTCAATGATGTTTTGGGGTTGTTTTGCTGCCTCTGCCAATGTGTGCAAGGCATCATGAAATCAGTGTCAGAAAGCTGGGTTTGTGTCCGAGATCTTGGGTCTTTCAGCAGGACAATGACCCCAAACATATGTCAAATACGTGTCCAGCAATGAGTCCAGATCTAAATCCTATTGAACACCTATGGAGAGATCTTACAATTGCTGTTGGGAAAAGGTGTCCTTCCAATAAGAGAGACCTGGAGCAGTTTGCAAAGGAAGAATGGTCCAAAATTCCGGGTGAGAGGTGTAAGAAGCTTATTGATGGTTATAGGAAGCGACTGATTTCAGTTATTTTTTCCAAAGGGTGTGCAACCAAATATTAAGTTAAGGGTGCCAAGAATTTTGTCCAGCCCTTTTTTTGGAGTTTTGTGTGGCATTATGTCCAATTTGCTTTTTTTCCTCCCTTTTTTTGTTTTGTTCCAATACACGCAAAGGGAATAAACATATATATAGCAAAACATGTGTTACTGCAATACTTTTCTGTGAGAAATACAGTACTTAATTTTCTGGAAAATTTTCTGGGGTGCCAACAATTTCTGCCATGACTGTATATGCTGCTGGAAGGGGGGAAATAAAAGACAACTGGAATGGGTGAAGCATCAAAGCTAAGATTTGATTTTACTGTCAATTGCAAACTTTAGGGAATTAATAGTTTAATCTTGCTCCATGGAAACATGTGATTCTAAGTAATGACAATGTTAAATATTGCACACAGATTTTCCATGAAGCTGCACTCCAATCCCTTTGTAGATAATAAAATTAACCTTTCACTGCTTTTGTGATAAAAATTTAATTCCACCAAATCAGAGATAAAAATCATGGCTGGGCAGTATAGTGTAAGAGCAGATCTCTCTTGGTGAAATATCTTACTGAGAATGCATGGTCTAATTCACTGGCCACCAATAAATTAGGTGCACTTAGTGAGATGAAACTCTGACACTTTTTTTTTATAATAATAATGGTCATCACTTCTAAGTGTGGTAACAGATTATGTCATTCTTATTTAAGTTTTATTTGATCAGTTAGCTCAGGGCAAAGGGTCAGGTACATTTTATGCATTGACTGACTTCCGCAGACTTTTCTTATTAGCTTCTATGAACCTTTTAATCCGTAAGGGTCATTACAATAAATAGTGTAAATGATTTTCTTTAATAGCTTCCATTAATAATTCAGGTTAACTATAACTAGAGTCAGAAGTCTAGGTAATACAGCAACATTATAGAATCCAGCTATAGATTGAAAGCAAGATGATGTGTTACATTATTTAAAATGAAACAATATATGTAAGGCCCCATACACACGATCGGACATATCCGATGAAAACGGTCCGCGGACCATTTCCATCGGATATGTCCGATCGGGAGTTTGATCCGATGACGTGTACACACCATCGGATCAAATTCCCCGCCGCCGGACGGCGCGGTGACGTTGACGCCGCCGCGTCACCGCCACGTCACCGCACCAGGAAGTAAAACACTTCCGCGCATGCGCCGGATCCATTCGGCGGCGGCGCGGCGGCGGTGGGGGACGACATGTCTGCTGGTAAGTGTACTAACCAGCAGACATGTCGGGCGGACAGATTCCACCGGATGGATTTCAAAGCATGCTTTGAAATCTGTCGGGTGGAGAAATCTGTCCGCTAGCCCATACACACGAGCGGAGATGTCTGCTGAAACGGTCCATCGGACCGTTTTCAGCGGACATATCCCCTCGTGTGTACGCGGCCTTAGAATAAGCTGAGCCCCACTGACAAGTATTATGAAAGTGATAAATTAGAACCTAACTGCATTTAAACTGAGACTCAATTTTTGCTGTGATAAAAAACCTAGCTAGACCCCCAATCCAACTATATACATTGATAAAAAAAATCCAGACAACTTTACTGTAGATGCTCACATGTTTCTTTTATTGTAGAACAAATGCTAAAGTTTGCAGTTGCAAGTAGGTGGATCTGAGACTCAGTGCTGCATAATGCATCTTTAGCATTCTTATAGGGGTAATGTATTTCCAATAATAATCAAGCCTATGGATATTGCCAGGGGTGTCATATTCCATCAAACCAGAAATTACAGGAGAAGAGGACTGAGGATTCTGCTAAAACCGTGTCTGCAAACTGTATGTCAAATGTTGTTATGGTTGGAAGAAAGAGAAATTTACAAAGTCTGCTGTGGGTTCTCAGCATGTGCTAGTTTGTAGAGCATAATTACACAGTGTAGCACACTTACCCTGCTTCAGCGGTGCACTAGTCATGCTCCTCTTATTGCTCTGTCACTGACATCTTCATCTTTCTTCTTTCAGGAGTAAATGTAATTTTTTCTCCAGAATCCAAAGCACTTTGAGTTCCCCATGGTTTGCTTAGTGTACAAAATGTGCAAAAAGATTTTATTACAGATGAGACAGGGTTTCTTCTGCAATTACCGCTACTACAGGCAGTCCCCAGGTTACAAACAAGATAGGGTCTGTAGGTTTGTTCTTAACTTGAGTCTGTTTCTAAGTCGGAACAGGTACATTTTTTAAGTGTAGCTCCGGACAAAAAATATATGTTTAAGCTTTTTGGATAGCATAGGAAAGGATTAACACTCCTGTATTTGTTTTGCTGTCTGTGCCCCTGTTCAGAAGACACTTTCTGTCCCAATGATAATTGGAGTTTGAAAATTGTGTGTTGTGGAAACAAGGACTGGTGATAAAGCATCAGTGGAAGTACCTTTTTCCCATGATAACTCTTATAGGAAGGAATTTCCCTTCCTAGGGGTAGATTCCCACTCACTTCCTGTTATCTTCCTCCGTTTGTAAGTAGGAATCATTTGTACAGTAAGTCAGATGTTTGTAACTAGGGGAAAGCCTGTATCAGCATTTGTTTTTGTTTTTTAAAGAGAAGCATCTCTTTGAAAGGCTGAGCCTGGTGTCAGTCCAAGCATGTGGGTTGATCCTGACTTTGGCTCACTGTCTGCTGAACACGGGTCACAGGAGTGCAGAACAAACTGCACTCTTTTAATCCACAGGAGAAGTACAGCCAAACAAGCTTTGGCTGTATTTCACCTCCAAGGCTTAGGTATCACTAAAATCATGTTTTTTAGCAGATTAGAGCTAACACTTAGGCCTTGTACACACGAGTGAACAAATCCGCTGAACATGGTCCGACGGACCATTTCAGCCGAAAAATCCGCTCGTGTGTAGGGGCAAACGGACCGTTCTGGCCGGATTCCTCCGGCGGAAAATTTCCAAAGCATGCTTTGGAATTTTTCCGCCGGAGAGCTGTCCGTCAGATATGTCCGCTGGTTAGTACGGCAAACCAGCGGACATATCTGCCCGCACATGCGTCGTATCCTGTGAATGGATCCGACTCATGCGCGCGGAAGTGTTTACTTCCTGGTGCGGTGACGTGGCGGTGACGTGGCGGCGTCAACATCACCGCGCTGTCCGCTGGCGGGGAATTTGATCCGATGGTGTGTACAGCCATCGGATCAAAGCAATCCGGTGGACAGATCCGATGGGAACGGTCCGTCGGACCGTTCCCATCGGATCTATTCCCTCGTGTGTACAAGGCCTAATGAACATATTCAATAAAATCTATTCCTGAAATGGAAAGTAAGAGGTGCAACCAACATCTGAAAGTCTTTTCGATATACAGGCAACATACTGTCATTTAAATTTAATGTAGATCTACACCCAGTCATTATAATCTCATATAATGGTAATATAGTTGAAAAAGAGATTTTAAACGTGATAATCTTTTTAAATTAGCACCTTTCATTAAATAATACCTAGTGATCATGCTATGAAGGTCCGTGTCCAAACACTTTCCTAATAGGATAATAATGCTTTCTCCATTTCAGCCAATGGTGTTTTAGCATTGTCACTCTGTCACATGCATTCATTGCACAGGTATGTCTTACTATTGTCACTTTAAGGAAGCCTATCCTAAGCAAGAACATGCAGCTGTAGCTGGAGTAAGTTCATGTAGACAGAATGTTTAGAAAGCATAAGCAAATCTGCAGAGCTAGGATACCAAAATAGGATAGAAATTTGAAGATGGTATTCTCTAAAAGAAAAATAGCAAATCTTTAGGATACACAGTGCCTTAGCAATTGTCATTCAGTTAGCGTTCACATCTGCTTAATATTACTTTACTAACCATGCAAAGGTGCTTATATCTGTAAGTTAAAATGGTGTAATTTAACCACTTAAGACCCGGACCAAAATGCAGGTAAAGGACCTTGCCCCTTTTTGCGATTCGGCACTGCGTCGCTTTAACTGACAATTGCGCGGTCGTGCGACGTGGCTCCCAAACAAAATTGGCGTCCTTTTTTCCACACAAATAGAGCTTTCTTTTGGTGGTGGCTATAAACAAAAATAGAGCGACAATTTAAAAAAAAATGCAATATTTTTTACTTTTTGCTATAATAAATATCCCCCAAAAATATATAAAAAAACATTTTTTTCCTCAGTTTAGGCCGATACGTATTCTTCTACGTATTTTTGGTAAAAAAAATCGCAATAAGCGTTTATCGGTTGGTCTTCGCAAAATAAGGGATAGTTTTATTGCATTTTTATTAATTATTTTTTTTTTACTACTAATAGTGGCGATCAGCGATTTTTTTCGTGACTGCGACAATATGGCGGACACTTCGGACAATTTTGACACATTTTTGGGACAATTGTCATTTTCACAGCAAAAAATGCATTTAAATTGCATTGTTTACTGTGGAAATGACAGTTGCAGTTTGGGAGTTAACCACAGGTGGCGCTGTAGGGGATGTGTGACCTATGTGTTGTGTTTACAACTGTAGGGGGTTGTGGCTGTAGGTGTGACGTCATCGATCGCGTCCCCCTATTACAGGGATGACGCGATCGATGCTACGGCCACAGAGAAGCACGGGGAAGCCGTGTGTACACACGGCTCTCCCCGTTCTTCCGCTCCAGGGACGGATCGCCGCACTGCAGCGGCGATCGGGTCCGCGAATCCCGCGGTCCCGGTCCTGGAGCTTCGGACCGGGTCGCGGGCGCGCGCCGGCGGCCCACGGCTGGGTACTAAAATCAACGTATATATACGTTGATGTGCCCAGCCGTGCCATTCTGCCGACGTAAATGTGCAGTAGGCGGTCCTTAAGTGGTTAATTTCTACTAAATATGAATGTTTAACGTTTGTTAATTTATAATGCAGGATATAAGTTCAAAATGCTTTTTTTACATTTCATCTTGCTTTGTGACAATTTTTTAATGTTTCTATATTTGTATTGTGAGAAGAAAAAATTGCTGAATATCATTTTACATTTTCACATAATTTTTTTCACTGGGCTCTGTTTGTCACATTTGTTACATTCTGTGCTATCTTAGGACACCCATGCGTGATTTTACATGGTTGTGCTTTTGTTTTGTAGAGAAGTAACCTATAAGAACAAGCAGATAGGAAAGGGTATGTTATGGGCAAAGACAATGCAATAAAAATAAAACATATTTAGCACAGCTGTTCAATACATGCACATTTCCCCATAGTGTGCCTCTTTATTCATTTACTGTCAAAGGCAATACATTTTTTAATAAACATGTTAAATTCAGCATTTGTTTTACTAGAAACTTTCTTAAATTAGAGGTCTTGTAAAATAAAGTGGCTGCCGTTGCAATTTTTTATGTCACACAATATTTTCTCTATTGTTTATCAAAAGCATATTTTTGGTAAAAATACAATAAAATTATTTTAATGCACACAAACACAATACAATGAATGTTTAAAAGATGAGGTTATGTTAAAAAAATTGACATGAAACATGTAAAGATTCAAATTTGCGTGTGGAAAAAATAGACTTATCACACGCCTCCCAAGTGGTCCATATATGTAGCCTAAAACAATGAAAATAGTACTGCTCAAATGCCCCTCCAAACCTGTGTCAGTTGGATCAGTATGGGAAAAGACTGGTGCAAGACAGACAAAATCAGCTTGTCAGGCTCCAGTAGACTTCAACAAAATCCATACCAGACCTAAAGGGCCCCTATGCATTTTTTTTTAACATGTTGTATTGTGGGCAATGACTTGCAGCCAGGAAAATCTGTCAGTTTTGCTGCAGCAGTTTCTATACATGGTACAGATAGACCACTTTGCAAGCAGACTAAGGTGACCCTCAGACACTATATTTAAAGACATTTTTCATTTTTATTGTTTCACTTTAAGCATCATTAGAAGCACTGCTCATGTAAAAATTATCTATTTTTTTTTTGCATTGATACATGTCCCCCAGTGCAGTATACAGGCCCCCATACCCTTTTTATGGCCACTAACTTGCAATCAAGCCCTCAAAATGGGGACTTTTGATTTTTAAAGTTTGGGTCCCATTGACTTTAATAGACTTTAATCAAGTTTGCTGCTCGGGTCCAAATTTTTTCCATTTTCGAGAGTTCTGGTGTCAACCGAACCAAAGGGGTTGCTCGGCCCATCACTAGTCATAGCTATGACTAAGGCTTCTTTGGCTAAAATGCATTAGTCAAGTTGCACTATTTACATTTGTCAAATTTGCATGCACCCGTAAAAATTATGAAAAATACCTAACATTTAACGGTTGACATCTTTTTTCAACAATAAGTTTTTATTAAGATTAATAAGAGCATTAACATAGGGAAAAAAAAAAAAACACATCAAGCATGAGTGTAAAAGCTAGAGGACAGGTAAGGTAACAGCATAACAATGCTCATCAATCACACAAATATACTATCATTTCCACATGCTGTATATGGAAAGGAAGAGAGAAAACATGTCCAATAACGTTAAGAGTATGGAACACTGATCAGTCTTCAAGCTCCAGGTGCCCCACAGGGAACACGCTGCACCCAGAGGATCCGACACGGCATAGAGTACAAGGACATTTGCAGCTATATCAAACCTCAATATCTATATTTGTACAGAAGCTTCAACACTTTGCTTATATATAATTAAGAAGGAAAATAAAGAAAGAAAAAGTAGAGTAGAAAAGAAAGAGAAGGTGAAGAGGATGCAAAAATAAGATGAAGAGGATGCAAAAATAGAAATAACGCTCCAGATCACACATCCAGATGCACAAATTAACAAACATTACAGATTCGTCAGATTCTTCCCATACCAGCTCCTCCAGGACTCCCAGAGTTGACTCCCCCCATGTAACCTATTTTGAGAAGCCTCAAACATATATTCGTATGTGATATGGAGGTCCGTGGTCCTTACTGCGTCCAAAAGTGTAGGGATCTCTGTTTTTTTCCATCGTCTCACTATCTCTAACCTGGCTCCCAACAAAACGTGAGATATTACAGGCTTGATAGCACATGGGAAATCTTCTATTCCCAGTGATAGGACCGCCATACCTGCAGTACGTGCAGACCCAGGGAGATGATTATTGTTGAGTTGCTTCAAGATGTTTAAGATCCCCGCCCAATAACTCCTCAATTTAGGGCAGTTCCACATAATGTGGTATAAAGATCCCCTGTGCCCACACGTTCTCCAGCATAGTGGAGAAACCGATTTATCGAATCCTGCCAATCTAGTAGGGGTCATATACCATCGTAGCAAAATTTTTTGGGATAATTCCCATAAGTTGGCACTTCTGGTGGCTCTATAAGTAGAAGTTATAGCACTTTTCTACTGATCTGGAGTGTAAGTACACTCCAAATCTAATTCCCAGGTTCTCATAGAAGGATTCTTGGAAAAAACATTTTTTTGACCAAGGAGGCCATAGAAAAGAGATATACCTTTGATGGAAGTATCAGGGTTGGTCAAGTAAAGAGACACTCGCCACGGCACATCTATGTATGCCTTGACCTGCGATGTCAGGAAATGCGATATTCGGGCGTAAACAAAGTAATCTCTAGAATTTATTCCATACTCAATTTGAAGTGAGCGGAAGGATTTGGTGGCTGGCCCTACACACATGTCTGCTATATTAAGGATACCGCATGCCTCCCACTTAGTTACGTTCAAGTCAGGTATAAACAAGTGCAGGCATTTCATGGGAAGGGGAATAGATTTGACAGCAGTTCCCTCGAGAGGTTCTGATCGGAACCTCCGCCACGCTTGCAGTGCAGCAGTAATGGTAGGTGACAAATCGTTAGGGAGTGTCGCTAAATAAGGACTAGCTAGTAGCAAGCTGTAGGTGTCACAACTTGGACACTGTAAAGATTCTAATTCTTGCCAGCGCGTGATTAGTCTCCCAGGGAACCAATATTTTAGTTGTGCTAAAACAGCTGCTGTATGATAGTCTTTAAGGAGAACGTGACCAACCCCCCCGGCAAGCCTAGATTTTAGAAGCTTCTGAAAGGCGCACCGCGCCTTCTTCCCTTGCCATAGATAGTTATTCACTATAGACTGGGCCTTAAAGAAAAATCTGCCAGGAACTGGTATAGGAAGACTGCGAAACAAATATATAAATTGCGGCAGCACCATCATCTTAAAGGCCGCTAGGCGACCAGACCAGGTTGATTCCTTCCAGGACAGGCCTTTCAGAATTTTAACCAGATTATCCAAGAAGGGATCATAGTTGGCCTTCACTAAGTCCTTGACATGTGCGGTTAAAACAATGCCTAAATACTTAATACCTTCTTTACTCCACACAAAGGGGTATTTGGTTTTAAGTCTTACACTAGTATCAACATCAATTCCTATTCCTAAAATAAACGATTTACCATCATTAACCTTGTAATATGAAATCTTGTTGAACAGTTGCAATGCTTCATATGTTGCTGCCAGGGAGGATTCCACCTCTGTTAAGATGATTATTATGTCATCCGCAAAGAGACTAATTTTGTGTGTGTGTTTCCCCGTGCAAAAACCTTGTATGTCAGGGTGAGACCTAATGTGGATAGCTAATGGTTCCATCAATAAATTAAACATCAAGGGGGATAAGGGGCACCCTTGTCTTGTGCCATTAGAGATTGTAAAGGGAGTTGAGAGGACACCAGACAAATATACCCTCGCTGAGGAATGTGTATAAAGGGCTAAGATTGCAGACACAATATCACCAGAGAACCCGAAAGACGTCAACACCTTGACCAGATATGTCCAGTGTATGCGATCGAAAGCCTTCTCTGCGTCCAATGATAGGAGCAGAGAAGGCTTCCGTTGCACCCGTGCCAGGTGAACAAGATTAATCATCCGACGAGTAGCATCAGACGTCTGTCGGTTCCTGGTAAAACCTGTCTGGTCTGGGTGAATAATTGTAGGTAAAATGTCCACTAAACGTTTTGCTATCAATTTGGCATATATCTTCAGATCGATATTTAATAAAGAAATCGGGCGAAAGTTCGGCGGAGAGGTAGGTTCCTTCCCTGGCTTAGGTAGGGCAACGATTAAAGCTTCTAACATTTCAGGTGGAAAGGAGGCAGAGGCGGCTGCAGTCTGAAATATTTGTAATAGAAAGGGAGCTAAGGCAGCTTTAAAGGATTTATAGTATTCAGCACTGAATCCATCAGGGCCTGGGGATTTATTCATGGCTAGAGAATCGATCACTGTTATGATTTCGTTCTCAGTGAAGGGGAGATTTAGAGAGCTCAATTGATCAACAGACAGTTGGGGTATAGGTAATTTGCCTAAGAATTGGTCTATAATCTCAGACGTAGGTTGAACGATATTAGGGTCATTTTTTAGATTATATAAGGACCCATAGTAATCGCTGAACGCATCTGCGATCTGCTGGGGATGGAATTGTTTTTGTTTAGATGCATGATGTATTACATAAGGGATTTTAAGTTTATGCCTATGACCCTTTAAAGTTTGAGCTAAAAGTTTTCCTGCCCTGTTTCCAGCAGAGTAATAGGACATTTTAAGCCTTTTGGACGTCCTCTCAAAGTCGTCAAGAAGAATTGTTCGGAGCTCGTGTCTAAGTGTATGCAATTGGTTTGAGATATTTAAGGAGTATGACTGTTTGTTTACCGCCTCCAAACTGGCGATCTGACCAGTTAGTTCTACAATCTGCCTCTGCCTCTGCCTCTTGACTCGCGCCCCTGCTTGAATACATAAACCTCGTACATACGCCTTATGGGCATTCCATAATACAAACGGGCATTGCACTGAACCCACATTATCCTGAAAAAAATTTGACATTTGTGTATTCAGCATCTTCCGCACTTCCGGTTTCTGTAACAAAAAGGTATTGAGTCTCCAAACACCGCAGCGGTGAGCCGTGTTTGAATCCTCAATGGTCAAAACAATAGATGCATGATCAGACCAGGTTATAGTATTGATCATCGTCGATTTGGTCCTAAATAGACCTGTTGATCAACTAAAAATAGATCGATTCTAGTATACACTTGGTGTGGGGGAGAGAAGTATGTGTAGTCTTTCTCATTAGCATGAAGACATCGCCAAACGTCATACAAATCTTGTCTGTGGATGTGTGGCAGTAAGGAGTGGTGACGACGGCTCGAGGAGGAGGTAGTGTCACATGTAGGATCAGGTGCAATATTGAAATCACCGCATAGTATGAGTAGTCCTGAGCGATGAGTAGTCACCCGTTTCATTAATTTGTTAAAAAAATGAACCTGGTGCTTATTGGGTGCATATACATTCACAATCGTAAAGGTAATAGAGTCCAATTCGCAGACCAGAATAAGATATCTTCCTAAGGGATCCGCCACTTGGGCATGCAAAGTAAAAGCCACCGAGTCACGGATGGCAATTAAGACTCCCTTAGTTTTAGTGTCCGCATTGGCTGTGAATATGTGAGGATAGTTCCTGTGAGTACACTTCACTGGTGCTTTGGTGCTAAAGTGAGTTTCCTGAGCACACAGTATAGCGCTGTCATGTAACATCGCCTCTTTCCACATAGATTTCCTCTTAGCCGGATGGTTGAGCCCTTTAGCGTTCACAGATAATATCTTAAGAGGCATGACAAAGGTATAGTGCAGTTGTGCGTGTTAGGGAGCAAGGTTTCCACGAGTCTCCCCATCTCTGCAACTGCGGTGGCGTGGAAAGAAACCACGTACAAAGCCCTGAGGGTAATGCATTGGTGAGGTACTCACTATTGGCAGAGCGGAACATGGTAAGCCCATTCAGAATTTCTGGTTGTGGTGTAGGCAGTAACCGATCAGTCATCAGGTCTCTTGTGTGAGGCTGGATTTCAGGAACTGGAGCGCATCCAAGTGATAAAAAAGAAAGGTTGAAACACAAAAACAAAACAAAATGAAAAATAGAAACTATAGAGCAACAATGAACAATAAAGAAGAGAGTCTTAACGCCATCATGGCAACATGTGTGGAGAACTGCAGATCTCCGGTGGCAGCCAACAGCTGCAACTTGCACTTGGGGAATAAGTTCAAAGAAATGGAAAACTAACCCCTAGCATAGGGACCTGAGTAGAATGAACATAAGGCCATCCGTTAGTGGATCAAGTGTGGGAAGTAGCATTCTTAGCCGTGACTTGTTTCCAGTCACGTTCCACCCGATGTGGCGTGTTGGTCTCCTCCTGAGTGTCAGCCGTAGTTGGAAGAATACCCCACTCCCTGAGCAGATCAAATCCCTTTTCCATTGATGTCACCGTATAAGAGCGGTTGTCCTTAGTGATGGATAGCTTAGATGGATATCCCCATCTATAGACTATCCCATGATTTCGCAGGACTTTAGTAACAGAGTTTAATGCCCTCCTCTTTTGCAGGGTAAACTGAGATAAGTCAGCGTAAAATTGCAGGCCCTGATACTTCAGTGGAATGTGATCCTGTTTCCTCATGGCAACCATCAATTGTTCCTTTACATGGAAGAAGTGTACTCTGAGTATCACGTCTCTAGGTACTTGGTCAGCTAGATATGTGGGTTTTGGCAAGCGGTGGATTCTATCAATAGTGACATCTAGATCAGTTAGGGCCGGAATCAGATCTTTGAACATACTGGTGACATAGACGCCTAGATCAGGTTGCTGCACCGATTCAGGGATCCCCCTAATCTTCATATTATTTTTCCTTGATCTATCCTCTATGTCTGCCAGTTTAGCTTTAATCCACTCATTGTCATTTTCTCTGTCCTTATTAGCGTCAACCAGAGCATTGATCGTCTCAGCGTATTCCCCCATTCTAGTTTCAACATGGGTCACCCTGTCCCCCACCTCCTGTATGTCTCCAGCTAGGCGATGCATACAGGATGCCATATCTGCCTGGAGAGTACTCTGCAGCGATACTAACATGTCCTTTAGGACCGTATCATCCAACGGTCGGTTCAGTGTGGGGTAGGATTCAATAGAGTCGGGCAGGTCTCGGGTGTCCTCACCTGAATCAGAGGCTCCGCTCGCCGCCGGGCTTGTTGTCGGGGTCAGACCGCGCTCATCCAGCCTGGGTTTTGACTTGGCTGGGCTACAGGAGGAAGGAGTCGGAGGGAGAGAGCCTTTAGCGGCGTGCACCGCTCCAGGATGGGTTTTCTTACTTGTCCTCGGGTGCTTCACCGTGTGGAGGAAAGTAGGCCTCGGCGCCATCTTGGCCATGGCTCCCGCCGGCCGGCGAGAAAAAGTCCGTCAAACGGTTCGGTTTGCGGCCAGAGTGCTTCTTGCCCGTCATGCCGGATGCCGCTTGGGATCAGGGTGTCACTTGGTAGGTAGGAAGGTACGCGGATGTACCGTTTCGTGTTGCTTCAGTCCCTAGCTATCCGGAGCTCTGTGCTCAGACGTCCATTCGGCTTCCGCGCTAAGCCACGCCCTAACGGTTGACATCTTAAAAGTCTTTACAAGTTATCAATTTAGAGTTGACCATGAATTGTAACCATATAATTATTGCTCTCACTACCTGAAGCTCTTGCATAGAGTCCAAATTTCACACTGGATTACTGCACAGATCTGGGAAAACACACAAAAAACACCACAATTCAAGTAGTAATACACATGTCTCTTGTATTTAGACACTATTAGCTTATCTATGAGTTCAGGTTTAAGAAAAACACAACACAAACCAGTCCAGTCGCAGTCACTGACTTGGCAAGCTGTTTGTTGTCTCTGGAGCACTATACTGTCCCTTATTGAATGAGCTTGTATCAGTGTATGGAGGACCAGGCTAGAGACAGAAGCACCAGCCATTATTATTATCTTTGACATATTTATATAGATATTTGTTCAAAATATTGGGGATTGAAGTACTTGGCTTCATGCCTTTGCGCCTCATTTAAAGTCCCACCCTTCTAATTTTTCATATATATAGAAATAAGTCAAGGTGTCAGACATTTGTTCACACATCGCCAACTTTAAAACTTTGTTAAGTGTTAAAAACTAAAGTTCACCTAAAGTCCATATAAGAGAGATACAGCGATAATGACAAGTACTTGGAACTGAAACCAGAGGAAATTAGAAGTGCCTTATGAATAAATTCAATAAACATTTTATAGAATGATGTTATTACTAGTAATAGTTACAGCAATTACACAGAGTACTTAGAGAATTTTAGCCAAGCAAATCACACTATCAGTCTTTTGCCAAGAACAGGAATTCTGCCAAATGTGTAGCCAGCCAAAAATATACCTCTATTCACAGCACTAGGTCAATGGAAATGTACTGTATTAAATAATACCTTAAAAGTGAACATCAGTAACCATCTCTGTAGTTTTGTTGTATATTAAAACTGTACAAAATTAACAATTTAAACAAAATAAATTGATTTATTTTTAATATAGGTGATACATTAAAGCAAATCTGGAATGAGAGCATTAAAGGGGCTGCATTTGCTGACCTTCCTCTAAAAATATCAGTTCCCTGGCTGTTACTAGACATGTGCATTCGTTTTCGTTAGAATGCATTTTCGTCCGAAAATCGGGCATTTTCGTTATCATTTTAACAAAAGAAAACGAAAGCGCAAGAAATGAAAACCGAAAGATCCGACATAAAAATGCTTTATTTTCGCTTTCGTTCAGATCCGACGATTTTCGATGCTTTGTCGAATTTCCGTCGTTCAATTTCACAAAACCATCGAAAATCGTCGTTCTGAATACAGTGAATAGGTATATTCACTGTATTCAGAACGGCGATTTTCGATGCTTTGTCGAATTTCCGTCTTTCAATTTCACAAAGTCATCGAAAATTGTCGTTCTGAATACAGGGAATAAGTATATTCCCTGTATTCAGAACGATGATTTTCGATGCTTTATTGAATTTCCGTCGTTTAATTAGACAAAGTCATCGAAAATCGTCTTTTTCGGACGAAAACTTTTGCCGACGAAAACGAAATAAATCAAATCGATTTTCGGGAGTAACTAAATACATTTATTTTCTGGACGAAAATGAAAAAACTAAACAAAATATTCCAGTCTGCACATGTCTAGCTGTTACTTTGATTGTCTGTCTGGCTTTAGTATTTCCTGAGTCACTTATGCCGAACAAGCATGTAGATCATGCTTGATATAGGTTAGTGACTCTTTGTATTAAAACAAGAGCATGATAGCCAGGCAGCATTTTCATAAGAAAGGATCACCAATGGTAGCCATGTCATCACAGATTTATTTTTATTTTTTTGGTTGCTGAGAACATACATATAGCCAATGTTTCATGGTAACAAGGGTTCTGTTCCTAGAATTATGATGATAAATGCTGTGTATAGCTGTACTCTAAGATAAGCATTGGATGCTTCTATTTCGTTAGCTACTCGTGCCAACTTTGCAGAATAGACTGTCAGGCAAATCTTTGTATCATAAGAACAGTGTGCTATTTTTGCTTCTCTAATCTCTCCTGCAGTAACAATCAACGGAAGTGATAATTATCCTACTGATGCTTGGGAAAAGGTGGTAATTGTATATGTTATGTATTAAATGAAACATTTATTTGATTTGGTGATTCATTTAAGATTAAAAAGTATTCAAAAAAAGGTAATGATCATCCCTAATTAATGTCAGTGTAGTCAATATTGTTTTGTAAAGAAAAATAAGCAATGCAAAATTGCCAAAAGACATACATAGAAAAATCTAAAAGTCACATCTAGGAATAAAGAACTAGAGCTGAGGATCTGCCATACATACTAGCATAGGTGTAATATGCAAACATAACTTGAATATAGTATAGTGAAATCTAGATACAGCTGTGACATCTGAGAGAGAAATTGTGCTCAATCCACTTCTGTGACCACCAACGTGAGCCATCACCAACTATATAAGAAGATTTCTTACCGTAACGGAATGACTCCACTATAGAGTCAAATAAGACTGTTAGTGAGACCTTAACCTTCAAGAGGCAATCTGGTTAACAGTACTTGGCAGAAGTGATGGCGCGAACATAACATTTTCTGTTCTCGAACGCGAACTTCCGCAATCGGTGAACCGGGCGAACCGCCATAGACTTCAATGGTTTATGGGGGGGTCTGTACTAATAGATTTCTATAATGTATTGCTGGGATTTGTTATTCCTCTATATCTGCTGGTATTCTGCATTGCATTTTATATAATGTATTATTGCTGGGATTTGTAGTTCTCTGTAACTGCTGGTATTCTGCATTGTGTTTTATATAATGTATTATTGCTGGGATTTGTAGTTCTCTGTAACTGCTGGTATTCTGCATTGCATTTTATATAATGTATTATTGCTGGGATTTGTAGTTCTCTGTAACTGCTGGTATTCTGCATTGCATTTTATATAATGTATTGCTGGGATTTGTTGTTCATCTATATCTGCTGGTATTCTGCATTGCGTTTTATATAATGTGTTGCTGGGATTTGTTGCTCCTCTATATCTGCTGGTATTCTCCATTGCAATTTATATAATGTATTGCTGGGATTTGTAGTTCCTCTATAACTGGTCATTGGTAATCTGCATTGTGCAGTATAATCATTATACAGTGCAATGGAGAATACCACCAGCTATAGAGGACTACAAATCCCAGCAATAGTACATTATATACAACACAATGGAGAATACCAGCAGTTACAGAGGAACAACAAATCCCAGCAATAGTACATTATACAACGCAATGCAGAATAACGCCATCTATGCTATCTTTCTCTGTAAAAGATAAATAAGTTAAACACTTTAAGCATCATAACCATTAAAGCTTAATGGAGCACAGATATAATGTATGGTGCGTGCTGGGAGGGGGGGGGGTTAAAATGCACCTTTGCCTTAGTTGGCAAAAATCTTTGCATTCGCCCCGGCTGTGAGCCTGACTGATGTACTAGCCCTAAAAAGGACTTTTTGGGGTGCTGTTAGTATATTAGGAAGAGCGGATGAAGCTAGACTCAATACAGTGTATAAATATATATACAACACCTGGGATGTATATATATCCTCTACACACTGTAACTCTAACTTACTTGCCTGCCTGCTCTATCTACCTGCAAAACATTGCACTCTCTCTCTCTCTGTAAACCACTGCAACACATTCGATTACAGAGAAAAAGGGCTTTTTGGGGTGCTGTCAGGACGCTGTGGTTACAGCAGAGATCAGATGAGTCTTTCAGGACTGGAGTGGACACTGAATACACTGGCCTAGCTATCGATTGACCTATTAAATCAGCAGCAGCTACACTGTGCCTCCTCTCACTAAGACTGCAGCTTTCAAATGGATCTAAAATGGATGCTGTCCAGGAGGTGGGAGGATCTGGGAGGGAGGGTATGCTGCTGATTGGCTGGAATGTGTCTGCTGACTGTGAGGTTCAGGGTCAAAGTTTGCTCAATGAAGACTAATGGGGGCGGATCGAACTTTGTATATGTTCGCCCGCGGCGGCGAACGCGAACAAGCGATGTTCGCCAGGAACTATTCGCCGGCGAACAGTTCTGTACATCTCTACTTGGCGGGAGTTCCTTCAGTATAACTCACTCTCCAGGGTATGATAGAATCGATAGTAACCATGTGTTACCCAATTATCTTCCTGCTAATTCTGTCTGTCACTGAGTCGATCCCGCTTATAATGGGACAACCTGGGGGATGGACAGGTTCCTTATAGACCTGCAATACAATAGAAACAAGATATACCTGTGTAAATAGAAATATAGTCATGCTAATTATTTAAAAATGATTGATTATATAATGTCAATAGGTGCGTTCATATAAATTGTAATAATACATCAAAACTTTATAGGTGAAGCCGTATGAAGAGCCAAAAAGTGCCGCTTAAGCAGCGGTAAATCACCGCTATAATGCTTCTAACTCACAGGTGGCCTCAGTGTGAAAGGGATCTTAAACCACAGTGCCTCCACCAACAGCTGTAGAAATGGCTTACCACCCTGTTATGGGGGGTTGGTCTACACCTGTGGCTTAAAACCCACCCCTGGCCTTTCTCCACATCCCAGGGCTCCTCCACAGTTCGGATGTCACTCTGTGAATTGGATAGGAAATTGTCACCCAGAAGAAACAAAAGGCTCCATATAGCATAAAATCATTGGTAGGTTTATTAGGTAATAAAAATATTGCACTTACAACAGTAAGTAAAAATGTGTCGGCCAGCACACAGCCAAACAAACTTGTCTTTTAGGACATGAGAGAGATGGTGACAACATATACCTGTGCCTATACATACTAACATACCTAGAATGTATCAGACAGAGTTGAGTAACTTGCTATTCTTTTTTTAAACATTCTTTATTTCCATTAAAAAAATAATAATGTTTACAATAAAACATAACAAAAATAATACTTCCTATATACAGGTGAAACTCGAAAAATTTGAATATTGTGGAAAAGTTCATTTATTTCACTAATTAAACTTAAAAGGTGAATATATGAGATAGACCCATTACATGCAAAGCAAGATAGTTCAAGCCGTGATTTTTCATAATTGTGATGATTATGGCTTACAGCTCATGAAAACCTCAAATCCACAATCTCAGAAAATTAGAATATTGTAAAAAGGTGCAATATTCCCACTCTAATTAGCTAATTAAGCCATAACACCTGCAAAGGGTTGCTGAGCCTTTAAATGGTCTCTCAGTCTGGTTCAGTAGGAATCACAATCATGGGAAAGACTGCTGACCTGACAGTTGTGCAGAAAACCATCATTGACACCCTCATTGAAAGCCTCAAAAGGTAATTGCAAAATAAGTTGGATGTTCCCAAAGTGCTGTATCAAAGCACATTAATAGAAAGTTATGTAGAAGGGAAAAGTGTGGAAGAAAAAGGTGCACAAGCAGCAGGGATGACCGCAGTCCGGAGAGGATTGTTAGGAAAAGGCTATTTAAAAGAGTTGGAAACTTTCACAAGGAGTGGACTGAGGTTGGAGTTTCACCTTTTAAATTGCATTAGTGAAATAAATTAACTTTTGCACGATATTTTCATTTTTCGTGTTTCACCTGTATATATGTAGGTACATCACAGGAAGTTAAATTAAGACAGATCTTGTACAAATAAATAGTAAAAGCTTTGGTAACAATATGAAATCGCAGATGAGAGGTCCAATGTATTATATTCTACAAACCCTGGAGTGATACAGAGACAAGATTGAGTTTAAGCATACAAGAAGGGGGATTTAATAAAAAAGAGGGAAAAAACACATAACCTCCAAAACTCCTAACTTCCTCTATCCAGGAATATTGTCCAGAGAATGTAGGTAAACTCTCCTTTTAGTTGTTATGTGTGTCAAGTAGAAGAGATAATTATATTAGACCCCCTTGATTCTCCGGTATACCTTTTCACCTCTAAAATGAATTTGTAGATGTAAATACATGACACCAAACATTGTTTGCATTTCCAATGACATCTATTCATTTTCTTAGTTACATTATTTTCATTAAACTGTTTTACTGTCATAGCTATTTGCTAATATTCAGCTTAAAGGTGTATTTATCATATTACTGATATTACGATATAGAAATAGCATTTTTAAAATAATCTCCTTAATTCTCTGTGCAAATTATTAACCTTTCCAATTTGTATGTAATTACATGTGATGATGTGAGTATAATTATAGAAAGGCTGTGATTGAATTTTATTGTGATTAACAGTGTGCTAATTCTGGTACAGTGATGCTAAATAGCTGCAGTCAATTAAAGCATTTACCCTTCATACCAAACCATTTTTTATTAAAAAATCAATGACTATATCGATAGCAACTTAGTATATATTTGAGCTTGTAGCCTTGTACTTAACAAATAGGACATTATTAGAATAACTTTTTACATGTACACTGTAATAACATCTAGTTTCTTCCCATTATGGATAATTGCAACTGTGAATGGAATTAAAGTATTGCCAAGTGAAAGCCTCTACAAAGTTGCTGCAAAATGTAGCATATTGCTGACCATATAGTGTATCTTACTCATACCTGAAGAATTGGAAATGCTAATGCACTTGAACTATTAATACGTCACTGGTCTCAGACTTGTCACCTCTTTTACTTCTTTTAAGGTTAATGATCACATTAACCACTTAAGGACCTCCGCACGCACATATACGGCCACAGAATGGCACGGATGGGCACAAGGGCGTAAATTTACGTCCTCGCCCAGTAGCGGGTCGGGGGTCCAAACGGGACCCCCTCCACGGCGTGCGGAGGTCCCTGTGTCTCCGGGAGCGATCCGGGATGAGCGGGTGGATGTCAGTGTTTGCCCGCCCCCCGCGATCGCTCCCAGCCAATAGCAGCGCTCCCCCCTTTGTGTCACTTCCTCCTCCTGTGTTTAAACAGGAAGGGGGAAGTGATGTAATCTCTCATCGCAGTGGTATTTCCAACCGCTGCGATGAGAGGAACACCTCACAGTAAGTGTGCACCAACATTACACTGACACACACACACATAGGCATACTTAACCCCTTGCGATCTGCCCCCCCACCCCCCCTGTCACAGTGTCACTGAATGCAGTGATCTAATCACTGCATTTAGTGTCAGTGTGACAGGCAGTGTAAAATCAGTTAGTGTTAGGTTCAGGATAGCCCCCCCACCCCCCCTAATAAAGTTTGAACCCCCTGATCACCGCCCTAGTTAACCCTTTCACTCCCTATTGCCAGCGTCACTAAGCGATCATTTTTCTGATCGCTGTATTAGTGTCGCTGTTCCCGCTAGGTAGCTATTTTTTTTTTATTGCGATTTTTTTTTTACTAAAGACATGTGGCTAAATAAATTTTGGCCTAAATGTTTGACTAAAATTTAGTTTATTTGATTTTTTTTTTAACAAAAAGTAAAAAATAGTGTTTTTTTTTCAAAAATGTCGCTCTATTTTTATATATAGCGCAAAAAATAAAAATCGCAGAGGTGATCAAATACCACCAAAAGAAAGCTCTATTTGTGGGAAGAAAAGGACGCAAATTTTGTTTGTGGGAATTGCCTGTTAAAAAGGACGCAAATTTTGTTTGGGAGCCACGTCGCACGACCGCGCAATTGTCTGTTAAAGCGACGCAGTGCCTTTAAAGATTTTATTGGATGAACTGTTTTTCATAGGGTGGTGCAAAATGTGGACATAGAAAAAAGAAACATTATGCTTGGGTAAACCCACTGGCTTTTTTTTTACTGTAAGGTAAAAGGCAGCGCACTTCTTTATTGGTCCGGGTCTTAAGTGGTTAAATCCTTACTCCTGTCTCACAGGAATAGGTATTTCAATGGCACGCTTTAAGTAGTGCCGACTTCAAAGTAGTCCCTGCACTACTTTGGTACGATTTTGATATACACAGGCAGTGTTGATAAAAAAAATCGTGGTAAAATCGAGCGACTTTGAAGTCGTACAAGTGTGAAAGGGACCTTAGCCTTAGTATAGGCTTACCTGTAGGTAAAATTTAAAAAAAAGACTATACAACCACTTAAACACTAAGGGCCAGATTCAGGTAGAATTAGATTCCCGCAGAGTATCAGAGATACTCTACGCCGCCATACTTTACCTGGCTCTATGAGGAATTCAGAGAGATTTTGGCCCGTAAGGTACGGCGGCGTAGTGTATTTCTCCCGGCGGAATCAAACTACGCGATTAGGGGGCGTGAGGCATTTAAATTAGGCGCGTTCCCGCGGCGATCGAACTGCGCATGCTCCATTGAAAAATTTCCCGCCGTGCATTGTGCGAAATCACGTCGTTACGGACATTCCTATTCCCGGACGACTTACGCAAAAAAAATAAAAAAATTGAAAGTCGACGCGGGAACGACGGCCATACTTAACATGGGCCGCATAACGTTAGACCAGCTAATAGCTAGTTTAACTTTACGTAGCAAAAAAATGACGTACGCGATTGCAAACGACGCTCGTAACTTCGTGGATCGCCGGAAAAAGCTAATTTGCATACCCCGACGCTGAAAATGACGCGAACTCCACCCAGCGGCCGCAAAAAGATTGCAGCGTAGATCCGAAGGCGTACGAAGACGTAAGCCTGTCAGATCGAATCCCAACGCCGCCGTATCATGGTTTGAGGATTCAAACTAGTGATACGGCGCGCGTAATTTGAAAGTACTCCTGTCTAACACCAGTTAGACAGGACTTACGGCTCTCTGAATCTGGCCCTAATGCTTTAGATTGCTATTAATTGTTTATTTATTGCTTTATTTTTAAACACACATGATTTGATTTTATATGTAATAGTTCTTGAGCCATTTTATAGCGGAGCACAATTTTGATACAGTATATTTATAGAGTGATTGATTGTGTCACTGAGTGCATCCAGCTTATAAATAGACTGTTACAATAAATATTTATAAAAAAAAAAGATTTCTGCATTCCAAATTTATTTAATAAATCAAAACAAACAAAATCCATACAAGATGTTCCATTCCAACAACAGCTGCTGGCAAAGCTACAGAACCTTTCCCAAACCTTTGCTGGAGTGTAACATTTTGTATAGATTTGTATCTTTTGATATAAAACACATAAGGTGCTAAATGAATGTTGATTGACTGCAGACTGACTCAATTAACACTACTACACACCTTTAAATATTTTAACAAACTTTTCTAGGATATAATTCTGCATTGAAATTCTTGTTTACAGAAATTGCACTACACATTCAAGCTGGCCAACTGATCCTTCTCTGATTAGTCTCTACTCTACTGTACTGTGCAAAAATCCAAATACTAGCATGTTTATAGAATACTTTAGCTACTTGACCTCCGGGAGATTTACCTCCTTTATGACCAGGATTTTTTTTTTAAATACGGCACTGTTGTTCGTTAACTGACACTTGTGTGGTCATTCAACACTGTATGCAAATAAAACTTGATGTCACTTTTCCCCCACAAATAGAACTTTCTTTTGGTGGTATTTGATCACCACTGCATTTTAAACATTTTGCGCTATAAATCAAAAAATGACAAAGATTTTGAAAAATAAATAAAAAAATGTTTTACTTTCTGTTATAAAACATATCCAATAAAAATGTTTTAAAAATCAAATGCAGATAACCCCAAACAGAACGTTGCCCATGGGACATTTGTGAGTGGTGCTAAAAGAAAAGGTCAAACAAGATATTAAAAATGTACATCAATAACTTACAAACAATTTTTTATATAGTTTGATTAGGATCAAATAATTAATATACATATATCAGACATGTAAATACAATATAACACCCATTATTGGTTGAAGCATATCTGCAGAAAAAAAACATGTCATAAAATAAAACTTTGGTTAATATTGAAGTGAGTATATATGTCTTATACATAGTCTGGAACTTCATCTCTTAATAGGATGTATTCTCTCAACTTAAATGTGGACATTCCTATTTAATTAAAAAGTTCCAACAAACGGAAAAAACAAACTTCTCAGTGCATTCCTCCACCACTCCTCCGTGCATGGGAAAAAAGACAGTACTGATGTAATTATCTTGAATGATGACAGGTGGACTCAGCCTCACAGGTTACTAGTAGCTGTTTCACTGACACAGTGTATAGCCATCCACAGTAATTTTAAACATGAAAGACAATGATGAAAAAAGACCTCATTGTGCAATCATAAAGAAAAAATGGAATTCACACAATAAGCCTCAATCTGAAGGCGCACTCACGAATCCTCTGGGCATGTTAGGCCATCAAAAAACAGAAATCCTGTTCGCTGCTCAGACTTAGATGTTTTTCCTCCGCATGCGGATCCAGCGTCCGTCGTTGGTGTGCGTAGCTTCTCCCCCATGCGTTACGTCACTAGGCACGTGACTTAGTCATGGGAGCAGTCAGTGTTACACAGTCTCAGGTGGGAATGGGGAGCAGGTGTGTTAAATTTGGTGTTATCGCTCTCATTCTCTCATACTGGTCACTGGAAGTTCAACATGGCACCTTATGGCAAAGAACTCTCTGAGGATCTGAAAAAAAAGTATTGCTCTACATAAAGATGGCCTAGGCTATAAGAAGTTTAATAAGACTCTAAAACTGAGCTGCAGCACTGTGGCCAAGATCCCCATACAGTGGTTCAACAGGACAGGTTCCACTCAGAACAGGCCTCACAATGGTCAACCTAAGAAGTTGAGTGCACATCTTTGGGAAATAGACATATGGGTGCGGCCAGAATTTATGCAGATGTTGAAGGGGTTGGGGGTCAGCCTGTCAGTGATCAGACCATACACTGCACACTGCATCAAATTGGTCTGCATGGCTGTTGTCCTAGAAGGAAGCCTCTTCTAAAGATGATGCACAAGAAAGCCTGCACACATTTTGCCAAGCAGACTAAGGACACAGATTACTGGAACCATGTCCTGTGGTCTAATGAGACCAAGATAAATGTATTTGGTTCAGATGGTGTCAAGCATGTGTGGTAGCAACTGGGTGAGGAGTACAAAGACAAGTGTGTCTTGCCTACAGTCAAGCATGGTGGTGGGAGTGTCATGGTCTGGGGCTGCATGAGTGCTTCCAGCACTGAGGCACTACAGTTCATTAAGAGAACCATGAATGCCAACATGTACTGTGACATGCTGAAGCAGAGCATGATCCCTCCCTTCGGAGGCAGGGCAGTATTCCCACATGATAATGACCCCAAACACACCTCAAAGATGACCACTGCCTTGCTAAAGAATCTGAGGGTAAAAGTGATGGACTGGCCATGCATGTCTCCAGATCTAAACCATATTGAGCATCTGTGGGGCATCCTCAAATGGAAGGTAGAGGAGCGCAAGATCTCTAACACCCATCAGCTCCGTGATGTCATCATGGAGGAGTAGAAGAGGATTCCAGTGGCAACCTAGGAAGTTCTGCTGAACTCCATGCCCAAGAGGATTAAGGCAGTGCTGGAAAATAATAGTGGCCACACAAAATATTGACAATTTTGTTCCCAATTTGCACATTTTCACTTAAAGGTGTACTCATTTTTGTTGCCAGCATTTGTTGGCAACGCAACACTGTGTGTTGAGTTATTTTGAGGGGTCAGCAAATGTACACTGTTATACACACTGTACACTCACTACTTCACATTGTAGCAAAGTGTCATTTCTTCAGTATTGTCACATGAAAATATTTTTGTGAGATTCCATATATACTGTACATATGGTGAATGTATGAGGCTCTTGCGCCACCAAATAAATGAGGTGAAATTAAATGAAAATGCTGCTCAATCTAAATTGTGATAAATATAAATATAAATAAATAAGACAACAGTGAATTGAATAAAATTGATTAGCGCATAAACGTTCAACACTGAGGATCTGTATAATAAATAGTGATCTGTGCAAAAAAGTGCAAATGCATAAAGTAAACTGTCCCAGCGCATGAATAGTTCAACGCCAAAAATCTGTATGGTGAATCGCAATCTATGCAAAAAAAGTGCAAATGCATAAAATAAACTGTCCCATCCGTGGTGGTGTAGCAGGTCCTATAATATGGGTGACTTTTCTTCAGGAAATATGCTCACATTGCGCTTACCTTAATTAGGCAAAAATAAAGCCTTTCAGCGTGTGTTGCTCTGGCTGAGTCCCCAGCAGGTGTCTCTCCGTCCTTTCAGTAAGATGGTGTAATGGTTTGGTGAAGGTCCAATATTCCAAGATTGGCCGAGGGGGTTTTCCAGTGTCACTCTGGGGCTTAATAACATGTGTCACTATTTCTTAAATTTTGTAGAATGTTTGTGATCCCCCCGGCACAACGTGGATAATGTATAAAATCTTGAAGAGAAGCCAAAGTGTTGTATACAACCTTGGCCAAGGATCCAAGGTGCTTAACCTGTCTGATATCTTGCTATGGAGAGGATGATTCCTAATCTGGTTGTACTCTGGTTGTAACCCCTTTAGTACTGTACTTCATATGTTATACCAAAGCTCAAATTCTATTGCCTTTGAGCAGATTGATGAACAGACCATATGTTGAAATTGTTTGCTTTTTTAATAATTTTGCTTAATTCAATATTCTTGAAAGCAAATTATTGTTAAAGGGCATTTGGAAATTTACATTGTGTAAATCGTAATGTCTATTGAAACTGTTACTGTCACTGTTCTCCTATGTATAACATCCATATATATTAATCTATGTATAACATCACACTACCTTATTTCCTACAAGCAGTAGGCATTTAGGAATCAAATTAAAGTTGCATTAAATTTCCATACCATTTTGCTTTCACCATGTAAACAGTGGCTATAATAACGTTTTTTGATGCACTTCACAAAGCAAGGCCTGCTTCTTTAAAAACACACCTCAAGACTCCCTTGAAAAGGACTACATTTAGTCTCAGGGCTGCCCTGAAATGAATACAGATAAAAAAATAATTATTATGTAAAACACCCATCCAATTTACTGGCAGGAGATATGGTAGCAGCTACAAGATCTGGTGGTAAAAGTAAGCCTGAGTGGTTTGTTATCCTTCCACTGGCTTGAGGAAGGAATGATATTGAGCCTTGCTTCTAAAGATGTGGGCCTAGATTCACAAAGCGATTACGCCTGTGTAAATGTTGTTAGACAGGAGTAATTTCGATTTACGAGCGTTTTTACGCTAGTCGAAATCCTCAAACCATGAAAAGACACCTGCGTGCTAAATTTCGACTTTATTACGTGTTAGTACGCCTTCAGATCTACGCTGCCTGAAAATTGCGGCCACTGGGCGGACTTCCTGTTGTTTTTCACCTTCATGGTATGCTAATGAGCTTTTGCCTGGAATCCACAAAATTTCGCTCTTCAAACGCAATCTCTTACGGCACCTTTAGTCATCTTTTTTTTCCGTTTCACTATACCAGCTTTTTGCTGGTCTAATATTAGACAGCCCATGTTAAGTATGGCCGTCGTTCCTCGAATTTCAACGTTTTTCGATTTCTTTTATTATTTTTAACGTAAGTCGCGGGAATAGGAATGTTCGTAAACGCCGCTACTCAAACAACGAATGACGTCACGACGTGATTTCGCGCAATGCACGGCGGGAAATTCCTGAACAGAGCATGCGCAGTTCGATCGTCGCGGGGACGCGCTTAATTTAAATGCTTCACGCCCCCTACTCACGTATTTCGATTGCGCGGCGGAAAAAAAATACGATACAATAGCGTACGCGCAAAAAAACTACCTGAATTCGGCGTAGAGTCTGGTGATAGACGGCAGCGTAGCGTATTTCGATTACGCAGCGGAAGATTACATCTATGTGAATCTGCCCCGTGGTGTCTTGGGTAAATAGTATTAAAGCAGCATAAGGAATATTTCCTGAGGAGGCTGTTTGTCGCTGAGTGAATTTCCATGCTGGATCAGGCGCACTGTCCTGTGTAACATCTTGAAAATCACTGACAAACGTGGGTGTATGGAATAGGCAAAGTTTGTTCAATAAAAAAAATCTATGTTTTATAATCCTCTCTTCAGTTATGAACAGTCAATTCAATATTAAGCTACTGGCTAGCTGCTAATTGACACTCAAATTAAAGGATATGGCAGTGATAATATCTGTCAAATATCATGGACTTCAAAATATTTTCATGACAACTGTAAATTTGACCTTGAGCTAAATATATTTAAATTACATCATTATGTGGGAAAAACTATAAAACGACAATGCAAGATATTTTATCAGGGTACTTAACGTAATTATAAAACTATAGAAAATATGCATTGAGATAGAGGTTTAAATGCTATAAAAAGGCATACAAATCATGCATTTGTTCATGTGGTTGAAGTGGTTAAAGTATTGTTCACAATAAACTTTTCTGCAGCTGGTATTTCATGGATAAGCGTAAGAAAACTGCGGTGTCAGTTCAATTCTGCAATGTATATATTTTAAAGATCTAAGTAGAACAACACAGAGAACACCTGCTGTTTCCATGTACCTGTTGTTGAACTTACAAAGCCTGGCATTTTGGCACAAGAATTCCCAGGCCTCTTGTATTTGTGATAATGATGTAGTGTTCCAGAGTGATCTTTAGTAGCCAGGCTATCATGGTTGACACTCAATTAAATTAATAGCCCACACTGGGAAAAGAGAAAAGCTATTTATAGCAATGAGGAACCTAAGTAGCCCTGATAAATGGAACATATGTGACAGATAATGCTTTCAATGTGGAATAATATCTGTCTTAGGATTTAAAAAAAAAATACTGCAGCCGGGGACTGAAATCAGTTGGAATTATAAATTCTTTCTGTGCATGAAGAACTACTGGGATTTTACATAAACTATATATTTTAATGATGTTCACCTGTTTTTGAATTTATTAACAAAAAGAAAACAGATTTTATTTACCTTTATGTGCAGCTTTCCTGTAATAACTGGAAACGGCTTGTATTTTGACTTCTGCAGTGTGTACTCAAACTTATATTGCAAGCAATTTTTATGCATAATATAAAAAGCTGGCTTATGCCACGTACACACCACCATTTTTCGGGTTGTAAAAAATTATGTTTTTTTATATGTCATAAAAAACGATCGTGTTTTGGCTCCAAAGTTTTTTTCACGATGCCCATTAAAAACTTAGAATATGCTTCATTTTTCACGCTGTTTTTAATGTTGTCGTTTTTAACGTCATAAAAAATGGTCATGTGTGGGCTTTAATGACGTGAAAAAAACGTGCATGCTCAGAAGCAAGTTATCAGATGGGAGCGCTTGTTCTGGTAAAACTAGCGTCGTAATGGAGTAAGCACATTCATCATGCTGTAACAGACTGAAATGCGCAAATCGTCTTTTACTAACATGAAATCAGCAAAAGCAGCCCAAAGGGTGGTGCCATCCAAATGGAACTTCCCCTTTATAGTGCCTTTGTACTTGTTGTACGTCACCGCGCTTTGCTAGAGCATTTTTTTGTTCACGATCGTGTGTAGGCAAGGCCGTTTTAACAACCGGGTTGAAAAAAATGTTGTCGGGTTGAACGAAAAACGGTCGTGTGTACGCGGCATTAGCCCTAATTGAATGTTAAATGCTAATTCTTATACAGGTTTTACTGTATTCTTGAAACCTGATATTCACGTCAATGCACCATTGAACCTAGTCGAGTTTGCCTTATATAAAATAAGTTCTATTTATTATGTTTACCTTATTGAATCATATAAAATATAAGAGAATACAAAAGATTTACTTGATCATAAAACACTAAGCTAAACACACACAAACTTATTTCCCTAAGCCTTGTATTGTGTCTTAACATCTTACTAAATGTCTATGTATATATCAGTACTGCTTGGACCAAGAAAAGGGGGGCAGATCTGCAATTGTATGTTCTGTAAATTTAACTTAAATTTAATGAAAATTAAAAAAAGATCACGGACAGCACTCAACTGTGTCATATTAAGACTGCTGTCCATCAATTTCAACCACTCACAATTCCTGTTGCTTTGGTCCAGAGGCAGATAAAACAATACCCTCCGTGCAAGTGTTGGGAAAAAAAATTGTTTGGATTTGTTCCCTGGATCAAAATATAGCTCTCTTAACCTGATAGTTATAAATCTAGATCTATTATTAGTTCCAAGAAAATGCAGATAATATATATATATATATATATATATATATATATATATATATATATATATATATATATAATCAATATAGATGCTCAAAACCTCTTTTTGTAACACACATACTTAATGAATATTATTAGTGGCCACACACCTTTTGGAGTATCAGTTGAAAAGGGGGTGCTCAATTGGTATTGGCACACCAGTAAAACCATTTACGAGACAAGAACACCCAGAGACAGTCCAAGGTTTTTCCTCTATATTAATTCAGCAAGTCAGCAAACAAACACAGCTGTAGTAAAGGAGTTCATAAAGAAAAGACAAAAAAAACGTCTTTGTTAGGAGAGACATTCTGGTAGTCTGCATTACTAGTGTGACCAAATATGTGGACTACTACTACTCAGAAGCAACACATGAGAAAAAAGGCGACAGGCTAATTATGGACAAAGAATAAGGGAAATCAGGTAGAACCGGATCAGGCAAGAGTAGAAAGGACAGGGAACAAGACAGGTCAGAAATGGGGGGAAGATTGGGAAACAAGTTCAGGCAGTAGGAGGTTCAAGGGGCAACTGATGAAATAGGTTGAAGAATCAAAGGATACATGTGCCACTGGTGAACGTTGGACCTACAATCCTTAGGTTTGGGGACCACAGTGCCACCAACAGGTGCTCTAGTTCCTCCATCTGCCTGGCCAAGATCTAAACTAAGATCAATTCTGACTAATAGAGTGCCCCTTAATGGGTTTCCTAAAACAAAGGTGGTGCTTTTTCCATTTTTAGTGTTCTATCAGAACAGCAGCAGGTTCATACAATTGAGAGAGAAAATAAGATAGCCCTGAGCAACAGTCAGCTCACACATGCAAAGGTCCGTGGACATCTGAGACTAATAATGAGGTCTAACTACCACGTAAGATGTGGACCTAGAAGTCAATGGTTTTTCCAGTCAAAGGTTCTACAAAGCTAGGACCCAAAATGCAACTTCAAAAAGATTCTGAGAAATCAAAAAGTGTTTTTTTGTTTTCACATGAGCCATAAACTCTTGAGCCCCTCTAAATATGTATGTGGGAAACCTAGGTAACATGTAGCTACAGCCCATGCTTCTGTGCCATCAGTGCCGCATCCTCAGTGCCCCCTCATTGGTTCCCATCAGTGCTGCCTTATCAGTGCCAATCAGTGCAGTCTATCAGTGCTCATCAGCGCTGCCTATCAGTGTCAATCAGTGCAGTCTCATCAGCGCACATCAGTGAAGGAGAAAACATTATTTTTATAAAATTTTGGAACAGAAAAAAAGAATTAGCAAAAAAAAAAAAACCCAGTGGTGATTAAATGCCGCCAAAAAAAGCCCTATCTGTCTAAAAAATGATAAACATTTTGTTTGGGTACAATGTTGCATGACAACAATTGTCTCTCAAAGTGCGACAGAATTTAAAGCTGAAACAGAATAAAGCCCAGTGTAGTCTTTTAGTTGATGTATTTGCTTACATAGTCACTTTAACCACTTCAGTCCCCGCTTATCGTCAATTGACGGCAGCTTAGGGGATCTGAATATCCAAGCTGCCGTCAATTGACGGCATCGTTTTCTCTGGCCACTGGGGGGCGCGCGCGCCGATGGCGGTGCGCGCACGCACCCGGCCGTCCCCGAGATGCCGATGCGCGTGCCTGGCGGTCGCGATGTCCGCCAGGTACCCGCTGATCGGCAGTTTTAGAGCAGGGACATGGAGCTCTGTGTGTAAACACAGAGCTCCACGTCCTGTCAGTGAGAGGAGACAGATGCTGTTTCTCTTGTACATAGGGAGACAGCATCGGTCACCTCCCCCAGTCACCCCCCTCCCCCCACACAGTTAGAACACACCCAGGACTCACATTTAACCCCTTCCTCACCCCCTAGTGTTAACCCCTTCACTGCCAGTCACATTTATACAGTAATTAGTGCGTTTTTATAGCACTGGTCGCTGTATAAATGTGAATGGTCCCAAAAATGTGTCAAAAGTGTCTGATGTGTCCGTCGCAATATCACAGTCCTGACAAAATTCGCAGATCGCCGTATTACTAGTATTCCTAGCCACTATAACCTTTGCGCAAACCAATTACTATACGCTTATTCCGATTGTTTTTTTTTACCAAAAATATGTAGAATACATATCGGCCTAAACTGAGAAAAAATATATTTTTTTTTTCAAAAATTGGATTTTTATTATAGCAAAAAGTAAAAAATATTCTGTGTTTTTTTTCAAAATTGTCGCTCTTTTTTGTTTATAGCGCAAAAAAAAAAAAAAAACGCAGAGGTGATCAAATACCACCAAAAGAAAGCTCTATTTGTGGGGAAAAAAAGGACGTCAATTTTGTTTGTAAGACACGTGGCACGACCGCGCAATTTTAATTTAAAGCGACGCAGTGCTGAAAGCTGAAATTTTGCCTGGGCAGGAAGGGGGTATATGTGCCCAGTAAGCAAGTGGTTAAAAGGCTAACATTATATCAGTTCAGCTAAAAGATACCTACTGTATTTCTAATAGGATATGCAGATCCCCACACATAATAACGTATTCTGGCATACAGAACTATGCCTTAGTAAGTATATTACACTATCATTACTAGCAATGGCCAGTATCATTACAATATGGTTATTTCATTATAGGAAAAAAAGGCAAAATTTGTTGGTTATGCAGGATGTGTTTCTATTAAGGTTACGCTGTAACTGAAGTGTTAAGTGCTTTTTACTTCCTTACACCATATGTTTGCTATCTTCTGACACAAATAATAAATTTCGTTTCACTTTTCCTCCCTTCGTCAGCATTCTTTCTAGAATTTTATGGCTTCTGAAAGGCTGCTCAAGATTTTACTTTGCTGAAATGAAGCACAAGAATTTCATTTGAACATTTTTTTTTTGCTAATAACTTTAAAAATGGTTACTATTAACTTGCCAGGAATGTAAAGATCAGCACAGCTTATTTCAAAAGCAAATATAGTGTTTTCTGTTTCAACAATCATACTGCTTTATCTTTTAAATGTGTGCCAAGACTAAGGATTATCAGGATTTAACTGCTCAGTGTAAGAGAGGAATGGTAGGTTCAGTGATATAGGCAGCTGAGTTATCAATAGGTTAAAAAATGTAAACCTGAACAATGTAAACAGTCATTTAAGAGCCGGTTCACACTGGGGCGACCTGGATCCGACTTCAAGTCGCCCCAAGTTGCCCCAATGGGTACGAGTTGCCTACAAGTTGCCTAAAGTCGGATTGAAGTAGTACAGGAAACTCGTCCGGTCGAGAAAATGAATGGAAGTGAATGGGAGCCGTCTTAAAGTACACTACTGAAGTCGCTCCGACTTCAGAAAAGTTTCCTGTACTACTTCAATCCGACTTTAGGCAACTTGTAGGCAACTCGTACCCATTGATTTCAATGGAAGTTGCCTTTAGAAGTCGGATCACTGTCTTAACTGAAGCAACAATGCAGGAAGATAACAAACATTTCTCAGGCAACCCCCTCCCTCCCCCCTCCTTCCCACAGAGCTGATTGCTGTTTAATTGGCCACTGGAAAGCCTCCTGTCCTGGAGGCGACTTGAAGTTGCCTTGTACTGTCCTGGAGGCAACTTGAAGTTGCCTTGTAAGTTGGCTGATGATTCATACTCAAGTCTTTTCCGAGTTGCCTCCCAAAGTCGTGCTAGAAGTCGTGTTGCTCCTATGGGAATGGGCTCTAACTCGGGTCAGATGGATTTCACCCAGATTGATTCTTATCTTAGGGGTTCTAAGATATCTAAGAGGTTACATTTTGCGTCAGGTGAGCAGAAGCCCTCATATCTATTTATAGGCCCCCAACCCCTGCTGTTGTAATGTTTTGAGGCGGTGAGGTTTAATATAGTTGAAGGACCTGTCATATAGAAAAAAAAAAAGGTTCACATTTTTTAAATGGTAGTTTTGCTGTATAATGTGACTTACCAGGATTGTATTCATGCAGAGTTGTAAAGGTACAGTACACGTTTCATGCAAGTCCTTACATGAGTTTTCTTTTTTTAGCAGATCTGGCAAAAAGAGGATTTAGATGTATTGCATGGCATCAAAAGATAAGCAACTGAGCCTTAACGTGATACTAAAGTCATTTTTTTTTGTTAAAAACAAAAGTACTTACCTGCTCTGTGCAGTGGTTTTGCATGGGGAAACCCAGATCCTCCTCTTCTCAGGTCCCTCTTCCGTGGTCCTGGCCCCTCCCTGCTGTTGAGTGCCCCCACAACAAGCAGTTTGCTGTGGAGTCACCCAACAAAGTCCATTCAGACACAGTCTTGGCCTGGCCCCAGCCTTTTTTTTTCATCATTGGCTTACTGACTTTGTCAGCAGTGGGAGCCAATGGCACCCACTGCTGCTGTCTCAACAAATGGGCAAGGGAGTCCCGGACAGCCGAGTCTCTCGTGCAACATCGCTGGATCTAGATGGACCTCAAGTAGGTATTGGAGGCTGTTATGAAGGTATGTTTGGGAGCATTGCACCAATGCTAGACATTTCTACTAGGTAGATGATCTACAAGAGAAAATTATTTGTATCAATGCACCAGTCCCTAAATTAAATGTCAGCCGACCCCCAAATAAAATATCATGTGTAGCTAGAAAAAAAAATGCGTAGTTTCATATTTTCAGAGGCATGTAAACTGTTTTTGTTAACGATAGAAAGCCATTTTAGTTCAATACGTTTTTTTTCTTTTTTTTTTCTGCAAATAAAACATTACAGAAAGGCTTTAACAAATACACACATTAACAAATACACACATTTGACTACAATAGCCAAATTACATAAGAAACTACCATATTTATCTGCGTATAACACGTGCCGGCGTATAACACGCAACTCAATTTAAGAGGGAAGTTTTAGGATTTTTTTTTTTTTAATAAACCACTTTGAAGCAAAATGATGGTATCTGAGCATCAATGCAGCCTGATATGTGCCCTTCTGCAGTCTCAATGCAGCCTGATCTGTGCCCATCTGCAGCCTCAATGCAGCCAGATCTGTGTCCATCTGCAGCTTCAGTGAAGCCTGATCTGTGCCCATGTGCAACATTGCTCCTCACTGCAGCCTGATTAGTGCTCATCTGCAGCCTATACATTTACCAAAATGCCCTGCCTGTTCAGTGCCCATCTGCAGTCTCAACTTTTATTGTCAGACCATCCCTGCTGTAAGCGCCACTGTGTTTTATACGCCGATAAATACAGTAGTTATTTGATCTATGATTGGATATACTGTATATATATATATATATATATATATATATATATATATATATATATATATATACACACACACATACAGCATCCCACAAAAGTGAGTACACCCCTTACATTTTGTAAATATCTTATTACATCTTTTCATGTGACAGCACTGAAAAAATTACACTTTGCTACAATTTAAAGTAGTGCGTGTACAGCTTGTATAACAGTGTAAATTTGCTGTTCCCTTAAAATATCTCAACACACATCCATTAATGTCCAAACTGCTGGCAATAAAAATGAGTACACCCCTAAGTGAAAAGGTCCAAACTGGGCCCAAATTGTCATTTTTTTTTGTACATTTTTCCCTCAATTAACAGTAGCTTGCCAGTGCCGACAGCTCTTATGCAGCCCCAGACCATGACACTCCCAACACCATGTTTGATTGTAGGCAAGACACACTTGTATTTGTACTCCTCACCTGGTTGCCGCCACACATTCTTGAGACCATCTGAACCAAATAAGTTTATCTTGGTCTCATCAGACCACAGGACATGGTTCCAGTAATCCATGCCTTTAGTCTGCTTGTCTTCAGCAAACTGTTTGCAAACTTTCTTGTGCATTATCTTTAGCAGAGGCTACCTTCTGGGACGATAGCCATGCAGATCAATTTCATGCAGTGTGTGGCGTATGGTCTGAGCACTGACAAGCTGCCCCCACCCCTTCAACCTCTGCAGCAATGCTGGCTGCACTCATGCGTCTATTTCCCAAAGACAACCTCTGGATATTATGCTGAGCACATGCACACAACTTCTTTGGTCGACCATGGTAAGGCCTGTTCTGGATGCAACCTGTCCTGTTAAACGTCTGTATGGTCTTGGGCCACTGTGTTTCAGCTCAGTTTCAGGGTCTTGGCAATCGTTTTATAGCCTAGGCAATCATTATATAGAGCAACAATTTTTCAAATCCTCAGAGAGTTATTCGCCATGAGGTGTCATGTTGAACTTCCAGTGACCAGTATGAAAGCATGAGCATGATAACACAAAATTTAACACATCTGCTCCCCATTCACACCTGTGACCTTGTAACACTAATGAGTCATATGACACCGGAGAGGGACAATAGCTAATTGGGGCCAATTTTTACATTTTCACTTAGAGGTGTACTCACTTTTGTTGACATCGGTTTAGACATTAATGGTTGTGTGTTGAGTTATTTTGAGGGGACAGCAAATTGACACTGTTATACAAGCTGTACACTCACTACTTTACATTGTAGTTTTTGTAACTAATGGTTTAGTGGTAAGAATTTCAGTATCTGTGCTGAGAAAAAGAAAATATCAAATTCTATTATATTTTCTGTTAAGCTAAAACATGATAAAACAAATCAAGTACAGTAGTTTAATTTTCACTTGAGTCAGCTGATGTGACCTACAGAGGCATTTTACAGGAGTAAATGGAAAAACATAAATGGAGCCTTAAAATATAAATAAATAAGCACTTTATTTAAAATAGCTATCCTAGAAGTACTGGTGCCATTAATTAAATTTACGTTTACAATCTTCCAGCGATTTATGACAGCAGTAAATTAATGTGGCTGCCATGGAAATGGGATGCTGTAAAGCATGCAACATCAATAGTAGTTAACTTATCAGGCAGGAGATGAGTATTTGGATAAAACTAAAACATCCGAATGAATGGGAACAGAGGCTAAATATATGCAGGAAATTCTTCAAAAAGTGGAATTAAAGACCTTTATTGGTATGTTAGTATAATAGAAAGCAAAATTACCTTTCCTCAAATAGCAATGAAAAACAATTAATAACATATATGTAATTTTAGGCTAACCAGCTGTAAAAGGGGAACAATAAAATGGAATGCATGGGTAAAGACAACAGATCTCTGGTTCTAAATATTAAATGTTATGGTATCTGTACTGTAGAGAGATGTTTATGAGTACTAAAACTGGATATGCAAGTTATAACTGAAGAAAGGGTGTTAAAAGGCAGCTCCTTCAGTGTATACCAAGCGAGGTAACTTCTGCTGCCTAACACATTATAGGGAGTATCACAAGTTCTTTTCTGCAATCTAAGCACACCACCAGTTATGAACCGATCAAAGACCAAGAACATATCAGGTATACCCCCCAAAACGTAATGACCTTATGACCTTGGGTGTACACTATTAATCCCCAAATATCCACTGTGCCCATAATAATAGTTTTGACAACCATACTATATACAGAAATGGATATAATGGCTTATGCAGTATTGTACACTTCATTCATAACTACACCTGAGCAAGATTGTTAATTGTGTTTTGTTTAGTACTTATGTACAGATCAAAACCGTGTCCTGTGTGTGTATATAAGACTAGAGAGTGCAAAACCTGGTACAGCTCTGCATAGAAACCAATCAGCTTCCAGAAGCGCATTTGTGAGGTCAGGTACTGATGTTGGATAAGAAGGCCTGGCTAACAGTCTCCGCTCTAATTTATCCCAAAAGGTGTTCTATCGGGTTGAGGTCAGGCAGTCAAGTTCTTTCACCCCAAACTCACTCATTCATGTCTTTATGGGCCTTGCCAAAGATGGGAGCATGAAAATGTCCAAAATGGTATGCTGATGCCATAAGAATTACCTTCACTAGAACTAAGGGGCCATGCCCAATATATGAAAAACAACCCCACACCATAATCCCCCCTTCACCAAATGATTTGGACTAGTGCACAAAGCAAGGTCCATAAATATATGGAGTAGCTTTTATAGCTGCAAAAGGTGGGCCAACTCAATTTTGAACCCTGCAGATTAAGACTGGAATGCCATTAAAGGAGTTGTTATGGCAGTGCACACAAGCACTGCCAGCCCATCTGCTTAGATAACCTGTAGTATATACTGTATGCCGTTTTGTAAAATTCTTCTTCAAAACACTGTATTTCTTCTCCACGATCAGCGGCCACGTGACAGCCCATCGCTCTCTTCCTCCATTGTATGTACTAAGTAGGGAGGGGACAAAATCTCCCTCTGATGTCTGCTGGCAGTCATGTGACCTTTTTCTGTAGTGCATACATCAGAAGAAGAAAGTGATGGGTGGTTACATGACCGCTGATTGGGGAGAAGAAATAAGGTATTTAGAAGAAGAATTTTACAAAACGCCATACAGTATATACCAGTGGTCATCAACCCTGACCTCAGGGCCCACTAACAGGCCAGGTTTTATGTATTACCTTGAGGAGATGCAGACTAGAATACTGCAATCACTGAGCAGAAAATTATATCACCTGTGATGTATTTCAGTTATCTTGCAAACCTGGCCTGTTAGTGGGCCCTGAGGACAGGGTTGATGACCATTGGTGTATACTACAGGTTATCCTAGCAGGGGGGCTGGCAGTGCTTGTGTGCAGTAATGTTTGCACTGCTCGGAACGATGTTAGAAGTGAAGGGGGGTGGCTCACACACAGAACTGACAGGCAGGGAGGGGGAGAGGTCAGTGGAGGACACATGAGAGCAAAGAGGAGATTTGTGAATAATGGAGGCATGTAAACTGATCACGGTGTCAGGGCTCAGCAGACATGATAAACGTGGTCAGTTTACAGGGGGGAGGACATAGCCAGGCAGGATCAACCAGGTATTTTAGGTGATACGGGGGGGCGCAAAATACACAGCACAAGCACTGTGCTGTTATTCATGCTTTAAAGGAACAGGATCCTTTTTTTTTCTTTAGGGTAACAAACGTTTTAAAGTTCATGTGCGTGTAAAGGCAGGCATCCCAATACTTTTGGTAATACAGTGTATATTGCCCAATACCTGATTTGGGTAACAAAATGTGGGATGCAGAAGTAAATTAATAATGGCATTGATGTTAACAGTATTCATATTATTAAAAATAATAACAATAATCTGTGATGTGAAACGGAATAAAAGAACTGATTTTGTCAATTTTATCAGCCAAGTAAAATAAAATTAACAAAGTTTACTATCGTTTAAAGTTTCTCTCATCACTGTTCTTCATGTAGATGAACATTTTATGGATATAGGAAATATAATCATTCTGCCAGAATATAGATGCATGTTTTTTATTGACACATATTTTATTACAAGATTAAAACATTTAAAAACTATGAAAGGCACAATATTGTTTTGTTGTCCCTGCCCTATGTTTCTGTGAATTCCACATGGGATATTTTGCCGTTACGACCTGCTAAAACCATATAAACTTTTACTTACCAGTTACGTCTCTGCAAGTGACATCACTAGAGTTGACAGGAATTTAGTGAACCTCAGTGAATCATGGTTGAACTGGCAGAAGCTGTAAAACAACATCAGAAATCATAAAAATACACTGTGACATTATTCCAGCACTGCCTTTGCTCTTTCAATTACAATTATTGAAAACTTCTACTCTAATCAAAATGAACGAAAATATGAGTTCATAAAATTTGTCATAATACAGGAAAACTCCTAATGATGATTGGAATTTTCAATGGAAAAAGTCCGTCTGACTTTTTCCATCGGAAATTCCGACCGTTTGTATGCTCCATCTGACTTTTTTCCTTCGGAAATTCCGAGGAATTACGTCAGAGTTTAGATAGAGAACATGTTCTCTTTTACTCCAATGGAATTCCGATATGATTTTGGCCGGTCAAATGTCTGACAGTGTGTAAGGGGCATTAGGCTGCCATAGCCGACTTTCCTCTGAAAATACTAATCTCTTGACTGTTTCTGGCTTCTAAACTTAATCACTGTCTCATTACAAGCATACTGATGGAAAAGTCAGAGTGAAGTCAGAATTCCGACTCCATGCTTCTTTCAGGTTTGTGTCTCAGATTATGATCAACATGACAGTCAGGAAACTTGTATTTTCAAAAGGAGCAATTACAACATATTTATTTATTTATTTTACATCAAGACTGGGTTCACACTGTGTGCCGAACGGCTCACAGCAGGGGGTCCGGTGCCACTTGGCAGATTAGTTTACTAAGACTAAATTTACATGTACGCCAAGAACAGGCATTTCCTCCATGTTTTTAAAGCCCTGTGAATGCCTAGAACAAGTATGGTACATCCGTTGCAGCAGACTGCAGTTCACATGGTCGTATTTGTGATGCTTAACATTGGGGGTTATTTACGAAAGGCAAATCCACTTTGCACTACAAGTGTACTTGGATGTGCGGTCGTTGTAGATCTGAGGGGGACATGCAAGGAAAATAAAAAAACAGCATTTTAGCTTGCACATGATTGGATAATAAAATCAGCAGATCTTCCCCTCATTTCAGATCTACCCCTCAGATCTACAATGACTGCACTTCTAAGTGCACTTTCAGTGTGGATTTGCCTTTAGTAAATAACCCCCAGTGTGTTGCATTGTGTGAATCTGTTTTTACAGCTCCCCAAGAGCCTCCATTCATGTCAATATAAACACACCGCAAACATGCCACAAACACCCTGCAAGGACCTACCATGCACCCCTATTGTGTTTACAGCACATTTGGGATACATTTAGAAAGCATTACTAGCCAAGATGATAGTACATGGATCCATACAATAGTAACCAACACAAGCAAGCATTATTTAAAGGAATGCAAATGTGTCAAAAGCACATACAAAATGCATGAATCTCAATCTGATAGGCATGTTAACAGGCATTCATATTATATAAAGATTCAAAGCACATCTAAATGTTTTGGAAACTAGCCCAAATTTTCAAAGAGTAGCAAAACAGCCTCAGTATGTTTTAAGGTTCAACATGTAAGGACCGATTCACTAATTACTAATACTATGAAAAGGGAATATTTTCCACTACAGTTCTCAAGACGTTTGATAGCGGTACTTTACGTTAATTGTCACCCGTTCCCTTACTTTATCTAGATTAGTGTTTCTTAACTCCAGTCCCCAAGCCCCCCCAACAGGTCATGTTTTCATAATTTCCCTGGCTGTGGTGAAATGGCTGTGGTAATTACTAATGGCCCATACACACGATCCGAATATCGGACGAAAACGATCGTCCGATGATGGATCGTACGATTTTCGGATCGTGTGTACACTACTTTCGAGAGCCGATCACGACCGTTCATCCGATATTTTTCGATCGGACATGCGCGAAAATTTTTCTCGTACGATGTCAGATCGTACGATTTTCATTTAGTCAGTACAGCCGTCGTCCGACAATACAATACAAATACATTACAACACGTGACATCACTTCCGATCTTTTTTTTCTGTCGTATGAGAATTTTCGTGAGTTTAATAACCTATTTTATTTTTCTTGCGATTATTAAGCGAAAAAAGTCGTACGATCCATCGGTCGATATTCGGATTGTGTGTATGGGCCATAAGGCAGTGAAACTGATCAAATCACCTGTGCAAAATAATGAAACACCTGAAAACATGACCTGTTGGGGCACCTTGACAACTGGAGTTGAGAAACACTGATCTAGATCACATACTCCCCCTTAGATAAAATATTGATTACCTATTATACATTGGGGCTAAATATATTTTCATGATATGTGACACCTTGGGTGTTATTTATTAAAGGCAAATCCACTTTACACTACAAGTGCAAAGTGCACTTGAAAGTGCAGTCACTGTAAATCTGAGGGGTAGATCTGAAATGAGGGGAAGCTCTGCTGATTTTATCATCCAATCATGTGCAAGCTAAAATGTTTTTTATTTTCCTTTCATGTCCCCCTCAGATCTACAGTGATTGCACTTCCAAGTGCACTTTCAGTGCGATTTCAAGCGCACTTTGCACTTGTAGTGCAAAGTGGATTTGCCTTTCTTAAATAACCACCCTTAATGCTTTTATACCTCTAATTTTATTTTCTATCTTAAAGCGGAGTTCCACCCAAAAGTGGAACTTCCGCTTTAAGGAATCCTGATCCCATGGCATGCCACGTTTGGGAGGGGGGGTGGAAGCACACAGGTGCCCCCCCTCCCAGCAATCTTCTGGGGCATGTCACAGGTCCCAGAAGATTGCCTGGCCACTCAGGACGTGCATGTGCAGTGCACACCCAACTGTGAAGCCGCAATCTTTCACAGACAGGTGCCCACAGTAGTGATGAGAACGTCGTGGAGAGGAGAGGAGAGGGAGAGGAACGAGGCTTTGGGCGGCCATCGCTGTATCGTGGGACAAGTGTGTGTTTATTACAGTAAAAGTCAGCAGCTATACTTTTTGTAGCTGCTGACTTTTAGTTTCAATAGATTTTTATTGAAGTTTTTCATGAAAACATACTCAGACAAGGTATAAGCATACATGGGAAATGTAAGGTACTTTCAACAATGCTCAGTGTTTCCAAGAGGAGTAAATATCAATAGGTACCACATAGTGAATTAACGAATTAACCTCTTGTATCGCAATGCATTGAACAGTGGTAGGATATTCGTAGGGTAACGCAATGGGGTATTATGGCCAGTCTACCCCGATCCCACACCATGGCCGTGGAGACCAGCGTTAGTAGATGAGCCCATCTCACTCTAACCCTTCTCTGCTACCTGATCCCATCCCACCACATGTGTTTAGCTAGGCCTTCATACACGACATAAATTGTATGCTCTTCTGGAGTTATAGTGAAAGTTTAAAAAAAAAAAAAAAGAAATGAGTAACTCATGATATTATAACACTAAAACTAAAACTAAAACATTTTCTGCCCTAACCGACCCGAACCCTTCCACGCACTAAGTTGTGGGTAGTCAAGCTGTTTGGTTATTGGATTTCCATTCTAACCATGGAGCCCATAGGTTGATCACTGTCTCATAATTTCCGGAGGCGGATGCCTGAAGTCTTTCGTATAAACTGTGGGTCTGTATAGTGGATAGGACCTCTGATATCAAGGGAGGGGTTATAGATTTCCAATGCCTAAGAATGACAAGGCGAGTAGCCAAGAGGATGTGCGCATAAACAGTCCTCTGTGAGGCAGGGATTAAATCAATACCCACAGAGAGGATCGCCATAGCCGGATCTAACAGAGGGGAGAGACCCAAGACTCTGTTGAGCGTGAGTCCAACCTGGGACCACAGTGGGAGAATGAACGGGCACTGCCATAATATATGGTAAAGTGTACCCCTTTCTCCACACTGTCTCCAGCAACTTGCTGGTGCATTGGGGAACATTCTGGCTAGGCCGTGGGGAGTAAGATACCACCTTAGGAGCAATTTTTGGTGCATCTCTAAGAGGTTTGTACTCTTGGTGGAGGCAATCTGAAGTTTTATGGCTTTTTCCCATGAGCAGGTCGGATATTCCGATCCAAAGTCCTTTTCCCAAGCTAAAATGTTTGGGGATTTGACCATGACATCTTTTTCTTGAAGTCCCCTGTACATGACTGTTATACCCTTAGACCCAGTATTCGGATGGCGAAAGAATTCAGCTATTTTGACTGGGAGGTGTTCAGAAGTAATGGAATTTTTTCTAAGAAACTGAGAGATCTGGATGTATCTATACCTGTCCGTATTAATGAGGTGAAATCTCTGTTGAAGCGTTTCAAATGTCAGCATCCTAGAGCCCACCATAGTGTCTTCCAGGAAATGTATTCCATTTTCCTTCCAGGCACCCAGATTAATATTTGGTATTAAGTTATGAACAGCAGTAATTGGGAATTTGACCATCTCTGTGGGTCCCGTCCAACCCTTAGTTGCACATAGGTGGGACCAGGCTCTCAGAGTTGCCAGGACCGTAGGAGCGTATCTCCTATGTAAGGACCCGGTAATAGTGGCTGACCTCAGAAAATCTACCAGATTCCCTCTTGGGACCTGCCTTTGTTCCAGATCTTTCCATAATACTCTAGAGTCGGGGTTAAACCAGTGTGATAATTGGGCCAGGATGGAGGCGAAGTAGTAGTCTTGTAAATGTACATGTCCTATCCCTCCCGCCAACTTGTTCTTGATTATCCTCCCAAAGGCACACCGTGCTCTCTTGCCCTGCCATAGGAAACTGTTTAGAATACCCTGGATGGATTTAAAGTATACACCCGGTACAGGGATGGGAAGGGTCCTAAATATATATAGAAGCTGAGGTAATATTAACATCTTGAAAGCTGCTAATCTCCCCATCCAGGACAACTCCGATTTGGCCAGTTTCTGTAATTTAGCTTTAAGAGTGTCCAGGAAGGGAGTGTAGTTAGCAGCCATCAGGTCCTCTGTGTTGGGTGTCAGCGTTATCCCCAGGTATGTAATGCCTTTATCATTCCACACGTAAGGGAATCTGCTTCGTAGCAGCGCCTCTGTTTTAGAATTCACCCCCAAATTGAGTACATGCGATTTCGCTGCATTCACTTTATAATAAGACACCTCAGAAAAATCTTGCAGTACTGATTGAGCAGCAGCCAAGGACGACTCAACGTCAGATAAAATTAAGATAACGTCGTCAGCAAATAAGCTTATGACGTGGTTTTTCGGGCCCACCGGTAGTCCAGCAATTTGGGGATGTGACCTTATGCTAGTAGCCAGGGGTTCCATCATTAAGTTGAAGATGAGCGGTGAAAGTGGGCACCCCTGGCGTGTACCATTTGTGATCTCAAAAGGGGCTGATAGAGCCCCCGCGATAAATACCTGGGCCGACGGCTGTGAGTAAAGGGCCATGATGGCTGAGAACACCCACCCGTGGAACCCAAACCTCCGCAACACCTCAGCCAGAAACCCCCAGTGGATCCTGTCAAACGCCTTCTCTGCATCCAAAGATAGGAGCAGAGAAGGCGTTCCCCTACGTCTTGCAAGATGTATCAGGTTGACCAAACGTCTAGTGGCATCTGACGTCTGTCTGCCTTTAGTGAACCCGGACTGGTCGATGTCTATAAGATCTGGGAGAATAGACGCCAACCTGGCAGCTAACAACTTTGCGTATATCTTTACATCATTATTTAGTAGTGATATCGGTCTGAAGTTCTGAGGAACGTCCGGAGGTTTCCCCGGTTTCGGTAGAGCTATAATTGTGGCCTTGAGCATCTCTTGGGGGAATGAGGAGGACGCAGCAGCAGAACCAAAGACCCCTGCGAGGTGTGGAGAAAGCAAGTCCTGGAAGGCCCTATAATACTCCCCTGTGTAACCATCAGGGCCGGGTGATTTATTGAGTGGCAAGGATTTAATAATGTTTCTGACTTCTAAATCTGTTACAGGGGAATTAAGGTGTGCAAGTTGAACCTGCGTAAGTTGAGGGAGGTTTATATTATCTAGGAAGGCCGAAATCGTTGAATCTGTGGGCTGTGGGACCGACTGATCATCTCTGAGATTGTACAGCGAGCTGTAGTATCGACTAAATGAGTCTGCTATTGCTTGAGGGTGAGTTTGTTTAATAGAGGTGCTGGGCTCCAAAATATGGGATATCTGGGATTTGATCCTGTGACCCTTCACTCTATTAGCCAGGAGCTTCCCAGCTCTATTTCCACTTGTGTAGTAGGTAAGCTTTAGCCTCCTAGAGGCCTTCTCAAAGTCCTCAAGGAATTTGAGCCTGAGCTCTGTGCAGAGTTGGGAAATCTGGTGCGATAAAGAGGAGGAGGGTTGGGCGATATTCTGTCTGTCCAGGTCATCAATTTGAGATATAAGCTGAACGGTTTGCTGCTGCCTCTCCCTCTTAAGTCTCGCCCCCATCTGAATCAAAATTCCTCGCATAAAAGCCTTGTGTGCATTCCACAAGACAAACGGGTCACCCACTGATCCGTGATTCAGTTCAAAAAATTCTTTAAGTTTCAGTTCTAAGCAAGACCTGGATGGACCTTCCCTTAATAGATAAGAATTAGCTCTCCATAAGTAGGCATGACTGCGGAGGGAAGGATCCCCCACAGCCAAGCTCACTGGGGCGTGGTCCGACCAGGTGATGCTACCGATTTTAGCAGCAGTACATTTAAACAATAATGACTTATCAACCAAAAACATATCAATCCTGCTGTAAGAACCATGAGCTGCGGAAAAAAAGGTGAAGTCTTTTTCATTCGCATTAAGGCATCTCCATGCGTCATAGAGCTCATGAGAGCGTATGGATGCGTTCAATGAGGGGGGGGGGCCTCTTAGGAGAGGAAGTCATGTCTATCGATGGGTCCGAGGTGGCGTTGAAATCCCCACACACCACCAACGCTCCCTTCTGCACCCCACGTATCTTTCTCATAATCCTGTGGAAGAAATTAACTTGCCTAGCATTCGGGGCATATATATTGGCCACAGTATACACAGCTGAGTTGATCTCACATATCAGAAGTAGATAACGCCCTTGTGGATCTATTACAGTGTGAAGAAGACGAAAAGCTACAGAATCCCTCACTGCCACCATCACCCCTCTTTTTTTGGAGTCTGCATTCGCCATGAATACGTGGGGGAACTTTGGGTGGGTACATTTAGGATGTGCGGTATGGCTGAAGTGCGTTTCTTGCACACACAAGACATCACAGTTGTACTGCAGAGCGTCTTTCCATAGGGACTTCCTTTTGGCCGGGTGATTCAGACCCTTAGAATTTAAGGTGAGGAAATTCACCGCCATGGAGGTGCATAAATAAGGTGCTTAAAGAGGCAAATACAGATCAAGGCACTTACAAAAGATGAGAGCCGGGTCCCTGAGGAGGCATACAGCTTCGGGGGAGTGGCGTGTGGGCGCAGCAGAGGTAGCCAGATTGAGACAAACTGGAACAGGGTGTACATCAGGACGAGTTCGGTCAGCAGGGCAGAGTAGAACTGTTGAAACAAAAAAAACATAACAAAACAACAGCGGCCAAAAGCCTTAGAAAAAAAAAGGTGCAGGAGTGTGACTTTCGGTCACTCAAGTGTAATCCGGGGGTAAAATTGAACTAGGAGTTGAGAGAGAAAATGCAAAAAAATTAAAGGGAAAAAAAAAAAATATCTCTTCCAGCGGAAAGTACAACACAGGTAGGTACAATCCAGCTCAGTTGTGTGTGCGAGCATTTCTACGATCCACAGTGCGCCATTCTTGTTCCTGGATTCCCTTGTTGGTATGTCGGGGTGGGTTTTGTTGTAGATCAGGAACTATTCCCCAAGCTTTCAATGTGTCTAGACCTTTTTCCAGGGAGTCCATCACAAAGTCTTTGCCGTCCTTTGTGACTATCAGCTTCGTTGGGAATCCCCATTTATAGATCAACTTGTGGTTCCTGAGGGCTTTCGTGATTGTAGCGAGATTCCTACGCTTTTGCAGCGTATATTGCGATAGATCAGTATAGAACTGAAGATTGGTATATTGCGCAGGAATCGTGTCTGATTGGCGCGATAGTGTCATGAGCCTTTCCTTAGTATGGTAAAAATGTAGTCTAAGGATCACATCCCTAGGGACATTATCGGATAGATAGGAGGGTTTAGGAAGTCTGTGTATTCTGTCTATGGTAAAGTCCAATTCAGACATGTCAGGCAGGGTTGTGGTGCATAGTTGAGTAACATAGCTGCGGAGATCTTGCTGCTTAACCGACTCAGGGATCCCCCTTATTTTTATATTATTCTTCCTGGATCTGTCCTCCATCTCAGCTATCTTTGCCTTCAGTACTTCAATATCATCCTCATTGTTTTCATTAGCGTCCACCAGAGCGTTAATAGTGGAGGCATACTCCCCCATCTTTTCCTCCACATGTGAGACCCTATCAGCAACATGTCCCAGGTCAGAACTGAATTTGTGCATACATGAGACCATATCAGACTGAAGGGAGCTTCTCAGTGAGATTAACATGTCTTTCAGCACTGTGTCTAGCACAGGCTTGTCAGTAGTGGGGAACGAGTCGATAGAGTCAGGCATGTCTCTTGTATCATCCCCTGAGTCTGAGTGAGAGCTCACCTCGTGGCAGGCTTCTGCAGCATCCAGACGGAGTCTCACCTTCTCTGGGCTCCCTGAGGACGGAGTAGCTGGAGGGGATGTTCGATGCCTGGGAGAGTTGCTCCTCTTAGTTGCTTTCCCCTGCTGGGGAGGGGATCGTGAGTTCCCGGGCAGCGGTGTTGAGGACGCGCCGGCGCCATCTTGCTTTGGTCCCACGGAGAAAAACTCTGTGAGCTTGCGCCGACCCATGGTCCCTGCGCGTTCCTCTGTGTACCGGGAGGTAGAACGCCGCGGTAGTGGAGTGTAGCTCTCGCTGGATTGTGTGCTAGCAGCCGCTGAAGATTCGCTGGATCCGGAGCTCCTTTACAGTACGGCCATCTCGGTCTCTGGCTAGCTCCGCCCCCTGTAGCTGCTGACTTTTAATAAACACATACATGGGTGGAACTCTGCTTTAAGATGTGTATTCTTATGCATTTGAGGTCTAGCTAAGCTTGTGTGCATTGTTTAACCACTTAAGGACCGCCTACTGAACATTTACGTCAGCAGAATGGCACGGCTGGGCACATCAATGTATATATACGTTGGTTTCTAGTACCCAGCCAGAGTGCGGCGATCGGTCCCCGGAGCTGAAGAACGGCTTCACTGTGGCCGCAGCATCGATCACGTCATCCCTGTTATAGGGGGACGTGATAGATGACGTCACACCTACAGCCACCCCCCCCTACAGTTGTAAACACACGCAATGAACACACAAATCCTACAGCGCCCCCTTGTGGTTAACTCCCAAACGGCAACTGGCATTTTCACAGTAAACAATGCAATTTAAATGCATTTTTTTGCTGTGAAAATGACAATTGTCCCAAAAATGTGTCAAAATTGTCTGAAGTGTCCGACATAATGTCGCAGTCATGAAAAAAATTGCTGATCGCCGCTGTTAGTAGTAAAAAAAAAAAAAAAACTATCCCTTATTTTGTAAACGCTATAAATTTGGCGAAAACCAACCGATAAACGCTTATTGCAATTTTTTTTACCAAAAATAGGTAGAAGAATACGTATCGGCCTAAACTGAGGAAAAAATATATATATTTTGGGGGGATATTTATTATAGCAAAAAGTAAAAAATATTGCATTTTTTTCAAAATTGTCGCTCTATTTTTGTTTATAGCGCAAAAAATAAAAACCGCAGAGGTGATCAAATACCACCAAAAGAAAGCACTATTTGTGGGGAAAAAAGGACGCCAATTTTGTTTGGGAGCCACGTCGCACAACCGCGCAATTGTCAGTTAAAACGACGCAGTGCCGAATCGCAAAAAGGGGCAAGGTCCTTTAGCAGCATTTTGGTCTGGGTCTTAAGTGGTTAAAAAAAAATTTTATCTACTGAAGTAGAAAAGGTTTTTTTTTTTTTCAGAAAAATTACATATCAGCTCCAGTTAGAACAATCGTTTTAGGTTGTGATATGTAATTGTTATTTATTGATTTATTATTATTTTTTGTCCATGAACGAAACCAGCAATACATTTAAATACAAATTTAAAATGTTAAATCTGTTACAATTAACAGCAATCCTATTGCATTGATTTTTATAGCCAGCAGATGGTGCTAAAGAACCCTTTAAAATATACTGGAGCTCAGTCATAGCTCTCCTGAGATGTGTTTTCACTGTTATCAATATCTTTCCTGCTAAGTACTAAAAGTGTTCCCCTAGCACTGTTTTGCAGTAATAAAAATGAACAGTTTCTTTCAAACTGATGTCTATCATGTACCGCAAACTGTTTAGTTACCTAGCAGAGATTTGTTTTTGGTTATGTAAGCTGTATATTCTTATTATGTTCCATAATTTACTAAATCAAATCACAAAGATAGATAGATAGATAGACAGACAGACAGACAGACAGACAGACAGACAGACAGACAGACAGACAGATAGACAGATAGACAGATAGACAGATAGACAGATAGACAGATAGACAGATAGATAGATAGATAGATAGATAGATAGATAGATAGATAGATAGATAGATAGATAGATAGATAGATAGATAGATAGATAGATAGATAGATAGATAGATAGACTTTAGTTTGCAATGTACTTTGCACATTGATTGCTACTAAATAATCCTTACCTTAGATTAATAAGTGTAAAGTATTTTTTTTTTAAACAATCACCAAACGTATCATGACATATAATAATACATTATTATTATTATTATACATTTATATAGTGCCAACAGTTTACACAAAGCTTTACAATGTAGAGGGGGAACTGCAAATTTACAGTACAGTTCAATACAGAAGGGACGGGAGGGCCCTGCTCATAGAGCTTACATTCTAATGCCGCGTACAGACGGTCGGAATTTTCGACAACAAATGTTCGAAAAATCCGACCGTGTGTATGCTCCATCGGACATTTTCTGTCTGCCTTTCCGACAACAAATGTTTGAGAGCTGGTTCTTAATTTTTCCGACAACAAAAGTTCTTGTCGGAAATTTCGATTGTGTGTAGCCAATTCCGACGCACAAAACGCCACGCATGCTCGGAATCAAGCAGAAGAGCAGCACTATTGAACTTCATTTTTCTCAGCTTGTCGTATTTGTTGTACGTTACAGCATTCTTGACGTTCGGAATTTCCAACAACATTTATGTGACCGCGTGTATGCAAGACAAGTTTGAGTGAACAATCCGTTGGAAAAAAAATCCACGGTTTTGTTGTCGGAATGTCCTATCGTGTGTATGCGGCATTAAGGGAAGGGGTGGTACAAAAGGTAATACAAAAGGTAATAGATGCAGAGAATGATTTGATGGGGGTGGCTCTGGGACAGGTGTTAGGTGGGTGTGGGATACAAAATTGAAGAAATGTTCTTAAGACAACACATTTCAAACCAAATTCTACTAGTGTATGGTCAGCTTTACAGTAGTTCTCCTAATTGCTGATTGCAGGAAGTCGCTTTGTCATTCAATCTAAATAAATCCACACTTGAATAGTATTTCCTGTAGCAGTGAATGTTAGATGCTAGGCAGATTCATACGCTATGATTGATGTCTTACTCTATAAAGGACATTATACATAATACATAAACATAAGATTCTCTTTTATTGCTTGACCTTTCCTGAGCCAACAAGCTTGCAAAGCTTTAGCATATCCATCTGAAGCATCGCTGTAAAACACTGTCAGAGATACCCCACAGTCACATTCATGTTGTGCAAATGTAAACACGATAGATATTAAATAAAATAATAATCCATATCCATATGCAGACTTGTAGTCTTATGAGTAGTATGTTTGCATGAGACACAACAAATACATTCTAGATAAGTCTAGAAGGCAGTAAAAAGATATGTGGTTATGTGCAACTTGCAGAAATCAATGCCAACCAATGAGATTGTGCCACTTATCTATTTAGTGCAGTGATTGCTTATTGGTCGATATAGACTGCTTAACTTAGCACATTGCTCTGCTCCTTAAACTAAGGTGACCAGATTTTAAAAATTAAATCCGGGGAAATTTTTTTTTGTTTGGGCAAATTTACGATTTAATAAGCATATTTTCCTCAAATGAGCATGCTTTAAAACTTGTCTGCTGGAAACCCGTCTGTCCGACATGTCCGTTGGTTAGTACGCCTAACCAGCAGACAAAAAGCCCCCGCATGCGTCAAATGGATTCGACGCATGCGTGGAAGTATTTTACTTCCCGGTTCGGTGACGTGGCGGCGTCAATGTCACTGCCACGTCACCGCGCTGTCTGTCCGCAGGGATTTTGGTTTGATCGTGTGTACCCTGATCAAACCAAATCATCACAGGAGACTAGTCCGATGAAAACGGTCTGTCGGACCGTTTTCATCGGATTTGTCTCCTCGTGTGTACGCGGCCTTAGAAATTAGGATGGATGGTGTGGGGGGCTGGATGGATGGATGGTGTATGGGGGGGTGAGAACTGTATATGTGGATGATGTATGGGGGGTGAGAACTGTATATGCGGATGATGTATGGGGGGTGAGAACTGTATATGTTAATGATGTATAGGGGGGGTGAGAACTGTATATGTGGATGATGTATGGGAGGGTGAGAACTGTATATGTGGATGATATATGGGGGGTGAGGACTGTATATGTGGATGATGTATGGGGGGCTGAGAACTGTATATGTTGATGGTGTATGGGGGTGGGAACTGCATATGTTGATGGTGTATGGGTGAGGTAAGAACCCTTTGTTGAATTCCTGACTTACACAATACCCCAAACAATTAATAGCTAAGTCTCCCAGTGCAATCTCTGCACAGTTTTCAAGAGAGAAGCAGGTAATATGGAGGCTCCAATTGAAACCCCACCTCGGTATGCCTCCTGCAGCCAGCCAGAGCCCAAAGCAAGATGGAGGCTCCACCTCCATGTCCCACCTGTAGCAAACTGAGTGGATGGAGGTCCTGAGTGCAGGGGGTAGATGGGGAGGGTGAAAGTTTGGCCGGCAGAAGCAGATATCACTGTAGACATGGCGGCACAGTGAGCCACAAGTGTGTCAGGTGAGGCATTGTCTGGTTAGAGGCAGGCAGAGACACAGACACAACCCTAAGTCCACTCCTGCAATCCGGAGGACACAACCGGGGACAGTCTTGGGCCGGGGACAGTGTCCGCAATCTGGGGACTGAAACCGGGGATGTCTGGTCACCTTACCTTAAACCAGGGATCCTCAAACTACGGCCCTCCAGCTGTGGTAGAACTACACATCCCATGAGGCATTGTAACACACTGACATTCACAGACATGACTAGGCATAATGGGAATTGTAGTTCCTGAACAACTGGAGGGCCGTAGTTTGAAGACCCATGCCTTAAACTGTTACTAAAGCAAAACATTTTTTTTTAATTGTCATATTGGATAGCGTAAGGGGTGTAACCCCCCTGTCTATTTATTTATGTATTTATTTATTTTTATTGCTATCTGTGTCGCTTTCTTTCCCAAAGCTAAAACAGTAAGTGAAAGGAAATCCCTACAAAGTTATCCCTGGTTATCAGGGTTACCAGAGATAGTGTCCTCACTGAATGATTTCCCCTCTATTCCTGTCCTGGGGACAACCCACACTTTAGGATTTTCTTTTACATTCACTCTTGGTGATAATGGTAAGCAGGATGAATATGGAGAATTAATCTCCCTAATGGGGACATACACAGGAATAAAAACATCAGATACGTTACCCTCTCCACTCTATCCAAAAAAAAGTTTGCCTTTTCGTTATACTTTAAAGCTAAAATCAAGGTGAACAGCTAACTACACAGATGAAACACATATATGGGAGCTGCTTTACTAGACAATCATTTGTATTTTTATACACTGTGAATTAAACATGAAACAGCACATTCCTGTTGGGCGTGCCAAAATACCAGATTTTTCTCTGAAGAAAATAAGTAACACATTAAGGCAGCCCTTAAATTTTCCACTCGCCTACTCCCATTTTGTGAGTGGAAAATGAGGGCTGGTGAGGGGCTGTCTGGGAGAGGGGGGCGAGCACCACCGGCAGGCGGGGTTCATCGGGAGATGTTCTCCCAGCGTTATTGCCCCTGTGGAAGAGAGCGTATAAGAAGAGGAGAGGTAAAACAGCTGACAATAAAACTGTCTCTACTCTGGTCACTCTCACACAGCCCCGGCTCCTCCTGAACCCGCGCTTGTAATGGACAGGACGTGGGTCCAATGCCGGGATGTATTTTGTCTCACAGGCGCGGGGTCAGGAGGATTCGGGGCTGTGTGAGAACAAGCAGAGCGGAGGCAGTTTCAATGTCAGCTGTTACAGCGTGTTTTACCGCTCTGTGATCCTGTGGTTTTAATCTTCCTCCAGTCATGTTACTTCTTCCGCCCTGGTGAGGCTGCAATTTGGGGCACAGTGAGGCTGGATTTTGGGGCACAGTAAGCCTGCAGATTGAAGCACAGTGAGGCTGCAATTTGGAGCACAGTGAGGCTGGATTTTAGGTCACAGTGAGGCTGAAATTTGGGGTACAGCGAGGCTGGATTTTGGGGCACAGTGTGGCTGGATTTTGGGGCACAGTGAGGCTGAAATTTGGGGCACAGTTGAAGGTGCAATTTGGGGCTCAATGAGGCTGCAATTTGGGGCTCAATGAGGCTGTAATTTGGGGCACAATGACATTGTGGCTGCAATTTGGGGCACAGAGAGACTGCAATTTAGAGCACAGTGAGACTAGAATTTGGGGCACAGTAAGGCTGGAATTTGGGGCACAGTGAGGCTGCAATTTGGGGCACAGTGAGGGTGCAATTTGGGGCACAGTGAGGCTGCAATGTGGGGCACAGTGAGGCTGCAATTTGGGGAACGGTGAGGCTGCAATTTGGGGCACAGGTCACGCTGCAATAATGGGCACATGTCATGTTGCAATGATTGGAGCTGATAAAGTTGTTGTTAATATTTATTTTTGTAATGTAATTCTGAATAAAACATTTAAGTGTCATTTCATGAGATAATTTATGAGGGCGGGATTAGGGGCAGGGCAGGGTTGGGGTTGGGTGAGGCAACTGGTGGCGAGTGACCCTTGAGGCCTGGCTAGTAGCTCAGGACTTGAAATTTTGAGCCCTGCATTAAGGTATTGTTTCTTCCCTAGCCTAGGACTGCACAGGAGAAGCAGCAGACTGATGAGCTCATCTCTTAAAAGCTGTTCTCTCCTCCTATCAGCAAGTCCCTTAGCACATGAGCACTGGTGCAATATTTCGAACTTTCCCACTCTGAGTGTTGTTGTCTAGGGTCTTCTCAAGTGAAATGCATGTACTTACACTGCTTTCATTTTTTAAATACTTTAAAAGATGTATTCATGAATAAAGAGCTGCATTAATTTTTTTTCATTTTTTGTGCCTGATGTATAGCCACTCGCCTAAGAAAATACATCCTTATATTGACGTCAAATACCAGGGTTATGGCCCCGGTCTTTCTCATAAAAAGATTGGCGTGGTTTTTGGGCTTACCTGGCGGACTTGGAAGCCAGAAAACCAACCGGGTGCTGGTGTTGGCAAGGCACAGAGATGAGCGAAGGAAATATATCTATGCCCTAGGAGGACTCGGTGCGACGTCATGAAGTCACTTATGTTTTTGGCCACAAGTAAACAAGGCCATTTTGTTGTTACAGCAATAGATCAAAAAAATGTTTTTTTTTTTTTTTTTACTTTTAATGGAAGAGGAGAGATTTGGGGTCTTTTAGACCCCAGATCCCTCTAAAAAAGAGGACCTGTCATGCTGGTGTTATTATTATTGCAAGGGATGTTTACATTTCTTGTGATAGCAATAAAGGTGATCAACATTTTGTCTTTTAAAGGGGCATTGTAAAATAAAAAAACAGTTTTAAAGCGCCCCTGTCGATGCATGGTGAACACATACATAGGTCACACCCACATGTGAGGTATCACCGTGAACATTTGAGCGAGAGCAATCATTCTAGAACTAGACCTCCTCTGTAACTCGAAACTTTCATTAACACAAACCAATATTGGATTATACCAATGACTACAAAACCCCTGCTGTTTATGTTACAGACTAAACTTTTAAATGGCATCTGGTCCTTCCCAAAAAATGGCACTTTACACCATTGTCAGTTCAAGCCACTTCTCCAGGCCTGTTGTGGTAATCCTGCACTGCAAAGGAGCCACACAATGTTTAAACAGCTGGACCATGGCTGCCAAATTTCTCTCTCTCTCTCTCCCTCTCTCTTTCCTTCTCTCTCTCCTTCTCTCTCTCCTTCCCTCTCTCTCTGTCCTTCTCTCTCTCTCTCTCCTTCTCTCTCCTTCCTTCATTCCTTCTTTCCTTCCTTCTCTCTCTCTCCTTCTCTCTCTGTCTCTCCTTCTCCCTCTTTCCTTCTCTCTCTCTCCCTCTCCTTCTCTCTCTCTCCTTCCCTCACTCTCTCTCCTTCCCTCTCTCTCCTTCTCTCTCTCTGTCTCTCCTTCTCTCTCTTTCCTTCTCTCTCTCTCCATCTCTTTCTCTCTCTCTCCTTCTCTCTCTCTCCTTCTCTCTCTCTTTTCTTCCTTCCTTCTTGCTCGCTCTCCTTCTCTCTTTCCTTCTCTCTATGTCTCCTTCTTTTCTTCCTTCCTTCTCTCTCTCCTTCTCTCTCTCCTTCTCTCTCTCTCCCCTTCTCTCTATCCTCTCTCTCTTTCTCTCTCTCCTTCTCTCTCTATTTTCTTCGTTCCTTCTTGCTCGCTCTACTTCTCTCTTTCCTTCTCTCTATGTCTCCTTCTTTCCTTACTTCCTTCTCTCTCCCCTTCTCTCTCTCCTTCTCTCTCCTTCTCTCTCTCTTTCCTTCTCTCTCTCTCTCCCCTTCTCTCTCGCATTCTTCCAGAAAATCAAGAATTTCTCACAGAAAAGTATTGCATGTTTTGCTATACAAATGTGTATTCCCTTTGTGTGTATTGGAACAAAACAAAAAAGGAGGAAAAAAGCAAATTGGACATAATGTCACACAAAACTCCAAAAATGGGTTGGTCAAAATGATCACCCTTTCATAATTGTGGATAAATAAGATTGTTTCAAGCATGTGATGCTCAGAGGCGTCTATGGGGGGGGGGGCGGGGGGGCCCTGACCCCCCCAACATTATGCTGTGCCCCACCATGTGCCCCCCCCCCCCAAAAAAAATAATTTTTTTTTTGCTTTTTTTTTTTGGGCCGCCCCTGGAGTAACAGTCTCTCCTGAGAGGAAGAGCGTCCCCAGTCAGCTCTGCGGGGCATTCCTCCCCCTCCCTCTGTTCGCTGACATATTGCAAGCATTCACACAACCACAGCCGCCCAATCTGCTCCTTCCCCTGCATCCTCATTGGCACGGAGAAGAGTGAGTTGCAGAAAGGACTCCATGAGCACTGTGGGGGAGGGGGGGCCCAAGCCTTCATCTCAGTTACTGAAAAAACAGACTGATTTCTCCCGTCCTTAGGACAGGAGAACCAGCCTGTAAATTCCGAGAGTGGTGACTGCAAGCTGAGCCGAGTGTCAGGCTATGACACTCTTTTACAGCCCAGCGAGTCCAGCCACCTCCCCCCCCACTCTCCTCACATACGAGCAGGGAGGAATACAGCTCCTCCTCCTCCTACTTTCAGTCCCGCCCACACTATCTCGGTATGCTGTATCTGAAGAGAGGGGATGTGTGTTCAGGAAACACTAAAATCAGCAGCATGTGTGTGAATGATGCCTGAGATTCTAGCCTGGACCGTGGGTAAGTGTGTGCACTGCAGACTGCAGTACACTGTAATCACTGAACTGCATTATCTCCATCCCTTCTCCCCCCCCCATCTGTCTCCCTCCCCTCTCCTGTTCTTTCAAGACATTCACAATTTACTTTCTGTAACTATCACCACCGTTTACGATATTCCATTCTATCGCCCCACGACAGCTTATCCGACAGTCTGACAGACATCAGACACGACCCATTTCATTTCCCAGAATAACCGAGACAAAACAAGCTCTGGTACTGGTTCCAAAATGAATGAATGAATCCTTTAATGGTAACTTAGCTTTCTTATATACAGTACAAGCATGTTACAGTTAATCACAGGGACAAAGACACACTCCACCCACACATCACACAACGGGGGGCTTCATACACATTCTTTTAGATAATGACATTCCGATGAGTAAATTACTACTCATTACCCAGACGGTCTGGCTCCGCATTTAGAGGGGTTAATTACTACAGCTTGACAAGTCACATTCCACATCTTAACAGTGTCATTAGCATACACAATAAACAGGTCTTAGGAGCAGACCTAATTAGCACAATGGACACAAAACAGTATTAGCATCACACAATGGAATGTCTAGGAGCAGACTCAATTAACACCTCAAAAACATGTGTCCCCGCATTGAATGAAAACACTCTATTGACCTGTCGGAGTCAGACTTTACCAACTTGTAAAATGTAAAGATATCCTGCAAAACATGAATTATCAGTAATGTCCCATCCCATGTAATTTATCATTTCTCAGTCACCCTATGCCCAAAAGGGGCACAGGATGACCCTAGACCCAAGAGTCATTAGTGATGCTGGCACAGGAGTACCCCCCATCTTTCAAAAGTCTCTGGGTGTCACGGGCCATTCTGTTACACTTTCACTTTCCGTTAGGCAGGTAATATACAGTGCAAATTTCTTTCCTACATCCACAGATTGCAGGAAAGAAACTTGCATGATTCCCCCATCAACACAGACAGTGCTGACGCGAATATCCCTCCTGCCCAGAAATTGTATTCTCCCGACAAACAGTGATTCTCACTAGTGGCTGTATACTGTATAGCAACCACTAGTGATAATCATAAGAGAATCTGCTCATTAATGGTTCAAATCTCAGCCAGTTCCTGCTGAACCAGCTGAGATTTAAACTGTCTATGGCTGGTCTTAGCTCTTAGGCAGCCCATACATTGATCACTTTTTTTCATTCAACTATTAGGTTGAATGAAAAAAAAAAAAAAAAGATCTAATTCCTCCATCTACACATTATAGGTGGATGGGGGAATCCTCCTAGTGTGGACCAGTGCTGGAATAACCAGAGTTGCTGTCCTGTCCCGGCTAATCACAGCCCTGGTCTCTGTCTCCTTGGCAGCGGCGGCAGCACATTGGAACCCAGTGCTGGTTACTTTATGGGGCTGATGTACAGGAGGGCCAGCACAATTTGTTGTTAGAGATGGGCTGGGCATGTTCAAAAATCCACATGCTAGAGCCTGCCAGGAAGCCCACACTGCACAGCGCTAATCACAGGCAGTGAGAGATTTCCTGGTCCGCAGCTCTGCACAGATCAGGAAATGTCTCACTGCCTGTGATTAGCACTGTGGAGTGTTGGCTTCCTGGCGGGATTGGGCATGTGGGATTTCAAACACACCCGAGCCCATCTCTATTGGTTGTAGACAGTTGAGCTCCCTGCAGGTTGCTTAGCAGCAGTGGAGCTTCTCTGACATGCTGATCGGAATGCAATCCAGGTGATGCTCCCAGTCAAATCCTAGTGTTAAATATCAGAGATTTTATTGATCAAAGCCCACACTTTACAGGCATAGAGCCCACACTTTACAGGCATAGAGCCCACAGGTCTGCGGAACATACGTTTGATTTTATATATATATATATATATATATATATATATGTGGTTGTACTCTTGATGCTAATAAATACTGTATTTATTAGATCTGACTAGGAGCATTACCTGGATCACATACCGATCAGCATGTCAACAGAGAAGGTTATACAGCATTACTGCTGCTAGGTGACCAGCTGGGGGCTCAGCTCTCTATAACTAATAGTGCCAGCCTTCCCCTGCATGCATCCGTAATGTCACCAGCACTAGGTCCTAATGGACTGCCGCCGCTGCCAAGGAGACAGATGCCAGACCATCGCTGTCAATAGCAGGGACAGGACAGCTGGGGAACCCCACAGTGGCAGAACACCAGGGCTCGGTGGCAAGACAACCTTTGCAACCCTGAAAGTTCTCCCACTGCTTTGGACCCTTATATTTTCTTGGTGTGCTGGTGACACATAGCTCTTGTTTTCTGCCACCCTGGGGGGCCCCAGTATAGTAGGAAGGGAGCTCACTGCAGAACATGTAAAAGGGCCCGTTGTGGGATCGTAGTAAAGGGCCCCAGGATATATATATATATATATATATATATATATTTAAAATTGCATTTTATAGTTGGGCCCTCCTACTTTTGTCCTTGTCCCCCTATGTGCCCCCCTAAATATGGAAGCTGGAGACGCCACTGGTGATGCTCCTTTTAAACTCAGTGCACAAGGAGAGAGATGCGCAAAATCTAAATACAGTAATTCCTTGATACTATTAGCTAAGCAAACATGAGCATGGTGGTGGTTATAATTGAATAAATAAATACATACATATATATTAAATATATATATTAAGTATCAATTATATTAAAAAATATACATAATGTACAAGAGATAGTTAAATCACATGCCGGGTCCAATATCCAAAAAGGGGGGGGGGACAAAAGGGGGGGGGCGGAGGAAGAGAGTCCCAGGGATGGACAGATAAAAGTTTTTGTAGGGGTCACACCTATAGCCTCAGGGCTGCCATCGTTGTAGAACAGAAACCGTGTTCCGAGACTGTGACAAAAAACAAGGGAAGAGGCGCCTCTAAGTTCAGATGTTGTTAAACAATTTAATAAGTAAAAGAGTACAGGCAACTCACATTTTAGAAGTTAAAAATTGGCATTGTACATGTTTCTTTAAAAGTGGTCATCAGTTTTGTCACTTATGATCCTTCGACTGCTGGGCACTGTGCTGTGGAGCTGTCCTTCACCGCTGTGAGGTGATGAAGCCGGCGGCGGTGGCGAAGATAGCTAGTAAGCCAGGCAGGTGGGGTAGAGATGTTTCAGATGTATCAAGCTTGATAAAGGAGCGTGACTGTCACACCACCGCAGCTCGTAAGCTCAGGAAACGCGTCTTATAATACAGCAACGTCACCAGTGCCATCCTGCTGCTGAAACATCTCTACCCCACCTGCCTGGCTTACTAGCTATCTTCGCCACCGCTGCCGGCTTCATCACCTCACAGCGGTGAAGGACAGCTCCACAGCACAGTGCCCAGCAGTCGAAGGATCATAAGTGACAAAACTGATGACCACTTTTAAGGGAACATGTACAATGCCAATTTTTAACTTCTAAAATGTGAGTTGCCTGTACTCTTTTACTTATTAAATTGTTTAACAACATCTGCACTTAGAGGCGCCTCTTCCCTTGTTTTTTGTCCTTTTAAACTCACCTGGGGCAAGTAACAGGTGTGAGCAATATAACAATCACACCTGAAAGCAGATAAAAATGAGAAAAGTTCACTTAGTCTTTGCATTGTGTGTCTGTGTGTGCCACACTAAGCATGGACATTAGAAAGAGGAGAAGAGAACTATCTGAGAACTGTGGAAAAATATCAACAATCTCAAGGTTACAAGTCCATCTCCAGAGATCTAGATTTGCCTTTGTCCACAGTTCGCAACATTATCAAGAAGTTTGCAACCCATGGCACTGTAGCTAATCCCTCTGGTCGTGGACAGAAGAGAAAAATGTATGACACGGGATAGTCCAGATGGTGGATAAGAACCCCCAAACAAGTTCCAAAGAAAATCAAGCTGTCCTACAGGCTCAGGGAGCATCAGTGTCAGCACAAACTATCTGTCAACATTTAAATGAAATGAAACGTTCCCACACAGACAGCAATGTCCCGCAGGAGTTGTGTGGAGGACTGTGGGTGCTGAAGGTGAAGAGAGCCGACAGCCAGGCTAATCACAGTCTGTGCACAGGTGAGAGGCATGCCACTGAACAACAACTTCAGTGCGTGGTATGCCCCCCACACCGGGTCAACAACTTAAATGCACGACCCCCCCCCGTTCAACAACTTCAACCCCCCCCACTCAACAACTGAAATGCATGATTGACCCACCCCGCTTAACAACTTCAATCCCCCCCGCTCAACAACTGTCCCGCAGCAGATTTTTTAAATGTTGGGATGTATGCATCTAGGTACATGTAATAGTCTATACCACTTTGGACACTGTCTTTTTCCCACTGACCTCTAAGTCACTATTTTATCCTGCAGTGATTAGGGGTCAGTAGGAGGAACCACAGCAGCCAGCAGTGAAGCATACTATTAAACATTCCAGAGATGTCAGACAGAATTGGCGCACAAGACTTTGCAAGAGAGTAAGAAATGAGGAACCTCTGGACACTACAGGAAATAGAAACCTGCTTATTTCCTTAAGTATTGCTATTTGGATATTCTTAACCCCTGACAGGGTTTCTTTATGTATTCTCTAAACAAAATATAATGTAACTCCTGATTATTTAAACCTAAAGCAATGCAGATCCTTTATTTAAAAACCAACCTGTAAAGCTCCAACTCGTCCATCAGATGGCAGTGTTTAGCAAATAATACTGCAAAATGCACACTGTTTGTATGAAGGACATACGGATGCTTGATTAAATACATTTGTTTTTTTACCAAAGAGAAAAACAGAATAGTAAAATAAATAATGTGCTGATTAGTTTTAAAATACTAATATGAAAAATGAGTAGTGTTAATTGCATAAAGGTTTAGGGAGAAAATGTTTCAGAGATCAATACACATTGACATGATGGACTTTCTAGCACTGTCATTTTTCTCACTGTCAGTATTTACTTGAAGACTATTTATACACATACATTATAGGGAGGCTTGATACAAAAAATCTAAATTTAGGATATGCAGCTTTTATGTGACTCTTAATTGAAGCTCTAAGAAAAATATAAAATAATTGACATGTGTTCTGTCACTCTGTGCACTGAATGTTTAATAAAGTTACTTATAGAGAGGTAATACTAGCAAGCAGGTTGCCCAATTTGTGAGGAATCAAGCATTTTATGAATCACCATTCAACATACAAAAAAAGTAGTGAAGTCCCTGGCCTTCTTTCACTATCTCGGCGCTCAACAGCTAATAGGTAATTAAATAGCTTAATTTCACTAATCACCATAAATAATATCCTAAAAATGATGTATATAGTGAAAAATAACAATGATATGGTAAAAACAATTAAATTAAATTAAAATAAGGTTAAAAAATATAAAATCAACCTCAAAAGTTCAGCAGCCGCTTAAAATTATAAACATATATATCAAAGATAGTAAACAACAAGTCCATTCCAGTCTTGTAAATCACTAAAAGCAGCGCTAATCATCACTCTCATCCGACTGATAGATAATTTCCTACGAACAGTTCATAAGAAGTAAGGCAGACAAGCAAAGCGTATCACTGTGATTAATGTTGGTTCAGAAGTTTTTTCTTCACTCCAAAATAGCATCCACCATATATCACAAGCCCCCTTTCGGGTATGTACTCACTAGTAGGCACTGCATGTAGGTGTCTTTAATCAACTCCAGGCTCACATGATCTCCCCAAATGGTGCTGTAAGTATCCACACTTGTCCGGGTTCATAAAAAATAAAAAGGCTCACAATAGTGTAATCCCGTCTCTCTTCATTTATTTAAAACTCTCTTGACACAGTGTGTAGCATATACAGTCCCAAATGATTGGAATTACTTTAAATAATCATTAAATGGACGCCCCGTCCATCCTGTTACACACACTCACAAAGCTGACTTCAATAGAGTTTACTGCGTCCACCGCAGACACTCTCAGCGCTGTGTGTGAGTCAGATGGAGCGCAGATGGAGCGCACAGCGTCAATAGGTTACTTCCTGATGCCGTGAGGTTATCCCTGACGTTTCGTCTTACGACTTCTTCTGAGAACCCTCAGAAGAAGTCGTAAGACGAAACGTCAGGGATAACCTCACGGCATCAGGAAGTAACCTATTGACGCTGTGCGCTCCATCTGCGCTCCATCTGACTCACACACAGAGAGAAGTAACGCTGAGAGTGTCTGCGGTGGACGCAGTAAACTCTATTGAAGTCAGCTTTGTGAGTGTGTGTAACAGGATGGACGGGGCGTCCATTTAATGATTATTTAAAGTAATTCCAATCATTTGGGACTGTATATGCTACACACTGTGTCAAGAGAGTTTTAAATAAATGAAGAGAGACGGGATTACACTATTGTGAGCCTTTTTATTTTTTATGAACCCGGACAAGTGTGGATACTTACAGCACCATTTGGGGAGATCAAACGGAGTGTGAGCCTGGAGTTGATTAAAGACACCTACATGCAGTGCCTACTATACTCAACTTTCTGGTGAGTACATACCTGAAAGGGGGCTTGTGATATATGGTGGATGCTATTTTGGAGTGAAGAAAAAACTTCTGAACCAACATTAATCACAGGGTGATACGCTTTGCTTGTCTGCCTTACTTCTTATGAACTGTTCGTAGGAAATTATCTATCAGTCGGATGAGAGTGATGATTAGCGCTGCTTTTAGTGATTTACAAGACTGGAATGGACTTGTTGTTTACTATCTTTGATATATATGAATCACCATTACCTATTTTTTTTCCCTTTTCCCTGATGACATCATATGTTGACATTGTGTCAAAATTCAAAATAACACTGTGTGCAGTTCAAACAGTCCTTCTCAGATTGTATTTTAGGAGGCCTGGCCTGGCTACAGTTGGAAGTCTCAACTACATCAACTTACATAACCACCCAGCTATTGTGGTGATGCTGATAGTCACTAAAACACTTGTAAAACAATGCTGTTTTATGTTGCGAATTGAGGAGAGGATGGAAAAAGGTGATCAGAACCTGGTACTGCAATCTTAATCCCCGTACACACGGGCTGAATGCCGGGCAACATTGGCCAGTTCAATAAAAAAACGGCAGACATTCGGCCTGCGTGTATGGTAGCTGGTCCGACAGAAGTTGCCCACTTGGCTGGCTTTTGTCGGATTAGCATGCTAGAAAACCAGCAGCTGGCTGGCTCCCAATCAGCGCTCTCAGCCAATCGCTGAGAGCACTGGTCAGAGTATTCTGGAAGGGGGGCCGGGGGAGATCACTGTACTAACGTTGGATCCAACCAGAGCTGACAATTTTTTTTTAACGCGGTGGGTTAAAGGAAAAAAAATCATAGGGCCAGATTCAGGTAGATGGGAGCATCTTTAATCTGGAGTAACGTTTCTCATTTACGTTACTCTGGCGAAATTTTAAGAGCAAGTGCTGTTATTCATGAAGCACTTGCTCCCAAAGTTGCGGCAGCGTATCGAAAATGAGCCGGCGGAATTCAAATTGGGCGGGTACGGGGCGTGTATTATTTAAACTAAGCGCGATCCCTGCGGTGAACGTACTGCGCATGCGTCGACTGCCAATGCATCCCAGTGCGCATGCTCCAAATTCTGTCAGTGAACGTCAATGACGTGAAATCCCCATTCATGGACGTTTTACGCAAGCGATGCAAATTTTTTTTTTTTGACGCGATGACGACGGCTATACTTAACATAGGATATTCCAATAGGGGGCTGCTTTATCTTTATGCCACGTTACGCTTACGGAAGCGTCGGAAAGTCACTGCGTCGCGCCCGAATACGATCGTGAATTGCCGATTCCCGCTGATTAACATATTTTTTCGGCGTTAATCAGCGGGAACGCCCCCAGCGCCATTTTTAAATTAAAGTTGCGATGCGATGGCAAAATTCAATTACGCCGCTCGCATCGGAACTCCAACCCGGCGTTTCTTGTTTTCTGGTTACAGAAAACAAAAACGCCGGCTTAAAGCCTAACTCTACCTGAATATGGCCCATAGTGTGTACCAGACTTCAGACCCAAGGAAGTTAACCCAGGCAGTGCCAGAATTTCAGTGCAGTGGAGAAGACTCAGCTTTACAAAATGATTGTGTGTGTCTGTGAAGTCACTGATACAGTTTAATTTAAACATTAATAACCAACTGCAGTTCAGGAAAAAAAATGGGAATATACTGTATACTGTAGCTATGCTTAATGCTGTTGGACTCTTTTTCAATTTAAAAACTTACATTTTCTATGACACAGATTACAGCTTTTTTCCTCCATCTGGAATATGTGATTTGTTTGCCTGAGATGCAAAATACAGCTATTTCAATATTGTACGGAATGGTATCCATCAGCATAAATAACCATTGGTGGGCATCATTTTTCCAATATCACTATTAGTCCCTTTAAGTTTTTTGTATGGAAGTTTCACAAATTTTTCCAAACTTTTACATATATGTACATCGTAAGGCATATACAACATGACAGCCTAGAAAATGTTGGACAATACAAACACATCAAAACAAAATCTTATGACAATGTGTATTACAGTCCAGGTATATAGCAGAGAATGGGGGAAGAAATGTTGTGGTGAGGTAGTGGACAACTTTATACTGAAAAAAATAAGCAGAGAGAAGGCTATGTTCTTAAAGTAAGGTAAGCATCATGATATTTAACAAGAGAGTGAGTAGTACTGTGTATTTAATGAAATAAGGACGATAGTGTCAATATTGGAGTAAATGAGTCATAGGGCCCATTCGCTCTGGAAGAAGCAGAGTCAGGTTTGCTTTGGCGAACATAAGTTTAATCTGTAGATGCTGATTAAGGAGTTGGGGGACTAGTTGAGGAGAAAGTGGCAAGATAACATTCCAATTTCTTGTTATTGGGACTATAGCCGCCAATTAGGATGTGGGCGAGGGTGATATGGTGAGAAGCGTCCCATGTTTCCATCCCCAAGCCTAGCAATGTTAGGTTGGGGGGTGATTTTTGTAAAGTTGCCTGTGATGTTGGTGATGAGGAATTGAACAGACTGCCAAATGGGAAGGAGCAGAAGGCAGGACCACCAGACATGTACTGTGGACCCTATATCTCCACAGTTCCTCCAACAAGCAGGTGAGTAGAATAGCAATAACTGGGATAGTTTTGTTGGCTCCCACTGCTCTTAGTCAAACCTATGAGAGCTGATAAAGAGGAGAAGAGCTGATGCAGAGTGCACAGCACTGGATCAAAATCTGGTCTGAGGTGAGTATTTAGGGTGGAGGAGCTGCAAATTATATACTTTTTACCTTAAAGGCAGTTGCAAAGGAAAACATTTTTTTTCACCTTAATGCAATCTATGCATTAAGGTAAAAAAACATCTGATGTTGTCGCCCCCCCCCCCCCTGACCCCCGTTATACTTACCTGACCCCTCAAAAGTCCTGCACGGTCCCGATATTCACTTCGCCGCTCAGCCTGGCCGCTGATTGGCTAGCGCGGATGGATTGAGAGCAGCGCAGCCATTGGCTGGTGCTGCTGTCATCACATCCAGTAATGAGGCAGGCCAAGGGGCGGGGCCGAGTGATACTATAGCCAATCGCTGTATCACGGGAGAGCGCCCGCAATTAGTGACCACCATGCGAGCTGTCGCATGACTGTGGTGACTAACTGCAGGGAGGACCGAGACAGCCGCCGAGGGACCCCAGAAGACATGGTTCGGGGCACTGTGTGCAAAACAAACTGCACAGTGGAGGTAAGTATGACATGTTTGTTGTTTAAAAAAAATCCTCTACAAACCCTTTAATGCATAGAATGCATTAAGGCAAAAAAGTTTACCTTTACAACCACTTTATTTCTTGTATGGACAACAAAGGAACAGGAAGTGCCAATGGTTTTACGGACTGAAATTAAATCCTGGCAGAAATTTTAACTCTTTCCCACTCAATGAAAAACTACTGTAGCTGACTGGAGTTTAATACTTTACTATTGCACTCATTGCAAGCAATGTGCAGAGGCAATTCAATCAATCTGAGAGGAAATACATTTACTTTTTTCTACATGAGCTTAGATAATGTATAAAAATGCTTTGTGAATTCTTCACATCAAATATGTTTTGTGTATAGGAATGAGTTATAAATTAGGTTATTAGCAGAATTCTTTCAACAGAAAAAAAAAACACTAATACAATTTAAAGTTCTGAAGATCTAGTAGTGTTTATGGATAAAAGTAACATTAATGTGATGCAAATATAAAATAGAATATCATTAACATTCATCAATGCAGCATAGAAATCTGTTATATTAATGTTTATATCCTTCTCTCTTTCACAGAGAACATGTGTTTTAACCTCCTCCCACCCAGCCACTGCATATAAATGGCCGGGTGGGCATTTCATCTTTCTAAATGGACGTTCCTGAACGTCCTCCAGAAGAAGCAGGATCGCGTAGCTGCGTGCCCACACATCCATGTGATCCGAATGCGCTCATGTCCTCGGACACGCCACATCTCAGATCTCTGTGACTGGCTCTGTGATTGGCACTCCTGATCACATGATGTGTCCAATCACAGCCATCATGTAATGTAAATAGAGAGCTATTGTCAGGCGATCGTCTCTCTTTCTCCTCACACAGAGCGGAGTGAGGAGAAGGAGAGTGGATCTGTGCTGAGACCCGGGAATCAGTGTGTATGAGCTGTTTTTTTTACAGCTTTTAACACACTGATTGCCCAGCTAGTGTCCCCAAAACAGTGTCCTGTCACAGTGTCCCCACACAGTAAAAAACAGTCCCAGTGAACATCTGTCCCAGTGATTATCTGGTGCACATTTGTCCATGATCATCTGCCACATCTATCCATGATTATCTGCCACATCTATCCATAATCATCTGGTGCACATCTGTCCATGATCATCTGTCACATCTGCCGGTGATCATCTGTCCCAGTGCACATCTGCACACAGCTTTCCGTGATCATCTGTCACATTTGTCCCAGTTTACATCTGCACACATCTGGCTGTGATCATCTGCCACATCTGTCCCAGTGCACATCTGTACACATCTATCCATGATATTCTGCCACATCTGTCCCAGAGATCAACATTTGTCACACATCTGTCGCATCTGTCCCAGTGATCTGTCAACTTGGCTAAAAAATATTCAGCGGTGTGGAGGTTTTCCATATAGTCCAGAGTAAGTCGTACAAGAGTAGCTGCAAACTCTCTGTATGTGGCCAGGAGTGGAAAAGTCTCACATGTGTGAATGTATTTTGGGGTGTAATCGCAAGTTTACCTATGCCATGTGTGAGAACTAACTTGTTAACCACTTAAGCCCCATACCATTTTGCTGGTCAGAGATCAGGCCACGTTTTGCGATTCGGCAATACGTCGCTTTAACTGAAAATTGTGTTGTCGTGGCTCCCAAACAAAATGTATGTCCTTTTTTTCCCACAAAGAGAGCTTTCTTTTGGTGGTATTTGATTACCTGTGCTTTTTTTATTTTTTGCTCTATAAACAAAAATAGAGCGACAATTTTCGAAAAAAAAAATGCATTATTTTATATGTTTTGCCATAACAAATATCCCCAGAAAAAAAAAAGATTTTTTCTCAATTTAGGCTGATATATCCCTCAAAATATTTTTGGTAAAAAATTGCAATAAGCGTTTATTGATTGGTTTGTGCAAAAGTTATAGCATCTACAAAATAGGGGGTAGTTTTATGGCATTTTTATTAATATTTTTTTTTTTTTACTTGTAATGGCGGTGATCTGCAATTTTCATTGTGACTGTGACTTTATGTCGAACACATCTGACTCTTTTGACACAATTTTGGAACCATTGTCATTTTTACAGCGACCAGTGCTATATAAATGCACTAATTACTGTAAAAATGCCACTGGCAGTGAAGGGGTTAACCAGTAGGTGGCGCTGTATTGGTTATGTCAGTACTAGAGAGTGATTCTTACTGTTAGGGGACGTGGCTACACATGACATGTCACTGATGACCATTGCTGATCATGGGAAACAGTCATCAGTGACATGTCACTAGGCAGAATAGGGGAAAGCCTTGTTTACAAAGGCACCCCCCGGCTGCCTGGGAACATTATTTTTCGAGCATTATTTTTCTCATTTTACAAACAATTGTGCGCAAAAATTGCAACTTCAAAAAACTCACTGTGGCTCTTACTAAATTCTTTAGACTGTAGACTGCAGGGTTGATTTACTGTGCACATGGCAAAGTGCAGTTGCACGCTGCAATTTCAGTTGCTCCAGAGTTTAGTAAATGATGTAAAGTTTCACTTTGCAAAGAATACCCAATTACAAGCAAGAAAAAGAAAAAGACTGCATTTTTGCCTGCAGATGATTGGATGATGAAAGTCAGCAGAGTTTTTGCTCATTTACTAAGCTCTGGAGCAACTGCTTTTTCAGCGTGCAACTGCACTTTGCAAAGTGCACAGTAAATTTGAAGTTAGTAAATCAACCCCTATATCTTTCACACAAACTAATTACCATAAAAATTATAATATTTATGATGAAATTTGATTTTATTGTATTTCTTTCAAAACAGAAATTAGAAAATATTGTTGTTGTTTTTTTTCAAATTTTTTGTTTCTATCGCAAATGAAAAAACACAGTGGTGAATAAATACCACCAAAAGAAAGCTCTATTTGTGTGAACAAAATTATAAAAATTCCATTTGGGTACAGTGTAGCATGACTGAGTAATGTAATTGTCATTCAAAGTGTGAGAGCACGGAAAGCTGAAAATTAGTCTTGGAAGGAAGGGGGTGAAAATGCCCAGTATTGAGCTGGTTAAAAGAGCAAATACTGCATGAGAATGAACCAAAGCATGGGGTCTATTTTGTTCACTGATTCCTGTTGTTTCATTAAGCCTTTTAAAGAGAATATTTAATGGTTTAATTCACATATTTTAAACAGTAAAGAATAATATTACATTTTTTTTTTTTTTTTTAACCAGCAAATGTAAAGTTTTGTATATAACTACTATGTAGAGCCAGATCACCAACATGGCAACCTTAAAAAGCTTCCTGCAGTAAACCAGGGGGATAGTGCAGTTATTCAAAGCTGTAAATGTACCTGTTAACTCACAAGAAAAGTTGCACTAGTAGGCTGGGGGAGTCTAATGGTACAGACATGCCTCTTTATGTCTACTGGAGTCCTTATATATTTCAATCAGAGATAACAGGGGTTGGGTGTTAAACCTGATATTTTTCTTAGGACCATATTCTGCCCTAATTAATCTCTGATATTATCCTTTATATATTCAAGCAGTCTGTGGATCTTTAGGATTTTTTTGCATGATTTGCCTTACACATTTCTTGGGTAAAAAAAAAAAGGCAATTGCCTACAGAGCTCACTATCTCAAGTTTTAAACAGCTAATTAAATAACCTAACAGGGAATAAATCATGTTTAGTAGGTTGGCCAACTCTTATGCCGCGTACACACGATCGGTTCGTCTGATGAAAACGGTCTGATGGACCGTTTTCATCAGATGAACCGATCGTGTGTGAGCCCCATCAGTTTTTTTTTCCCATCAGTGAAAAAACTTAGAACCTGTTTTAAAATTATCTGATGGTTAAAAAAACGATAGAAAAAAACGATCGTCTGTGGGGAAATCCATCGGTTAAAAATCAGCACATGCTCAGAATCCGGTCGACGCATGCTCAGAAGCATTAATCTTAATTTTTCTCAGCACGTCGTTGTGTTTTACATCACCGCGTTCTGACACAATCGTTTTTTTAACTGATGGTGTGTAGGCAAGACTGATGAAAGTCAGCTTCATCGGATATCTGATGAAAAAATCCATCAGACCACTTTCATCGGATGAACCGATCGTGTGTACAGGGCAATAGACTTTCACAGTGAAAATAAACAGAATCACAGCTGTTGCTCAGGATTTACAGAACCTGCATGCAATGTTCCTTTAACCACTACAGATCCGCGCTATTGACAAAAAACGCGGACCTGAGCTGCCGGGGTCACGTCTTTGAAACGTCAATGTTGTTGTAATTCCCCGCGCACGCCACTGGGTGGTGTGCAGCGGGGAAAAACAGTGCCATCACATCGCCGAGGATTCGATGTGTGTACACGGCGGCCGCGGTGTCCGCCAGGTACATGCGATCGGGGGTGACAGAGCTGGGATGTGGAGCTCTGTGTGTAAACACAGAGCTTCACGTCCTGTCAGGGAGAGGAGACAGATGCTGTTTCCCTTGTACATAGGGACACAGCATCGGTCACCTTCCCCAGTCACCCCCCTCCCCCCACACAGTTAGAACACACCCAGGATACACATTTAACCCCTTCCTCACCCCCTAGTGTTAACCCCTTCAATGCCAGACACATTTATACAGTAATTAGTGCATATTTATAGCACTGGTCGCTGTATAAATGTGAATGGTCCCAAAAATGTGTCAAAAGTGTCCGATGTGTCCGCCGTAATGTCGCAGTCCCAATAAAAATCGCAGATCGCCGCCATTACAAGTAAAAAAAAATAGTAAAAAAAATCATAATTATGTCCCCTATTTTGTAGGTGCTATAACTTTTGCGCAAAGCAGTCGCTTATTGCATTTTATTTTTTTTTACAAAAATACGTAGAAGAATACGTATCGGCCTTATATGAGAAATTTTTTTTTTTTTTTTTTTAATTGGGATATTTATTATAGCAACAAGTAAAAAATATATATATATATATTTAAATTGTCGCTCTTTTTTTGTTTATAACGCAAAAAATAAAAACCGCACAGGCGATCAAATACCACCAAAATAAAGCTCTATTTGTGGGGAAAAAAGGACGCCAATTTTGTTTGGGAGTCACGTCGCATGACCGCGCAAATGTCAGTTAAAGCGACGTAGTGCCGGAAGCTGAAATTTCGCCTGGGCACGAAGGGGGTTTATGTGCCCAGTACGCAAGTGGTTATTTTTTTTTTTCACATCAGCTTATACCTATCATGTGAGACCCGCTCATATTTGTGGCTTTGATCGTCTCTACTTGCGGTTTTGCATCATCTGTGAACCTTTACAGTGTTTGCTGAGTCTATTTTTGCTATATGTGTTTTTTTTTATTTTTTTATTGTATATATATATAGTTTAAATTCCATATTTTCTAGTTTCTGCTTTCAAGACATTCATCAAAAACCTCCCTTGAGCCCCCCCCTTCCCCCCCATTCCCTCCTCGTGGCTCCCAGGACTCCGATTTAAATTACTATCTCTAGTATGTGGTAGAATATGCTGATCCGAATACTAAACTTATATTATAAGAATCGGAACTCTTGTTTTTCCGTTTTCTATTGAGGGCCTTCCCCCCTTATTTGTCTTATACTTCTCATAGCAAGACTCTTAATCCCTCTACATAGTTCCATGTTTTTTTATAAGCTTTCCATTTAAGCCATTTAGCCTGGAAATCATCTTTGGTTCCTAAAATGTTCTCCTTCAACTCTTCCATCCTATAAGTTTCTTCCACAGCATCAACCCACTCCCATATCTGTGGACTTCCAGTATCTTGCCATTTTTTTGGGATCAGCTTTTTCGCTGCGTTCAGTAAATAGGGCAGTAGTGACTGTTTATACTTTTTAATCCCCTCGCCATCACAATGGAATAGCACAGCCCAGGGATCTTTCTTAATCTTAATATCCGTAATATCTTCTACTTGATACAGCATGGAATCCCAGTATTTTTGAATTATCGGGCAGGTCCACCATAAGTGAGCCATCGTGCCTCTCTCGGAGCATCCACGCCAACATTCGGCAGATTGATCTATTTAGAATTTACTGATTTTAACCGGTGTAATGTACCAGCCAGAAATGCACTTATAATTCATCTCCACTGTTTGCGAGTCTATGGTGGAAGAATGTGTCAGATTCATTATCTTATTTACCGTATTATCCCCCCTAACAGTGCCTAACTCCCTTTCCCACTTTTCGACTAAAAGTGCTGCTCCTCGTGCCCCAATCTTAGTAAGTATCTTATATAATTTAGAGATCGTGCCCTTAGTATGCTCAGTAGTGCAAACCGTTTCTAGTGGTGTCAGCTCCTCTCCCGTGCGTAATGGTTGGGGGAGTAGCCGCACAAAGTGACCTATATGCGAGCAATGCCACCTATCCAGGTTCCAAACGTCCCGTCTAGATTTCAGCTTCTCGTAGGTGGCCAACTCGCCGCTCTTTATCATATCTCCTAAATAAACAGTGTCCTTTTTGATCCAATTCCCTCCTATTTCTTTTTCACCAGGTGGAAAATAAGGATTTTCCTTTATATTTATAAGTGGAGAATTATATTTACTATTTAGAAGTGTCTGTACCCGGTCCCACATTTTCAACGTGCTTTTTGTCAAATCATATATATTGTGCTTCAGTGCTCTATATTGTGCAGGTATCCACAAAATTTTGCTTAATTGGGTTATATCTTGTGACTTTTTAACTTGTACCCATCTTTTCCCTTGCTTATCTCTAGCCCATTCCACCGCCCTAGAAAGAACTGCCGCCTTATAATAACTTTTAATATCGGGAACAGCCAGACCGCCATCCTGTTTATCTTGTTTCAAAGTTGACAGGAATACTCTGCTTTTTGTTTTTCCAGACATATTTCATCAATACGGAATTTAAGATATTTAAATATTGGGGGGGGTAACGCAATTGGAAGTAATTGAAATTTCTATAATATTTTAGGGATATAAATCATCTTTAAGATGTTAATACGGCCTACCCATGAAATAGGTTTATTTGTTATTTTTTTTAATTAGTTTTTTATTTCATTTAACAGGGGAATATAATTGATCTTCTAGATCCTCTTAGGCCCCGTACACACGGCCGAGGTTCTCGCTGAAAATCAGCGAGAACCTCGCTGGAATGCACATTCCAGCGAGGACCTCGGCCGTGTGTACGGTCTCAGCGAGCTTCCCGTCGGGAAGCCCGTCGAGCCGAAATAGAGAGCACGCTCTCTATTTCCTCGACGGCCCGCCTGGAAGAATGGCTGGTTGCCATTCCCGACGGGCGGGTCGCCGAATTCGACGGCCGGGAGAGAACCTCGACGGGCGGAACGATGTGTTCTGCCCGTCGAGGTTCTCTGCCGTGTGTACGGCGCCTCAGTCGTATTAGCTAGTTTGATGCCCAAATAGTTTAAATCTTTTCTCCAGGGGAAGGCACAAGTCTCTTTGACCAACCCCACTTCCATTTTATTTAAATTTATATTTAATATTTCGGATTTGGCCACATTGACCTTAAAATTAGAGATGGCACCATATTGTTGTAAGGTATGTAATAACTTAGGGATGGTCTTCACCGGGTCCGCGATATAAAACAGAATATCGTCCGCAAAGGCGGACAATTTATGTTCCTCATCGCCGACCCGGATCCCTTTAATGTCGGGGTCCTTACGAATCACAGCCAATAAGGGTTCAAGAGAGAGGATGAAAAGAAGGGGAGACAGGGGACAACCCTGTCTAGTCCCATTCTTCATCTTAAACGGATCCGAAAGGGCTCCGTTGATCTTGATTCTTGCTGTGGGCTGATGGTACAGTGTTTTGATCCATTTTATGAACCTATTCCCTATTCCTAGTACAGCTAGTGTCTGCATCATCATAAGTTTTTAACTTATCTAGGATTCTACCTAAATATTTTATGGGGTGGGCATTGGGAGCATATGTGTTAGCAAGAGTATAATCAGTATTACCAATTTTTCCCCTCAAAAATAAATATCTGCCCTCAGGGTCAGTCAACCTTGCCTTAAGAGCGAAATCCACCCCTTTGGCAAAGCCAATAGCCACTCTCTAGCACGATTTGAGATGGCATCTCCATAGTACCAAATTGGGTAGGTAGGAGAGTACAATTTTACATTAGAATTCAAAGACAGGTGGGATTCTTGGATAAAGACAACATCTGCCTTATATTGTTTGATTTCCTCTAGGATCTGCAATCTTTTACTCTTAGAGTTCAGGCCTTTTACGTTATATGATAAAAACTTCAGATCCGCCATTTCGTTCTACCAGGCTTGAATTTTCTTAAGGAGTCACTGGGAGCCACGTTCCCTTTACCCCCTCCCTCCCCCTCCCCCCTCCCCCATCTCCCTCCCTACCACCCCCCACCTCCCCAACTCCCTCCCTACCACCCCCACCCCCCCTCCCAGGCCTATGAAATGCCTCTGAACCATGGGGGTCATCGTGCCCCATTTCCCACCGGTTCTCCTTTATGAGGTGTTACTAACCCGCACCCCAACCCTGCCTAGGCCCTTCCCCCCATCGGGGCCAGATCTTTACAAGGCAGGGCTGTAGACTTCCTCCTGGGGAACCCTTGATCTTCTCTCCTTCCCCTCCACCCCCCTCCCCATAAATCCTCTGACCATCTCTCTATCACCCTGTCCTCATTCCACCCATCCAGGAATTTCAACCCCTTGCAAATCTAATTTGCTGCAGAATTTTGCGGGGATCCCATCTTTCTGGGTAAGCAAGTGGTTATATACATATACATTAGTTATACATAGAAACAAGGGGCCAGATTCACAGAGCGATTACGCCGGCGTAACAGGAGATGCGCGGCGTAAGTCTAAATTTGCGCATGCGTTTCGATACTCCGCATCCCCAAAACGAGATACGCAAGAAATGTACTTTATTTTGTCCAGCGTAATTTCGATAGACAGGCGCATCCGTCCGCGCAAAACTGCGCTAGACACACCATTGATTTGCTTTTAAAATATGCTAATGAGGGAGTTACGGGGATCCACAAAAGAACGTTGGTGCAGCGCAGGCTACGCGCTGTGCGCAACAGCTGCACGGCCTGTCTAAAATTAGACCATAGAAAAGGTGGTATAAAATTAGACAATTCGTCTACATGTCAGAGAAAGCAACACTGTTAGTGAGGAGCTGAGCAGTCACACTTGCTGCCCAACAAACTGTATGCCAACATGCCAGTGGCATCCATGCTCATAGCTATACTACTGACTTTAGATGAGCAAAGAAGGAAGAGGGCACGGAGGAGGGCACGAAGGAGGGCACGGGAGAGGATTTTTTTTTTTTACCAAAAAAAATTTCTTTGCTTTAAAAAACATTTTTACAAAAAATATACATACATATATACATCAATACATAACATACATACAAATTACAAACACGGTCTCACTATCTTTCAATAGCCCTTTAAAACCTTGATGGATATAATAATCTAATCTGATACAAGCCCCTCACTCTTCACTTGATATATCACACACGCATAGACATCTTTGGCATGAGTGATTCTGAGGTGTCTCGCATCTTCAGATTCACCCCTCATGCCATCCTGGAATTAACCACAACCCTGCAGGAGCCCAACACATGACACCACCCATGACACCCATGACAGCTACATATACAATCATAGCCCCATCCCCACAGATTTCGAACAGAACATGTATGGGGACAGCTGGCTGGTTGGTGAGTGACATGGGTGGCAGGCATGACTGTCCCCCCCATGATGCTGAAATCACAAGGGGCACATGCACTATTAACATCCTCCTGTCTTATCCCTTCAGGGTGACTCTGCATATGCACTGGGACCCCATCTCATGACTCCTATACGGAACCCCCCTAACCAAGGCTACCCCGCCTTCTGAGGGAAGAGCAGCCAGGAGCCAGCTCACATTAGGCATCTTTGCACGTTTAACACACACATTAATCGTGGCACAATGAGAATGCATGCATGCACACCACTGTGGTCCCTAGCACAGACACATCACATCCTCATCACATTGGATTGGCACAAGCCCACCATGCAGGACTTGTGAGCAGCAACGCCATGCCACGCCACACCACGGCTACAATTATGTCACCGTACATTCATACACCATTCACACGGACCTGGGGATCACTTCTCCCTGGTCCTGGGAACCCTTCTCCACCAAAACTGAGGGTTACACCCCTTTTCCGGCAGGAATATCACCCCCACATTCCAAAAACATTCACACAAAAAAAAAAAATGTCCAGCAAAAAAAAAAAATGCCCAGCAAAAAACGCGCCAGTCTAACGTAAAGGCGGTGCGCTACGCCGGTCCAATAATGCGCAGATGTACGTGAATCTGGCCCAAGGTTTTTAAACCAATATGAAACATTGCCTTGAAAAGGTTACTGAGCTGATTTAGTTACATGTACTGTATAGCTAAACATATTAAAAATATTATACCAATCATTAAGCAGCCAATATTAGGGAGAGTCTACAAGCAGCTCAATTTATTGATGTCTGGAGGAATTTACACCCTAAAGAGTGTGATTGTTCCAATTATTCTAGAACCCATGACTCCTATTCCAGAAGAGATAATATATTTAATGATCATTATCACTTGTACCGGTTCTACATTAAACCTCTATAGGGATTTGCACCCTCTCGGATCATGCCCCAGGTTTCAATCTTTTAACCCATAAAGTTGTGCGTGTGAAATAAATGAAAAATGTATAGTGTAAACAGTATGAATAAAAAAATATATTGAATAAAGACATCCGAGAAAAAAATCCTGTCCATCCACTATTGGGTGCAACTCCCATCACCAAAATATTGAAAACCTGAGTGCAATCCTCCACCATATAGAGTGCCTGCTTACCGGAACACACTGACCTCCTATTACGGGAGGTCAATCTCGCCTGTGGCTAATAGCCCAGCCAGGGCATTGATCCCTCCAGAACTGACGGGAATCCATCTCTTTGGAAATACTTGATGTTAAAAGCTGTATACTGGTTGCATTTCTTGGGCAATCCCAATGACCGAAGACTGGGTTTCAATAAACTTTCTCTTCAAAGAGCATTTTTTTTGATAGATCTTACATTAAAATAGAAGGAGCTTATATCCTTACTTAGTTTTAAAAAAACGTTCTCAATTTATTTCTTAGTGCATGTATGAATGAGGAGGTAAGCTGGATAAGTTGCTGGCTCATTCACTACAAGAAAATAAGTCAGCCGCTTTTATTTCTAACACCAGGTTCCTTTGGGTGATCTTGTGTATACCACCACTCGCATTGTGCAGGTTTTCCATGATTTGGATATGGACCTGTACAACGTCGTTACAATGTTAGGGGTGAGTCAGCTACCTTTGCTGTCGATCAAAAGTGTAGGACATTTTTACAATATTTGCGGCAGCCACACCTCCCCAAACTTCCCACTGGGTCTCTTCAAAAGCTTGAAGCAGAATTCACAGAGGAGGAATTCTACACAGCTTTAAAATCAATGCCCTCGGGCAAAGCCCATGGACCAGACGGATGCACCATCCTTTATTATCAAACGATTTAAAGATATTTTTCATATTTGACTTCTGCTAACTCTGGGTTAGAGGGATTCCAATCTGAGTTTCTCACTGCACATACATTCCTACCAAAACCAGCAAAGAACTGTGAGTAATCATCTTATTTCACTTCCTAATGCAGATATGAAACATTATGCTAAAGTTTTGGCCACCAGATTACACCCTTTGACCCTGCAATGAATAAGGCGTAACTAAGAAATAGACTGTAACACCAAAAAGCGACTAAATCGTTGCCAACATCCTGTATCTAAATGAACAAATGCAAGGGAGTCCCCCTATAGGGGTTGGGACTTTAATTTTAAATTATTTTTATTGTTTTTCACATAGAAACTTTTATGTACGACTACATTAATTTACAATTAAATATATTTTTATACATGTTTAGTTGAGCACATATTCGAATACGAATATTTTATTCGCGAATACGTAATATCATTCACGAATTTTCGCCAACTTCGCTAACGAATTTTCGCACGATTTATAAAATATCACACGAATTTACGAATATTCTCGAAATTCATACATAAATACATTAATTAAAACGCTACGAATTTTATTGCGAAAAATTTGAAAAATATATATATATATATACGGGTACATAGAAAGGTCCATCTTTCTAGGCACATGCTTTGAGTATTCCTATCTCTACCCTAACGCATTCTCTTTATGTTCCGAGGCCCTTGGAAAACAGAGGGATCGAAATGGATTAAAAATCCAGCAAAAATCCAAAGGGATGCAAATCCCTGGCCAAACCAACAAACCCCCCTCCCCCTATTTTATTCCCACCCACCCATAATTACCCATCTAAGTGCATCCCAATTCTAAAGCTGTGCTCATACACTCACATATATATGTATGTATGTATATATATATATATATATATATATATATATATATATATATATATACGTGTACATACACATACATACATGCATACATGCATACAAGTTCACTTTCAAGAGGTGAGAGGGGAGATCATAGTCCTCCATTCCCATTGTGCCCCTTCAAATTATGTGAATAAAAAAAAAGAGGGGGAGGGAGAGGTGAAGGGACAGCTTTAACACGTGAGAGGAGGGAAAAAGAGAAAAGAAAAAAAAGGGGGGAGAGCATATCCGGAGGCGTATTTTAACGCACATCCACACATGGTCACCTCCCCCCATCTGTATCCCCTTCCATATCTATGTGTACGTGTGTATTTATATATATATCTCTTACTTCCAAAAAAAAGGGAAGAGAGAGAGAGAAGAGAAAAAAAAGGGGAAGGGGGTGTGGAGGACAGGAAAGCCACCTCACAATAAGAGTGATATATGGGGTAAACCTCAAGGGCATCAGCCTCTATGTATTCTTCTCATTCCTCTTAATTCCCAGGTAAACTACTGTAGGGATTGCTTAAATTCCGTCCATTATCGCCATGTACTGTGAAATCTTATTTCTGCATTCCCCTGGAAACATATTAATTATTCCATTACCCTCGTCCTGTCTATCTCCTTAAACCATTATTTTATCCTTGGCGCTTCCCTTCGATTTACAGTGTTTCAGTATTAGTGTTTTTGCTGTATTCAACAGAAATGGGGTAAGTGAGACTTTATACTTCTTCCTAGGTCCTTCCATTGCATGAAACATTTCCATGGGGACTAGTTCTATCTCCTTCCCTTTTGTCAGCTTAATTAAATTCAATATATTTAATGATCATTCAATATTTTCACCCAAAATGTTTGGATCAAACTACATTGCCACCAGATGTGGGCATGGGTTCCTTGGGGTTGGGACTTTAAAGGCAACTAAATAAAATACCATGAAGTGTACAAGTAATTAATTTATTAATGAGTATATTAAGAAGTCAATCATGTAACAACATGAAAATGACTGGCATATAAAACAATGTACAAATCACAAAACATAACAGATTAGATATGCTCTGGTGTGGATGCTGTCTCCAAAATGAAGTTAAGGCCCAACGCGTTTCAGGATTGAATCCCTTCTTCAGGGTCATTCCTTAATGGAGAGCATATAATATCTATAACAAAAATACACAAAAGATAATTGGTGACAGGTAAACAGGGACAGATGAGCATCGTTGATAGCAGAGAAATGCAACACCGGTGATAATACAATAATGAAGATGAAATATAATATTGACAAATGATATTAATAAGAATATTATTATTGTTGTAACCCGATAAAATCACTGCTGTGTTAAACTTGAATGTGGAGATCCATAATTGATCAGAAAGTTGTCAAGGAAAAGGGGCTCCCAAAGGTTATGAGACCACCTAATTGATAATAAAAACCTGCCAATTCCTGCCATATTAGAACCACCTCTCAAGCAATTACTGTACCAATAATTAGCCAAGCTGAGTCAAAGACAGGGAAGACATGGAAAAAATGCCGGTTCTACAAAGAAAACACAAAATACATATATATTAAAATGTATTTAGACTTAAAATAATATAAATTAATACATATTTAACCAAAAAGAAAAAATAATGCTTAGTAGAGGGGCCTAAAATGCCCTGTATTAATAAATTCTTTATTTAAGTAACAAATTAGCCCATCAAAAAAGGAATAATTTGTGGGCCCATAGCATAAATAGAGGCAGCAGATATGGTAACATTTGAGTTAAATAAACAGCCCTGGAAGGTCATTAGACACGGAAAAAAAAAACAATGGCATTTACTTCTGTGCAATGGATACAACTGGATCAGACAGAATCCTGTAATAACTCCCTCTGTGTAAGGTCAGGGATAATTCCTTATGAACTCTGTCTATCATTTATGTTGCCAGGGGAAGTCCTCGCCTCACCCTGTTTCTTTATGCTGATGCTGAAAAAGCATTTGACAGGGTGGACTGGGAGTATTTGTTGACAACTTTAAAGTTTTTGGGAACAGACCCTAAAATGTTTCACTGTATTGCATCCTTATATGCCCAACCAATTGCTCAGATAAAGGTTAAGGGATCTCTTAGTGACGCATTTACACGTATTAATAGTACACAACAAGGGTGTCCTTTGTCACTAATTTTATTTGCCATCTCTTTCAAAACCTTTATTTCTATGGTATAGCTTTAACAAAATATACATGTAATTGTACAGGGCACAGAACACAAATTTGCTGCATATGCAGACGATATTTCATTCTTCAACCAAGGATCACTTTTCTGACTCCACAACCAAAATGTCAATTTATATGTAAGTTTAAAATCAATATGACTAAATTCCCTTTTTTCTGGGCAACCAGTTACCTTAAATATGTATGTATCTATCTTACATATACCCTCTCTAATCTATTTCAATATAGCTAACTCCCATTGCTTAATAAAGGTAAATCAGACCTATGTAAGTGGTCCTCCCTTTGTCTTTCCTGGTTAGGCAAGATCAACGTTATAAAGATGAATATCATCCCATATAGGCAAGATCAACGTTATAAAGATGAATATCATCCCATATTTGTTTTTCAAATGCTTCACTGAGTCCCTATTGTTTGTTGTTTGACACTGCAATCCATTATCTCACATTATATTTGGAATGGACAAAGTACTAGAATATCACGCAACGTATTGTACTACTACTGTGTACCAGGCTTTACCTTGCTGGGTAGTTGACATCTCTAAATTAGTACTGGCTTGTGGGTCTGCTTCATATGCACAAATACAGTTTAACACCAGAAGGTAGAGAGAAGATTGAAAAAACACATATTTTCTATTAACTTTTTCTTTAGTTTTTCTTCTCAATAATCACCCTGCCTGATTTAAGGTGAAAATGCTGCTATTGATACCCTAAAAGAAATATCTAAAATACCTTAACAAAACACAATTTTAGATTACATAATTTTAATTTGAGCACCTTTCAATGTGGAAACATTTCCAGTTAGATGTGGTAAATAATGTGAATTGCTCATGGAACAGATTTGAAGATATTTCTGGCAGATCATTTGAATTTCCCATGAAGAGGATATTTGTTTTTTCTGTTTATCATTTCCAATCAAAACACAATTTGTATAACAATTAACCATACTAGATGTTTCTTGCTGTTGCTGTAATTGTTGCCTTCCTACCAAGTCATACTTAGAAATCTTTGACCCCTATTTAGCAGCTATTTTAGCAGTTAAATAAATGTTAAATATTTAACATCAAATCCAGTTCTAATAACTTCCTTCTTTGCCTTTTTTGCAGACTGTTGTAAAACTTTAGGACTCGATTATGCTTTAAAGTAGTGAATGCCTGAACACATTATCTAAGATAATCACATTGCATTTTAATTTCGGATGTTATAGCCACCAAGCACAATTTTGCCTGAGAAGGCGTAATCTGATGGTTATTTAGCATACTTTTTCCCAAGAGCAAATTAAACTCAGACACTTAAGTGTGTGTATTCTTGAGAATCTAAGAGATAAGCTAATGATGCACTCTGGGACATAAAGACAATGGAAGCAGAACAGCCTTAACAATATATTTTCCTTTGGTGACTAAAGAAATTGCAAATTGAGTGTCAACAATAGCTTGCATCCTAATAATTTAGGTGCCTTTCATTGTCATTAAACTGTGTAAACAACAACAGAAGTACAGTGTAGCTGCAGTTTACTAGTGGTTTTATTGCCTGTGTAGGTTTTACAGCATAGGACCTGTAAAAGCTGAATTTTTTATGTTCCCTAAAAAAATTCATGCATCAATAGCCTTCTAGACTTTTGTATATTTTTCAGTATTTTATCATACTAAACATGGAGTAGTACCCTGTAATTACTGTTGGAAAAATTATTTGGAACATATTTTTCTGTAGTATACTAATTCTGAATTCTAGGCCCAGATAACAGTATTTCTAAGAAAACCCTTTTACATCAATTACAATTAAAAAATAAAATCTTCCAGTAAGCCTGGCATAAGATGTGTTTTCTCCAGGTCAGGTGTTTTTCAAAGCACAACAGAAGTAACTAAAATTTGCATCATATTGGTCTTGAAGTAACAGAATTCTGGAAAAGAGAAAACATTAATGGGCTTATTCAATAGCTAATGGTAAAATAGCTCAAGGGTAAACGTGGCAAGTATAAAATGCTATGTGCACAGCAAAAAAGTAGAAAACATCTTAGATTATTTTTGGATTGTAAATTAGATTGGTCTGGTGCTAGTAAATTTGTGCTGGTAGTTGTGGGTTTTGTTTACTAAGTATGACAAAATGTAATAGTAACAGGAAATACAAGTTTTTGTCTACTTTGTCTACAATTTATGTTCAATCTTTCAATAAAATTGTATAAATATTAACTTTCCTGATCTAAACACTGAAAGCCTTGCAAACTACCATATAATATATAAATCTTGTGTAGAAAGCTGCTAGCACTGGCCACGTCCCATAAGACCGTACTATAAACATAAAGATAAACAGAAAGTGCTGCGCTAACTCAATAAATTAATAATACCCTGTATGTTTCTATGGCTATGTACACATCTTCAAAAAACCATATCCTTTAAAGTGCTCTAGTGACACTGCTGATAAACATAAAGTGACTCTGTGCAACATTTATCATATATCTCCATCTATCCTACATGTGTATGCACTCTGCACTGTGTTCACAGTTTCACATGCATAGAATGCTGTTACACAACTGCTGAGAACAACAAATACTTGTTGCATATAATTAAATAAAAAACAATATATAGAGTAAGTGCTCCAATATTATATATGAAATTTGTTCCCATGCGCTCAAAAGTGCTAAAAGGGAAAAATGCAAATATGACTATTCAAAAAATATTAACATGCATTGCTAATGAATATAAGTCCATAAAACATTAAATCCAAAATCGCTGGTGATATCAAACGTGTCCTTAGAAGTCCCAAAATAAATTATTGATAAGATAATCAGCTGGTGCCAACAAACGTCCGTTGTGTTCACTCAATTACTCCCTCCTTCAGTGTATGTGCTCACCTTAGAGCGTGTGACCCTGAGGTTAAGACTGGTCAGAACTAGGGATGAGCCGAACACCCCCAGGTTCGGTTCGCACCAGAACGTTCGAACAGACCGCGGGTTTCGCACGAATATTTCGAACCCCATTGAAGTCTATGGGACCCGAACGTTCAAATTCAAAAGCGGTAGTTTTAAAGACCAAAATTCAATTAAATGTTGGAAAACGTCGTTCAGAACCCGGGTCTTGCCCCAGGGAACATGTATCAATGGAATTTTTTTTTTTTAAAACGGCCGTTTTTTCCGGAGCAGCCATTTTAATGATGCTTAAAGTGAAAAAAAAAATCCTATAAATATCACACCTGCTGAGTGTCTATAGTAGTGGCACGTGTTTAGAAATGTCCCTGCACAACATGAGAGGACTATAAAAAAAAGTAATTAATGCTACTTGAGCAAGTTCTGTGTGGCAACATTATGTCGAATATTTTAGCGGTGGTGGGGGGCCATTATTGTTTTGTGAAAGAAATGTTTTAGAAAAAAGGGCACACCTCAAACATACTGTAATTGGAGCGCAACAAGGAGCCACGTGCAAAGTATTGCATCAAAAATTGTTATTAGGCGCCCCTGTTAAACAGGGGCAGAACAATTGTGCCTTGGGCACAACACAACACTGCAACCCCTCACAATAACTCCAATTGGAGCGCAACAAGGAGCCACGTGCAAAGTATTGCATCAAAAATTATTAGGCGCCCCTGTTGAACAGGGGCTGAAAAATTGTGCCTTAGGCACTGGTGGCGGAGCCCAGAAACACAACATTTCTTACTAGCTATCAGCAAGAAAAGTGAGGAGGAGAAGGATATTCCATCAGCAGCATAAGAGGACAGTCACTCAGCATCAGCAGTCTAAAAGGGATCCTGACTTTTCAACAAAAAGATATTACTCATTAATATCAGCATCAGGTGCTTGGTAGCTGGTGTTGATCCAAGCCTGATTTATTTTGATGAAGGTCAGTCGATCAACAGAGCCGGTGGAGAGGCGCACCCTGTGATCAGTCACAAAGCCTCCAGCAGTACTGAATGTCCGTTCTGAAAGAACACTGGATGCAGGGCAAGCCAGTAGCTCTATTGCATACTGGGCAAGCTCTGGCCAGTGATCCATCCTCAAGACCCAGTAAGCCAGAGGATTTTCGGTGGGGAAGGTGTCCAAGTCGGATCTTGCCCCTAGGTATTCCCGGACCATGTAAACCAGACGCTGGCGATGGTTGCTGGAACCGGTCAGACCTTGGGGCTGCGGACTAAAAAACTGTCTGAACGCATCCGTCAGACGACCACCTTCTTCGCCAGCCAGTAATGATCCCTCTCCTTAATAGCACGTGCATGAGGATCCTGCAGCATCAGGGAGGCCATGCAGCGTAGGTTTGCAGAGGCATTCGGGGCACAGGGCACAGTCCTCTGGGTCACTGAGGATGACAGGATCCACAGGCACCTCATCCCAGCCACGTAAAACTCCACTTGCTCCTTGGGACTGTAAATGATCCCTTGAAGACTGCTGCTGCTGAGTGCTAGGCTCCACCTCCATGCTGCTGATACAATCCTCCTCCTCCTCCTCATCCTCTTCCTGTGTGCTAGGTGGGCAAGCAGGACCACTGTCTGGGTAAAGGGGGCCTTGAGAGGTAAGGAAGTCCTCCTCTTCCTCCCTGTGTTCTGCCTCAAGGGCCCTGTCCATTATTCCACGTAGCGTGTGCTCCAACATGTGAATAAGAGGGACAGTCTCACTGATGCATGCACTGTCACTGCTCAACATCCTCGTGGCCTCCTCAAATGGTGACAGGACAGTGCATGCATCCCTGCTCAAGGCCCACTGGTGTGGGGAAAAAAAAACCTAGCTCCCCTGACCCAGTTCTGCTGCCATATTGGCACAGGTACTCATTGATGGCCCGTTGCTGCGTGTGCAGCCGCTGCAGCATGGCCAACGTTGAGTTCCATCTGGTGGGCATGTTACAAATTAGGCGGTTCTTGGGCAGGTTATATTCCCCTTGGAGGTCAGTCAGCCGAGCAGTGGCATTATATGACCTCCGAAAATGCACACAGACTTTCCTGGCCTGCTTCAGGACATCCTGCAAGCCCGGGTACATGCCCAAGAACTGCTGCACCACCAAATTGAGGAACATGCGCAAAACAGGGCACATGGGTGAGTTTTCCCTGTCGCAGGGCAGAGAGGAGGTTGGTGACATTATCGCTGACCACCATTCCAGGCTTCAGCTGGCGTGGCGTCAACCACCTCTCAGCCTGACCCTGCAGACCTGACAAAACCTCTTCCCCAGTGTGGCTCCTGTCTCCCAAGCACACCAGCTCTAGCACCGCATGGCATCTCTTGGCCTGCATTCCTGCATATCCCCTTGTACGCCTATGGAGCACGGCTGGTTTTGAGAAAACATCCCCACAGGAAGAGGCCACAGAGGAAGAAGAAGAGGAGGGGGTGGAGGAGAGAGGTGTGTCACAAGCAGTAGTAGTGTTTTGGAGGCGTGGTGGCGGAACAACCTCCAAAACTACTGGACCTTGCCCTGCGTCCTTCCCTGCTGCCAGCAGAGTCACCCAATGCGCCGTAAAAGACAGGTAACGTCCCTGTCCATGCCTGCTGGACCATGAGTCAGCGGTAATATGCACCTTACCACTGACCGCCCTGTCCAGCGAGGCATGGACATTGCCTTCCACATGCCGGTAGAGAGCCGGAATAGCCTTCCGTGAGAAAAGTGGCGTTTTGATACTTGCCACTGAGGTACTGCACATTGCACAAACTCACGGAAGGGGGCAGAATCCACCAACTGAAAAGGTAGCAGTTGAAGTGCTAGCAATTTCGCTAAGCTAGCATTCAACTGCTGGGCAGGTGGATGGCTGGGATTGTACTTCTTTCGGCGCTGCAGCAGCTGGGGTAGGGAAATTTGCCTGGTACTATCAGTAGATTGACCGCTACTACTAGCTTGTGACACACCTATTTCTACACCTTCACTGCAGGCTTCAGAGAGGACTGGGGGTCTACTGGGGTTGGAGGTCCCAGAAGGGCAAGGGGGGGGGGGTACGCTTTTGTCTTTGGTGTGGGTCTTTTTGGTGTGCTTGCCAACGAGCTGCATGGCAGGTCGACATATGTCTGGACAAGCATGTGGTACCCAGGCGGTTGATGTTTTGGCCACGCGAGATACGCTTGCGACATAAGTTGCAAATAGCAAAGGTACGATCTTGTGGACATGTTTCAAAAAAGGCCCACACCAAAGAACTTTTGCTGTACTGGTCAGACACAGCAGCGCCATGCACAAGCGCCGTAGATGTGTGCTGTAATGCAGTGGGTGTGACCTTAAGCTGACCCCTGGAGGAGGTCATCCTGCCTATTTGGAGATGTGCCTGTGCCTCGTCCTCCTCCTCCTCCTCCTCTCTCCTATCAGGCACCCAGGTAGAGTCAGTGACCTCATCATCCCCTCCCTCCTCATCACTGTCAACAACCTGACAGTATGCTCCAGCTGGGGGAACATCATCACTGACACATTGCTGTCCCTCTCGGCCACCCCCTCTCCCTGGGCTCACATCAATGCCTTCCTCTATCAGTGTTCCGTCATCAGAGTCTTCAAAACGCTGCGCATCTTCCTGCAGCATGTACCCAACACTGTGTTGAAACAGTTCGGGGGACATCCTCAGGAGGACATGGTGGTACTAGGGAAGTATTGTGTGAAGCCATTGTGCAGAGGGAGGAGGACGCCTTGGCAGCTGCTTTGCCAGATAAACTTTGATCAGTCTGTGTGAGAGAGGATGAGGAGGATGAGGATGGCTTGGTCATCCACTAATTTCTCTGCATGTTGAGGCTCAACACGGCCAGCTCCCGAAAAGAAGGACGAGCGGCCATGGCCACGGCCACGTGCTGAAGAGGATGCACCACATACACTACCAGCGTTACCTCTACATGCAGAGCCTGCTTGCCCTCGTGACTCTCTGCCTCTCTTTGTTGTCCTTCCAGACATATTTATGCGTTCAGGTGGTATATAACAGCACACGTACAGTGACACCAACTGCGCTCAGGTGGTATATAACAGCACAGGTGCGGTGACACTAACTGCGCTCAGGTGGTATGTAAAAGCACACGTACAGTGACACTAACTGCGCTCAGGTGGTATATAACAGCACAGGTGCGGTGACACTAACTGCGCTCAGGTGGTATGTAACAGCACACGTACAGTGACACTAACTGCGCTCAGGTGGTATATAACAGCACAGGTGCGGTGACACTAACTGCGCTCAGGTGGTATGTAACAGCACACGTACAGTGACACCAACTGCGCTCAGGTGGTATATAACAGCACAGGTGCGGTGACACCAAATGCGCTCAGGTGGTATATAACAGCACAGGTGCGGTGACACCAAATGCGCTCAGGTGGTATATAACAGCACAGGTGCGGTGACACTAACTGCGCTCAGGTGGTATATTACAGCACAGGTGCGGTGACACTAACTGCGCTCAGGTGGTATATAACAGCACACGTACAGTGACACTAACTGCGCTCAGGTGGTATATAACAGCACAGGTGCAGTGACACTAACTGCGCTCAGGTGGTATGTAACAGCACACGTACAGTGACACTAACTGCGCTCAGGTGGTATATAACAGCACATGTGTGGTGACACTAACTGCACTCAGGTGGTATGTAACAGCACACGTACAGTGACACTAACTGCGCTCAGGTGGTATATAACAGCACAGGTGCGGTGACACCAAATGCGCTCAGGTGGTATATAACAGCACAGGTGCGGTGACACTAACTGCGCTCAGGTGGTATATAACAGCACAGGTGCGGTGACACTAACTGCGCTCAGGTGGTATATAACAGCACAGGTGCGGTGACACTAACTGCGCTCAGGTGGTATATAACAGCACACGTACAGTGACACTAACTGCGCTCAGGTGGTATATAACAGTACAGGTGCGTGACACTAACTGCGCTCAGGTGGTATGTAACATCACACGTGCGGTGACACCAAATGCGCTCAGGTGGTATGTAACAGCACACGTGCGGTGACACCAAATGCGCTAAGGTGGTATGTAACAGCACACGTGCGATGACAACAAATGCGCTCAGGTGGTATGTAACAGCACACGTGCGGTGACACCAAATGCGCTAAGGTGGTATGTAACAGCACACGTGCGGTGACAACAAATGCGCTCAGGTGGTATTTTTTAAAACACACGTGCGGTGACACCAAATGCGCTAAGGTAGTATATAACAGCACACGTACAGTGACACTAACTGCGCTCAGGTGGTATATAACAGCACAGGTGCGGTGACACTAACTGCGCTCAGGTTGTATATTACAGCACACGTACAGTGACACTAACTGCGCTCAGGTGGTATATAACAGCACAGGTGCGGTGACACTAACTGCGTTCAGGTGGTATATAACAGCACAGGTGCGGTGACACCAAATGCGCTAAGGTGGTATGTAACAGCACACGTGCGGTGACACCAAATGCGCTCAGGTAGTATGTAAAAACACACGTGCGGTGACACCAAATGTCACTCACCAACCAGCCAGCTGTCCCCATACATGTTCTGTTCGCAATCTGTGGGGATGGGGCTCTGATTGTATATGTAGCTGTCATAGGTGTCATGGGTAGTGTCATGTGTTGGGCTGGTGATGTCCTCCTGCAGGGTTGTGGTTAATTCCATGATGGCATGTGGGGTGAATCTGAAGATGCGAGACACCTCAGAATCAACCATGCCATAGATGTCTAGGCGTGTGTGATATATCATCTCCCGTGAAGAGTGGAGAGTGAAGATTGAGGGGCTTGTATCAGCTAAGAATATTGTATTAGATTAGATTAAATTGAAAAGTTTATATAAGCCAAAAAAATAATTTAGAAAAAAAAAAAAATCATGTGCACTCCTCAGTGCCCTCCTCAGTGCCCTCCTCAGTGCCCTCTTCCTTCTTTGCTCATCTAAAGTCAGTAGTATAGCTATGAGCATGGATGACATTGGCATATTGGCATACAGTTTGTTGGGCAACACGTGTGACTGTTAAGCTCCTCACTAACAGTGTTGCTTTATCTGACATGTAGATGATTTTTCTCTTTTTAGACCAGCTTTTATATGGTCTAATTTTAGACAGGACATTTTGCTGTTGCGAACACCGCGTAGCCTGCGCTGCCCCAACGTTTTTTTGTGGATCCCCGTAAGTCCCTCATTAGCATATTTGACTAGCAAATCAGCGGTTTGTCTAGCGCAGTTTTGCGCGGGCGGATGCGCCTGTCTAACGAAATTACGCTGGACAAAAAAAAGTAGATTTCTTGCATATCTCGTTTTGGGGGTGCCGTGCATCGAAACGCACACGCACAATTAGACTTACGCCGCGCATCTCCTGTTACGCCGGCGTAATCGCTCTGTGAATCTGGCCCTGTGTCTCTATCTATCTATCTATCTCTCTCTCTGTCTGTCTCACTTCTCTAAGCAAGCCGGAACACACTACACGAGGCCGCCCGGGAATCAGCAGTTTATAGTGTGGGGTGTGTGCTAAAGCCCTGAGCCCTAATTGGCCAAAGCACCCAGGCTTTGGCCAATTAGGTCTCTTTGTTTTTTGGGCGCTGTGAGTGGCCAAGCATGCCGGGTCATGGTGCATGCTTGGCCAATCATCAGCGCGCAACGCCGCAGTGAATTATGGGTCATTCGAATTTGGCGCGAACGACCCGATTTGTTCGTTTTCGACGAACGATCGAACGGCCAATGTTCGATGCGAACATGTGTTCGCATCGAACACGAAGCTCATCCCTAGTCAGAACACGCATGTGCTCCCACCTCTGTGCTCAGTGATTAAACTGGGATCCCGGGCTGGTTGCTGATACCTTTTTCCATAGACATATAAAAAAAAAAAGACTCGATAGTGTGAAAATGTTTATACACTATTTAATATAAAAAAATAGCCCTTTCCTGGGTGCTGCAGTGCACCAATCTATATTAGACCAGAGAAAACATTGAAAATGCTGGAATCCTGTGTCCTTTCCTTTACTGAGATCACTCCACTATCTCCTGCACCGTCCTGTCACCTACCCAATGCGTGTTGATACTGGGATTGGCTTGTATCTTCCTCAGGGGGCCATAGAAACATACAATGTATTAATTTATTGAGTTAAGGCAGCACTTTCTGTTTATCTTTATTGACTTTCCTGATGTTTGCTTCTGTGTATACCCCATATGGATGTGTAAAATACATTTTGTGCAGGGGATGCTTTTACTAATTTACCAATTTGGTTGTATTCATAGAGAAACCTTAATTGGTTGTAATCTCACATATTGCTCAAAGAAGCAAAATGGTCACCGTCTCATGATTTTACATGCTGTTCTTGTGGAGTTTGCTTTACTACTATTCATATATAGCGATAAGTAAACAAGTCCAAATTTTCTCCTTCTTTGATTCCGCCATCAACATCAGAAAAGTGTGCTTTAGGAAGTACCCCTGCTTTCCTGAGGCAACAGTCTTTAACCACTTTAGCCCCGAGCCTGTTTTTCAGGCTAAAACATTTTTTTTGCTATAAAATTACTCAAAACCCCCGAACATTATATATTTTTTTTCTAACACCCTAGAGAATAAAATGGCAGTCATTGCAATACTTTAAATTATACCCAGCATGTCACGCTTAAAAATTGGGCCCGCTCGTGGCATGGCGTCAAACTTTTACCCTTAAAAATCTCGATAGGTGACGTTTAAAAAATTCTACAGGTTGCATTTTTTTAGATACATAGGAGGTCTAGGGCTAGAATTATTTCTCTCGCTCTAGCGATCACGGCGATACCTCACTTGTGTGGTTTGAACACCGTTTTCATATGCGGGCGCTACTCGCGTATGCGTTCGCTTCTGTGCGCAAGCTCGTCGGGACGGGGCGATTTACATTTTTTTTTTGTTTTCGTATTTATTTTAATTTATTTTTACCAATTTTTAACACTAAAATAAAACAATAAAACAATTATCACTTTTATTCCTATTACAATGTATGTAAATGAATGTAAACATCCCTTGTAATAGAAAAAAGCATGACAGGTCCTCTTAAATATGAGATCGGGGGTCAAAAATACCTCAGATCTCATATTTAGGCTTAAATGCAAAAAAAAAAAAAAAAAATGTAAAATGTCATTTTTTAAATAACATTAAAAAAAATGTCTCTTTAAGACGCTGGGCGGGACTGAGGTTTTGACGTCACTTCCGCCCAGCAGAGCTACGGGGATGGATGAGGGAAATTTTTCCCTCACTCGCATCCCCACTGAGCACGGGAGAGGACCCGATCGCCTCCGCTGCTACCGACGGCTCCGGTCAGCGGCGGAGGGCGCGGGAACGCAGCGGGAGGGGGGGTTATCGTCCGCCACTGATAATGGCGATCTCGCTGCGAATCCGCCGCGGAGACCGCCATTATCGTTTGACAGACCGCCCACAGAAGAGATGTATATCTCGGTTGTGGCAGCAGCAGCTGCCGTTACCGAGATATTCATCTTTAAAGTCATGACGTATAACGGTGGTGGGCGGTCGGTAAGTGGTTAAAGCCCTTTCAACGCTAAAGGGCATGTTACCTGGTATTAACATAGCAGAAGGGTTACACGTTAGGTTAGTTTGGTAAAGGGTGGTCCTACTAAAAAATCAACTAATAACTGTTACTATACTTTCGTGATTTGAACCTATGAAGAGTAACCCAGCAAATGTCATATAATAAATAGGATGAATCCTGACAGAAAATACTAGGTGAATCCTGTTGAATCTTATTTGTGCAATTTTTTTCTTTTTTTTCACTGATAAACATGCTCCAGTGGGGCAAATTGCCCTAAAGACTATAAAAATGTCAGGAGGAAGCAATACCAGAAAAACATAAAACATTTTTAACCACTTAAGACCCGGACCAATACGCTGGTAAATGACCCAAGGTGTTTTTGCGATTCGGCACTGCGTCGCTTTAACAGACAATTGCGCGGTCGTGCGACGTGGCTCCCAAACAAAATTTGCGTCCTTTTCTTCCCACAAATAGAGCTTTCTTTTGGTGGTATTTGATCACCTCTGCGATTTTTATTTTTTGCGCTATATACAAAAATAGAGCGACATTTTTGAAAAAAAAACTATTTTTTACTTTTTGTTAAAAAAAAATCAAATAAACTAAATTTTAGTCAAACATTTAGGCCAAAATTTATTTAGCCACATGTCTTTAGTAAAAAAAAAAAATCGCAATAAAAAAAAATAGCTACCTAGCGGGAACAGCGACACTAATACAGCGATCAGAAAAATGATCGCTTAGTGACGCTGGCAATAGGGAGTGAAAGGGTTAACTAGGGCGGTGATCAGGGGGTTAAAACTTTATTAGGGGGGGTGGGGGGGCTATCCTGGACCTAACACTAACTGTTTTTTACAGTGCCTGTCACACTGACACTAAATGCAGTGATTAAATCACTGCATTCAGTAACACTGTGACAGGGGGGTGGGGGGGGGCGATCACAAGGGGTTAATATGCCTATGTGAGTGTGTGTCAGTGTTGTGTTGGTGCACACTTACTTGTGATGTCTTCTCTCATCAGCAGCGCTGGGAAACAGCGCTGCGATGAGAGAATACATAATTTCCTCCTTCCTGTGTAAACACAGGAGGAGGAAGTGACAGGCTGGGAGCGCGCTCCCATTGGCTGGGAGCGATCGCGGGGGGGGCGGATATCACGGACATCCGCCCGCAGATCCCGGATCGCTCCCAGAGGTAGGGAGACCCCCGCACGCCGCGAAGGGGGTCCCGATGGGACCCCCGAACCGCACTCAGGCGGGGACGTAAATTTACGCCCTTGTGCCTGTACGAGCCATGTTGTGGCCGTATATGTGCGTGCGGGGGTCTTTAAGTGGTTAAATGCAAGAGTAAGGCATAAATGGGGACTTTGAAAATATAAGGCCATATTTATTTCAGTGCCTGACCTCACAAATACGATTCTAGAAGAATGGTTAAACATTCCCATAAACACACCTAAACCTTGTGGACAGCCTTCCAGAAGATTTGAAGCTGTTATAGCTGAAAAGGGTGGGCCGACTCAATATTGAACCCTGTGGACTAAGGGTGCTTTCACACAGGTGGTTTTCAGGCATTTTAGCGCTAGAAATAGCCTCTAACTAACACCTTAAAACTGCCTCCCCATTCATTTCAGTTTTTACACTGGGGCAGCGCCCTTGCGGGACATTCTAGAAAGACCTGCAAGCAGCATCTTTGAGGCAGTTTGTATATACCACTCCCAAAACACCCTGCCCATTGAATTAAATGGGCAGTGCTGCCGAATTGCCTGCAAAGGCTTCGACAGCACAGTAACATGGGCACTTTTAACCCTTTCTTTGGTAAAAAGCTCCCTGCTAGCAGCCGAAAAGTGGCACTAAAACTATGGCAACGTTCACCACCTAAGACTGGGTAACCTAATGCTGCGTACAGACATGGATTTTTTTCCGACGGATGTTGGCTCAAACTTGCCTCGCATACACGGTCACACAAATGTTGTCGGAAATTGTCAAGAATGCAGTGACGTACAACATGTACGATGACCCGAGAAAAATGAAGTTCAATAGCCAGTGCAGCTCTTCTACGTGATTCCGAGCATGTGTGGAATTGTGTGCGTCAGAATTGTGTACACGCGCTCGAAATTTGAGAACAGCATTGAAATTTTTGTTGTCAGAAATTCCGACAGCAAAATGTCCGATGGAGCCTACACACATTTGGAATTCCCGACAAAAAGATCCCATCAAACATCTGTTGTTGGAAAGTCTGACCGTGTGTATGCGGCATACGACTGGGATGCGATTAAAGTTCATGTGTGGTAAAGGCAGGTGTCCCAATACTTTTGGTAATATAGTGTATATTAAAGGGAAAAGCATTAAAAAAAACTGATGTTCATGCAGGAAAAGTAAAAATCCAGTGCTGCAAATGGACAGTAAACCGGTATGCAACACAAATAAAATATGACAGCGTTGTTCATCAAATTATTTAATAATCCTTATTGCTCAGCACAGACATTGCAATTCTGTTGGTTCTGTTAAGGTGCAGCTTTTAAATCATCTGATGTAAAATGTACCTAAAGCCAACAGAGCAATTTTCAACAGGATGTTGAATATTTGTGTTTAGCACAGACATCAAATGTAACAAGACAGGAGGGATAGCAAAACAATTCTGAAATGACACTGTCGGCACAGGAAGTACCTATACCTGGCTTGTTGTCTTGGTTTCTGAGAACATGTGTGCAATTACGATGTCGATTATATGCTTGGTACACAACTGTTTTGCCATTGGCTTGCAGTATTTCAAGCTTTTTGAAGGGAGAACTCACATTCTCCCACTTCAGGAGCTAGTGCAAATCTAAAACGCGATTACATATTAGTATTTATTGTATTGCTGCCAATCAATAGAACATGTAAATCAGAACCTGCAAACCTCCTCTGTAAGAAAACATCACATGCACCCTAGTGAGTAGCGTGACTTTAAAGTAGCAAGACTGCCTATGTATAGTGTTTATGTATTGAAAGCCTTTTTTTCTATGTATAATTACAATTATCTTTGTACATGGGGTCAACATGCAATCCTTTTATCTTACTGCTGATTAGAAATATTAAACTCTCTACAGTATTGCTTAAAGGGTTTGTAAAGGTATTTTTTTTCCTAAAAAGCTTCCTTTACCTTAGTGCAGTCCTCCTTCACTTACCTCATCCTTCGATTTTCTTTTTAAATGTCCTTATTTCTTCTGAGAAATCCTCACTTCCTCTTCTTCTGTCTGTAACTCCACACAGTAATGCAAGGCTTTCTCCCTGGTGTGGCGCGTCGTGTTCGCCCCCTCCCTTGGACTACAGGAGAGTCAGGACGCTCTCTACGTTGCAGATAGAGAAAGGAGCTGTGTGTTAGTGGGCGTCCTGACTCTTCTGTAGTCCAAGGGAGGGGTGAGAATGACACTCCACAGCAGGAAGAAAGCCTTGCATTACTGTGTGGAGTTACAGACAGAAGAACAGGAAGTGAGAAGAAATAAGGACATTTAAAAGCAAAATCCAAGGATGAGGTAAGTGAAAGAGGACTCCACTAAGGTAAAGGAAGCTATTTAGGGAAAAAAAATTGTACCTTTACAACCCCTTTAAAAACTATAACACATATGTCACATAGATTACCTAGGCTGGGAGGAGGAAAAACATTTGTTTTACTCTACACAGTAATGTAAGTTGTTCATGCTGACATATTCTCTGTCAATTCATGTGCTGGACAGGTTGACTTATATGTGTAACTAAATGTAAGAACATAACAAGTATACATTTTATGCTTTGAAAATATATTACATTTTTTTCACCTATATAGTGGAGGTAAAAAGCTCCAGACAGATTTTTGTTTTATTCAATCCTTGCTCTAGCACATCATGCATGAAACTTGAAATGTAGTATGCTTCATTTTACTCTTCAGTAAGCACAGTGTAAAAAAATCATGCTAATAATTACCTTACCCAAGGATGAGGATGGCTAACTACACTTGATTGCCTTTAGCTCTGTGTGCAGTTTAATGAAATATGACTGCTGTGGGAAAAAAGAATGTGCGTGTGTTTGATACTCTTCTGGTTCTTCTAATGTTAGTTCACCTGAAATGTTTAAGACAGTGTTTCTATGGCGCATTATCAATGAAATAGTATTATGATTAAATAGCTAATCTTGGTCTAATTACAAACTCTACAGCATATCAAAAGGCCGGTAGTTTTATATTTTCATTGTCATGATTTAACAGTACATTTTAATTTGCTGATTCATCCGTATGTTTCATATTGCGGGAATTTATATTTGTTACATTCACAACTTTACCTGGTGAGATGTCATTCAAACTTGTACATCATAATAGTTTCTTCATACGGTTCTTTCATTTTATAAAGTGAGCTTTAGGGCCCTTTCACACTAGCGGACGAATGGTCCGCTAATTACAAGTCCGTTAACGGACTTGTAATGGGCCCCTATGGGAGCGGATCCGTTTGCGGATGATGCATCCGCTAACGTCCACGTTTCGGACGGAAGAATGTCCTATTTTTCTTCCGTCCGGCTAAACGGATTGGATGCAAAAGGACAGACGGTCCGTTTCCATCCGATTCCCCATAGGGGATAGCGGAGGAGAGACAGGGCGGTCCCTGCATAGTGTGCGGGGACCGCCCTGTCCGCCCGACAGCTCAGCGGAGACCCCCCGCTGAGCCAACGGACACACAGAGCGGACCGAAAAACGGACCGCTCCGTGTGAAAGAGCCCTAATATTTAAAAATCACTGTGAAGAATTTCATGCTAAAACACAAAAAGCTAAGCTTATCCTACATATTGCTTTATTGATCTCAACAGCTTTACAATATTGGATTTATTATACTGGAATAAGATAAATGACTGACTTGTACAGCAAAAAAAAATAAACTGGTTTTCTGTAAAGGCGATGTAGAATGTTTTTGCATTGACAAGTGATTTGTTCTCTTCTCCAGGAGTCTGGCATTAGAGTCTTTCAGTTTGGAATTCCCAGCACTGAGAATAGAAAAAATGCTGCCGATTAGACATGTGTGGTTTGTTGTGTTTTGAAATGCGTATGAAATTTTCAATTTAGATTCAGATGTATCAAAATATCTGAATAACAATAGCAATACATTTCAAAAAATCGGAAATAAATTATAATGATACAACAAAATTATTTTGTTTCATTGGGATGTTTAAAGCTTTTGAAGTATTGATTGATCTAAATTGATTTACAAATAGGTTGTTGTTAAGGAGCATCGCGTTCTTAAGGTGCCCATCGCGTTCTTAACGTCTGCTTTTAGAGGCTTCTCCGATGACAGCAGTAAGAAAATGAAAGAATATTCGGCATTACAAAATTACTATTAGCTCGTCTTTTTCCTCATTTAGGGCCTTCAAAACATTTCCCACCATTATATTAGTAGCATTAGCATACTCATTCAACCTATTAATCATTTCATGTCATTGTCTGACACCTGTGAACGAGGGGGCATAAGTCCATGTCTTAAATGCCTCCCTGAACAAAGACACTCGGTACATTTTCCCAATTTGTTCCATTTCATTTTGTGCTGTTGTGATAGAGTACTCCTTATCTCCCGTAGATCTCTTAAATCTTTTCCCTTTATGGGCCTCCCATAGTTCTGTAGTATTAACAACTCAGGTTGCAGAGTGATAGCTTCAAGTAGGGCTTGAGCAGAGTTTTTATTAAACTTGGCCTGTGATGATAGGACATTTCTGCTTTTCCAGAGTGCCTCATAATCATGAACAGCTCCGTAGGCATACCAAGAATCAATGTATATATTCACTATTCACTGATTGCCCCTCTGCCAATTGACATGCTTTTATAAAGAAAATGTGCTAGTTATGTAGCAATAAGATAAAAGAATATAAAATATATAAAATGTCATGGATTCCAACACTGCATTGTGAATTATAGAACAAAACATGTAGCAAGCTAAAAGTCAATGTGTAATAGTAATCCCAACATCAGAAACTGATTGCTTTAGATAAAACTTCTAGTTCTTCCACCACGAGTGCTCAATGGGAAGGTAGCAACTCACCACAGGTGTTTACCCCTTTTTACAGGATGGTCAAATTGTGCATTTGGAATGCCAATTTATTCCACTGTCAGCACCACTCCACTCCAATGGCCCCTCAAGATGAAGCTAAAATGGAAAAAATGACTCCACGGGAGACATATATGAAAGTCTAGTGTAGTAGTTTTAATGAAAGCTTTAAAGCAGTTACAAAAGGATTGCACTTGTATGTTATAGTGCCTGGGCTGGCACTAGGTATAAACAGCGTGTACGAATATGGCTTAGCCACCAGCGGTGGTGTGTTGTCCATGACTTGCTCTGGGTAGTAAAGCCTGTGTAGGGTATCAAACATGACCTGGAAGTGACAGGTCATCCACTCCAACGTATGTTTTGCCGTGCTCAGCATCTTAAGGAAGTGACGTCACGCCGACTCCAGCTTGCTTTTATGAGGATAGGAATGTTTCTATTGGTGGGACTCCTCCAAAATGGAAGGAGAGACAAATATGTAATGCAAGTTCTGCCTCTAGGTGAGCCTATCAACACACTATGTCTGTACCACTCAAAATTAGCCAACCTTTGATCAATAATAATTATACATATAGAAAATAAATATAAATATATAAAAAGGTAATATGCAATAAAATCAATATGAATAATATACCACATTTGAAATTAGATTAGACTAATGTTGGCATACCAAGTGGGAAAATTCTCTAAATTGCGCCATCTACTGGATATTATCCAGAAAAAAATATAAAAGTTAGTAATTTGATGTAAATATATATGTAGAATTGGAATGATAATGTTACAGTCCAATAAATACCAGTAATGATGAAAAATGTAATAATAAAAATGGAGAACTAAATGAATATTAAAAAAAGAAAAAAATTGAATTAAAATGAAAAAAGGGGAGGACAGTAAACAATCTTCCCATTTTGGTAAAGCCAATCACAAAATGAGTGCTAAAATATCATGAATCAATAATCAGTAATGAAACATTTAAGTCAATGTCTATGTTTAATCCCATAGGTTTAAGCGATGGTGTCTCCATTTGGGACACCATACCTGTGCCTCTGTAATGTTGGCAAATCCTATCAATGCCCCAGAATCTAAATCTTATTATGCACCAACCTGAAGTGGACCATGTGAATCAAAGGTTTAATCCCGGCACTCTGCGTCTGGTACTTATATAGCACTGTCAGTTTAGTCCTGTGAGAGAGGAGAAAGACGGCAGGTCACGTGATCACAGATCTGTGCTCTGTAAACAAGCTTGTGGTCATTCTGACATCTCTACAAGAGAGAATAGGAATGGTCAACAACTGCTAGTAGAACTACCACAAAGCAGCGCTTCTAACTTTGCACTCAGGAACAACAACAACAGCAGCTCATCGTGATCGTGACTCACCTATTCGTATCACCTTTGTTCCCGTCTGGACTCTTTTGGGACTGCAGTGAAGGCTTCATCTTTATAGTGGATATTCTGCTCAGTTGACCCTTTGAATATATGTTCATTAGGGTTCGCTGCTTCTGGTAAGCCTTTTTTTCCATTGGTCGGTGGTGGAATTCTTCAGTGCACTTCACTCAAGAATATTGGGAGCATTATCACTTTTAACCACATTGAAATTTTTTGGATTATTAGTCTTATCACTGGAGACTCTTATTCATTTATCCATATTTATTAGTGATCTTATAACTTATTGTTTTCACTTATGCACATTCATTCATTTGGGTGTTAATTCAATTTATTTGTTTACATGCGCTACACTTTTTATGTTTCAAGTGGTTGGATACCCTATGTTATGTATACCCTTTTTTATATTGTCTATATGCCCCCCCATCCTTTTGGCCATGGTTTTGGTGGGTTTTGGTGGGTCTTCCAACATATTAAATATTGCATGGACACATTAAAAGTGACATATCTTGTGTCCCAGGTGATGAGCTGTGTGATGTCATATACATAGCCTGTGACAACTGATGAAAAGCTGGTTGTTTTACTAGTTTTATAGCTAGTGGTTCTACATGCTTTACATCTTTTACATTTGTAAAAACCTGTTTGATTAAAAAATGTAGGGGGTTTCTTAGGCACTGTGTCGCTTTAACTGACAATTGCGCGGTCGTGCGACGTGGCTCCCAAACAAAATTGGCGTCCTTTTTTTCCCACAAATAGAGCTTTCTTTTGGTGGTATTTAATCATCTCTGTGGTTTTTATTTTTTGCGCTATAAACAAAAATAGAGCGACTATTTTGAAAAAAATGCAATATTTTTTACATTTTGCTATAATAAATATCCCCCAAAAAAAATCGCAATTAGCGTTTATTGATTGGTTTGCGCAAAATTTATAGCGTTTACAAAAAAGGGGGTCGTTTTATAGGATTTTTATTATTATTTTTTTTTTACTAGTAATGGCGGTATTCAGCGTTTTTTTTCGGTACTGCGATATTATGGCGGACACATCGGACACTTTTGACACAATTTTGGGACCAATTGCATTTTTATAGCGATCAATGCTATAAAAATGCATTGGATTACTATAAACATGCCATTGGCAGTGAAGGGATTAACACTAGGGGGCAGGGAAGGGGTTAAGTGTGTTGCTGGGTGTGTTCTAACTGTATGGGGGGGTGGCCTCACTAGGGGAAATCACTGATCTTCTGTTCATACATTGTATGAGCAGAAAATCAGCGTTTCCCCCGCTGACAAGAACGAGAGCTGTGTGTTTACACACACAGCTCCCGTTCCCCGCTCTGTAACGAGCAATTGCGGGTGCCCGGCGGCGATCGTACCCGCGGGCCACGCGCGCGGGACTCGGGGGCGCACACGCGCCCTACAAGTCTCTAAAGGGAGGATGTAGAGCTACGTGCTCCCGCGAGACAGAGCTACCGCTCCGCAGTAATATGACGGCGGGCAGTCGGCATGTAGTTAATATTTTTATCTACTTTTTTTTGTATTGGAGATGGAATCCTGAGAACTGGTCCCCTGTGGGTTCCTTAGCCTTTGATTTGAGAAGTGTTTGACAATCAATTTGTCTAACTTTTTCCCTTTTGAGTTATAATTGCTGTTTACTTTATGCCTTTTCCAAAAAAATAAACCTATAAGCATGTTGGTCTGGGCCATAAAGTTTTCCTCACTATCACAATTTCTTTTAATCCTAAGAAATTGGCCCTTTGGAATTGCTCTCACCCAATTTGGGTGATGGCAACTATGGGTGGAAATATATCCATTATGGTCAGTGTCTTTAAAATTAGTCTGCATTCCCAAACTAGATCCCAGCTTATATAGCTCCAGATACAGGAATTGGATACGCAACTCATGCCAAGTACTGGTACATTTTTTGGATCAAACAGGTTTTTACAACTGTTAAAGATGTAAAGCATGTAGAATCACTAGGGATACAACTAGGAACACTACCAGCTTTACATTGGTTGTCACAGGTTATGTATATGACATCAGACAGCTCATCACCTGTGACACTAGATATGTTACTTACCTTTTAATGTGCCCATGCAATTTTCAATATGTTGGCAGAACCATGGGCAAAAGGGTGGGGAAGCATATAAACAATATTTTTTTAAATACCATAGTGTATCCAACCACTTCAGATTGGTGCACAATAAGGACTCCTCTCTTCTCCGATTCTGGGGCATTGATATGGTTTGCCAACATTTTAGAGGTGAAGATTTTAGAAAAAAAAAGTTGACCCAAATGGAGAAACAGTGGATATACAGACGTCAATCGCTTTAACCTATGGGATTAAACATAGACATTGGTCTTAAATGTTTTATTACTAATTATCGATTCATGATATTTTAGCACTCATTTGTTATTGGCTTTACCAAAATGGGAAGATTTTTTTTTACTGCCCTCCCCTTTTTGAATTTTTATTCAATTTTTTTTTAAATATTATTAGTTAGTGGAGACTTATTTGCCTTTTCCTGCTATTTCACTGGAATACTGGAATTGCAAGGCCAACACATTGAACAGAAGTGGCGACAGAACACTACCCTTTTCTACTGTTCTACTTTTTCTACTGTTTTAAATTATCTATTCAAGTATTGTACAATTCAATGTTCTGAAACCATAAATGCAAATTGTTTTACAGCGTCACAAGTACATGGTCAGGTGACATACTATTACATGCTCAAATGTATACAAGGTTAACTCATCTAACATAGTATATGACAGTGAAGGGGTGATTATATGAAAAAAGTATAAAAACAAAGGAACAGTACACCTTGCCTGGGGAGAATGGCAGATGCCGCATAAAGATGCTGGGGGTTGGAACAATGCCACCTGGCTTTGCAATAAGTGTTAAATGTCAATTAAGTAATAGGACTCATGCCTTAACACATGGAGAGATCAAAGGCTTTGATTCCTTAGCAAGATGGATCTAGTAAGCTACCAAACCATGATACATGGGAGGAGGTGAGGGGGAGGAGAAAATGGAAGAGGGAATGGGTCTGGCCTGGAAATACAATAAGCAGGGAGGTAGAAGGGGTGGAAAAAGGGAACAAATCTCTGCTTTATCACCTAACCTTACTGTTATCCCATGTTCATGTTTGGTATTCATCCGCATAAATTATTGCTCTTTTTTATAGATAGTGTCTATTAGGTTGACATCTTTTTCACATATCCGCTTTTTTTTAGGAGTGTTTCTTTGAAGTGGTTATGCTCAACTCAATCAAATGTCTTAACAAAGTCAATGTAGCATAGATATGTTTCCTAAAACTCTCCCCACGTTGGACCCCTACCTGATTCACCTTTACAACTCCCTGTTTAAGGGGGAAGATCCTCATGCCCAATATATTCACTTGTATATCTGTAAATTACCTGTCATCCCCGGGTAATTACAACCAAGATATTTTTTCACATACAACAATATTAGCTAACAGACTATCCAAGCTACTACACAAACGTATCAATAGATATGTTCCCTATTGCTTGTTGATACAGTTTGATAGAATGGTTTTCAGCATGGTGATGCTCTTGATGGTGGTGACTTATTAAATCAGGTAAATTTTGTCTTGGAGTTTTGAACTTATAAAATTATAGATTACTTAAAAAAAAAAAAAAAAACTTTCATTGTTTGTGGTTTCAGAAATATTGTTTAATGATCTTTACATTATGTTGTTTTTTTTTCCCCCTTGGGATTACTATGAAAATAGTTTGTAGCCATTGTTCAGTAATTTCTTCACCTTGGTAGATGCTTCTTATGATGCAAGAAAAGTCTTTTACTTTATTTACTGTTCTTTTAAAATACTGTAAATATTCTTCTATTCTATCTATCTGCTGTGCATCCCACTCTCGTTGGTTAATACATTTACTTTCAATTCCATTCGCAAATACATTTTGCTTTTTTTGTGATTGTTTCTAATCTTCCATGTTTTATTTCTCTCTTCTAATTTGTGTATTTCATCACATCTATCATGTATTTCCTTCTGTTTCACTTCTTGGCATATTCTTCTGATTGTTCTTGTAGTTTCTCTAATCTTACTTTGATCTGTTTTACTTTTTTTTCATTCATCAGAACATTGATTTTCTTAGTAATTCTATGTTTTCTCTTACTTGGCTTGGTTTTGGAATGGCAAAGAGATGCTATTTTAGGTCTACTTTTCCCTTTTCCATAAGAATTTCATCCAGCTGCATGAGGCACTATATCCATATTGGATGTTAGTTGCCTTGACTTAGTTGGTTTTGGTACTTGAATTTTGTGGATTTCCATTAGCAGACCATGTTACCACTTCCACTAGGAGGCTGCAGTTATAATTATGTCTGTTATGTCTGCCACTAGGAGGCTGCAGTTAGGATTTTTGACCCTCTACCCACTCTCTCCTAGTAAAACTGAAAGTTAGGGATATACCTAAAAACTCAACTGGCAGGCAGGCATGGAAGCAGAGGTAACATGTGTGCAGGTCAAATAGGTTGTAGGCCCCTCATAGCAAATGATGTAAGTCTGTATTTCCTTAGCCAGAGTGGCATTGTTCAATCAAGCCACAGCACACGGAGGAGGTAATTGAGTGATTCATGAAACGGAGGTCATATTTCATCTTCCTGTAGCAAAGGAGCCAGTAATCACCCAGTGATTCTGATGCACCCTCTTCTTCTTATTTCATTAAACCCTGGAAAACTGGCCACAAGGAGTCAGCAGAATTGTTTAAGAACTCAATTTCTGTTTTTTAATAGGAGTCATCCCAAACAAAGGAAGGTTATTGTGATGCACACATCTTCATTTCTTCTCTGGGAGAGGACTGGCAGTGGCTAAGGAGAATAGAGTTGAGCATAGTGAGAGAGGGTGTTATGTTAGCACTCCAAAGAGAGCCATGTCCAATACAGGGGACAGCTGATACAGCTTTTAAATGCAATGCAGCCACTAATCAATTTTCAAACACCTGTATTTGGTGGCTGAGGCTTTAGTTCAGATCATAAACTTTCCAAACCAGCGAAAATAGTCCTCTGTAAAGGCCTCACATTATGCCCAATCACCATATTGGATCATTTGCATGTATTGTCAGATATGGAGGATTTCTTCAGAAGGCTAAGGATCAAAGAATATTTTCATAGTAAAAAAAAGGAATCCTATGACAATGGAATGTGACAAAAAGATAAAGAGCAGAAACTTCATACATCCACAAGAACACAACCCTTAACTGGACACATATCCTGACAGCTTCAGACTGTAAATTACATCCCTGATATCCACCCAGCAAAATAAAATGTTATACAATCTTTCACCGCGCAAAAGGCTATACACTATTTATGCAATAATCAGTCCATCACCATCAAACCAGTGGATAAAGGGGGAGCAATTGTTGTTTTGGAAACAAGCAAATACATACAAGAAAGCCAGAGGCACCTGGCAAATGCTACTTAATATGATCCCACCCAGAATTTTACTCAGCCATTAAAAGGTCTCATTAAACAGTACCAAACCACCTACATTCAAACCTTTAAGTGCAATTCCAGATAATCCAGAAATTTATCTAGATGCCACCCAAGATCTACAAGCCAAGAAATCCAGGCAGACCCATCATAATAGGTATGAACAAACTTACTGCACAAATCTCAGGCCTTGTAGAAAAAGTGTTAAAACCATTAGTCATAAATACTGACAGCTTCCTGCAAGAAACTGATTTTCTGAACAAGAGCAACAATATACAACAATTACCACCACCAAAAACACTTCTAGCCACATTCTTGGTATTTTGGCCTGGCAGAACCACCAAATCACGTTCTTACTTACAGATGACTGTGTCTTAACGTCTACATATTTTTGCCATATCGGCGATATAGAGTATGTCTTAAGCCTCGTACAAACGTATGTGATTTCCGGCGGTAAAAAGTCAGCTGGGAAACCTGAGGGGAAAACTGAGAACCTGCTTGGTTATTTTTTCCCCCCACACACGACCGGGTTTCCCAACAGGAAAACTACCATGAGAGCTTTGTCCAGGAATCCCGGCCATGGGTGTGTTCCATTGCAGTGTTTTCCATAGGAAAACTGCTGGGTTTAAAACCGCCGGGAATCTTGGAGAGATGGTTCTGCTAAAACTAAAAGTCAGCTTTTTTTAACTGATAAAATTCAAATAACAGTAGTTTGAAGCATTGCTGTAGCTTGCAAGCAAAACTAACTCTACAAGGAAAACTGAAAATCCACAGCCAAGTGTAGTCTGTCAAGGTATACTGAAACCAAAAAAGCGCATACATTTGTGGTTTCATATCTAACTCTCAGTGATTATTTGGTCCACCTCCCTTGGCACAAAATCTGATACACATGAGAGACCTTTTACATAGAACTGTCAAGGCATTTTTTTTACAAGATAGGTCACATGTACTTTTATAAATGTAGCATAGGGTCTTTAACCACTTTGCAACCGCCCTATAGCGAAAGTACGGCTACAGGGCGATTGCTTATTTCTAAGTGGCCGTTAATTAACGGCCTCTTAGAATCGCGCTCCCGTGCGCTCCCCCTGAGGCGCGCACACAGGAACATCCGTGACCACCGGGTCCAGAGGACCTGACGCATCACGGATCACGGTAAATCGGTAAATGACGGAGCGACCACTTGTAAACAAAGCGGCGTCATGTGCTGACGCCGGTTTCTCCCTCCTCTCTCTGTACTGATCGGTACAGTGTGAGAGGAGAGAGGAGGGAGCGGATGGCAGCGCCAGTGCTGCGGGCTGGATCTGTGACAGATGTAGTCACAGATCCATCCATCCCTCCATCCCTGCTCAGCCATCCCTGCTGCAATACTCTGCAATACTGGGCAATACTCAGCTGGGCATACTCTGCAATACTTGGGCAATACTCTGGCAATACTCTGGGCATACTCTGCAATACTCTGGGCATACTCTGGGCATACTCTGCGAATACTCTGGGCATACTCTGCGAATACTGTGGGAATACTCTGGGAATACTCTGGGCAATACTCTGGGCATACTCTGCAATACTCTGGGCATACTCTGGCAATACTCTGGCAATACTCTGGCCATACTCTGGGTATACTCTGGGCATACTCTGGGCATACTCTGGCAAAACTCTGGGCATACTCTGGGCATACTCTGCAATACTCTGGGCATACTCTGGCAATACTCTGGGCATACTCTGCAATACTCTGGGCATACTCTGGGCATACTCTGGGCATACTCTGCAATACTCTGGGCATACTCCGCAATACTCTGGGCATACTCCGCAATACTCTGGGCATACTCCGCAATACTCTGGGCATACTCCGGCAATACTCTGGGCATACTCCGGCAATACTCCGGCAATACTCTGGCAATACTCTGGCAATACGCTGGCAATACTCTGCAATACTCTCCCGCCCACATATGAAAACGGTGTTCAAACCACACATGTGAGGTATCTTTATATAATGTTTTGGGGTTCTATGTAATTTTCTAGCAAATAAATGATGATTTTTACATGTAGGAGAGAAATGTCAGAATTGGCCTGGGTGCTCCCGGCATGTTGGGCCTCTGTATATGGCCACCCTGTGTAAAAGTCTCACACATGTGGTATTGCCATACTCGGGAGGAATAGCAGAATGTGTTTTGGGGTGTAATTTGTGGTATGCATATGCTGTGTGTGAAAAATAACCTAATAATATGAAAATTTGATGAAAAAAAAAATCTTGATTTTGCAAAGAATTGTGGGAAAAAATGACAACTTTAAAAAACTCACCAGGCCTCTTTCTAAATACCTTGGAATGTCTTCTTTCCAAAAAGGGGTCATTTGGGGGGTATTTGTACTTTTCTGGCATGTTAGGGTCTCAAGAAATGAGAGAGGCTGTCAATACATCAGGTGTGATGAAATTGATCAATTTTCAGTAATTGGTACCATAGCTTGTAGACCCCATAACTTTCACCCAGACTAAATAATATCCAACATTTTTTTTTACCAAAGATATGTAGCAGTATACATTTTAGGCCAAATTTATGAAGAAAAATTACTTTTTTGCTAAATTTTATAATAGAAATGAAGAAAAATTATTATTTTTTGCAAAATGTTGTTCTTTTTTCATTTATAGCAAAAAAAATAAAAACCGCAGAGGTGATCAAATACCACCAAAAGAAAGCTCTATTTGTGGGGAAAAAAAGGACAAAAATTTCATTTGGTTACAGTGTTGTATGACTGAGTTATTGTCATTCAAACTGTGAGAGCACCGAAAGCTGAAAATTGGTCTGGTTATTAAGGGGGTTTAAGTGCCCAGTGGTCCAGTGATTAAAGACTTTCTTTCTTAACTACATCCCATCTATTAGATGTGTTTCACACACTCAGAAAAATGTCATCATAGTACACAGGATGTGTGTGCCTTGCTGCCAGAACCCCCTCCTCACTCCCTAACAATTTTTGGCCCTGATTAATCAAAGCCAGAGTTGCTGTATACACGCAGCAGCTCTGGCAGCTGCAGTAGTCAAAAGAAGTCCATCTGACTCATTTCAAGTAGACATGTGCACACTGAAATATTTCATTTCGTAATTTTGTTTTTGTCCAAAAAATTAATTAATTTAGTTACTCTCAAAATTAGTTTTTATTTATTTTGCTTTTCATAAAAAAAATGCATTCATCCGAAAATCCAAATTAAGGTCGAATCTGTCATTGAAGGCTTATGGTGTCTGTCGAATGTTCTAAGAAAAAAAAAAGAAGATTCAACAGAATCTTTAAAAAAAAGAAAAACATTTTTGACTCTTCATGTCTCTCTATGTCGAATCTTCATGTCTCTCTATGTCGAATCTGTCATTGAAGGCTTATGGTGTCTGTCGAATGTTCTAAGAAAAAAAAAAGATTTGGCAGAATCTTAAAAAAAAAAATGTGACTCTTCATGTCTCTCAATGTCGAATCTTCATGTCTCTCTATGTCAAATCTTTTCTCTCTATGTAGAATAATATTGGACTAAAAGAGTTAAGGTTAGGCACATTCAACCGCAACAAAAATATAAATAAAGCATTTTTTTATGTCGGATCTTTTGGTTTTCGTTTTCTGTGCTTTCGTTATTGTTTGTTAAAACGATAACGAAAATACCTGAAATTCGGACGAAAATGCTTTCGGAACAAAAACAAATGCACATGTCTAATTTCAAGTAACATTGTTAGTCTGGCCATACATTATGTAATTTTCTTTCTTTCAATTACAGGTTGTAGAAAAGAAAATCACTCAATTCTCCCATCAACACAATCAATGTTGATGGGGAATCTCTCCCTCTGCGCTATTGTATTCTAGCAGTAGCAAGTTTCCCATCCATCAGAATACAATGATCACTGCTGGCACCTATAGGCAACGATAGTGACTGAAGGAAAAAAAACTGATAGGCAGATTGTACTAAAGTCAATAGATTGATTCAACCTTGAATCAGCCTGTCCATAGATGGATCAAAATTTGGCCATTTGTTGCTGAACTGGCCAAATTTTGATCATCTATGGCTGAATTTACTTTTGTATCTATCCTATTTCATTCTTCTGCAGATCAAAGGATTGAACTTCAATCTGCAAAAGATATCAGTTAAAGCAACCTGATAAGTAATTTTTTTTTTAAAGTGCTTCTCTGTTTAACCCTTTAATAACCCTTGATTTACTTTAATCAGCCCTAATCAGGCCTAATCAGGTTTTTGTTCATTTCTATTTTAGTAGCCATTAACAGTAAAAAAAAAAAATTGGTCTTGCTTGTTTTATTTATTAATATTTTTACAGATTTAACATCTATTTACAAATTCGTATTTTTAAAAAAAACAACACAACATTGAAAAAAAATGCTTTATTTCATTTGTAAATAACTTTGCAAGGCTTTGTACCAGAATAATCATTTTAGTGCCATTTTAAACATGGCAAATTACTAAATAAAATGTGTACTTTTTATTTATATTAACACTATTTATTCTTAAACTAACAAATTGCTCTGGTCCAAAGGGGATGAACAGATGCGAAATGGGGGGGGGAAATTGTTAAATAGAATAAGTCTTTTTACCAGGTGCATTTTCAAAAAAATTCAGAATAAAGGGACCATAAAATTCAGTTTGCAGCAACTCAAAAGCTAAGACTAATAAGAACATATTGGATTTAAACCACCATTTAGCTTGTTACTGTACATATCTGATAGATAGCTGATAGTCTTGGTTATTTCATACTGTAACTTTCAAACTATTTATATTTAATGTTCTATTCATTTTGTATGGACACAAGGAATAAAGTATCATTGTTTCTTCTCAGCTGTGATGGGTAAGAATGTGTGGGGAAGTCTGATTAATGATTTATAGTTCCCAGCAGATTTATTTAGCTTATGTGTGAACGTTGCCCTTTTGACAAGACATTGCCAAAGACTGATTCTATGGGGGGGACCCTTTGAAACAAGAGGCCTGATTGGGTCTAGCTGTCTGTTTTTTAGCCAGACTTGATGAAATCCTCTATGAAGTGCTGAAAGTAAAAAAATAATAATAAAAAAAGGGATCCATTCCTCCTCAGCTGACTGGATCGTATTGGAGGGCAGTCGGGTGTAAACAGACATCCGGTCCAATTATATCCGACTGCCCATAGAGCAGAGCGGGCTTACCTTGTGGGATATGTGTACATTGTTCCAGTGGTGGGTCTTTCCCTCTGTGTGCTTCCACCCATTCAGACAGGGTGCTATTTCTAATGGCTAGCGTGTGGATTTCTCAGTGTTTGAACAATGCAGCGTGTATAAGAGAATTGTGAATGGTAAGCTTTTATAAAATTTTCAGCAGGATTTTGCAAAGCTTTTGGCAGGCTTCAAGTAGATTTCTCTAAGCCTTTAAAGTGATATTCAATGCATATATTTAGTGCAGCGCTAAATAAACACATGTGCCCAGGTACAAATCATCTGATTAACATTATCAAATTGTGACAAAATAACAAGTCCACCAATATTTACACAATATTTTACACAATTAGCGTAAAAAAATGACACATTGACAAATTGCTTGTCAGCTCTGCACACTGCGCCCATTTTTTACACTTATTGTGATCACATGTTATTATACACATCTGAAGTGATGTTTGTACCTTTTTTATAATAAACCCATATGTTTTTTTTTTTTTTATCTATGCTTTGTGGAAACCTTCTCTTTTCCTTTTATGATTCCCATCATTGATGGATGAGAGATCTGTGGACATTGCCTAAAATCTGGAGATTGTGATTGGGTTCCTATTTCCTGAATTTGCTTGTCTGCTACATCTCTGCTGGGGTGTATTCCCATCTTCCAACTTCTGGAGAATGTGGCCTGGGTTTTGTTTTCTATTCATGCCTGTTTGACTCTCCACTGCTTGCGTGTGTGTACACTTCTTATGGTAAGTGTACCTACCCCTCCCTTGGGTGGTGGAAGCAAAGCCTTGGGTGTTTTTTCATAGAACATTGGAACATCATCATCTATGTTTAAAAGACTTTCTGACACCTTCTATACCTATCAAGCACATCCTAACATCCACATCCATAAATATTGGTGGACTGTTATTTTATCACAATTGGTTTATGTTGTTCGGATGGTCAATTGAATTTAGCACGTGCACTTTCACATATTTATACATACCTATATTCATCTATTTGGATATGTTCACTTTTACCTTCATGTTTATACCTGGGCACATATGTTCAGTCAGCGCTGCACTTTTTACATTTATATACAATTAGTCTTATTGTGGTGCTAGCAGCTTACCTTCATCAAAACTTTTTTATTAACAAACATGTCATACTTACTTGTTTTGTGCATTGGTTTTGCACAAAGCAGCCCCAATCCTTCCTCGTCCCCCACTGGTTCCCCGGGCCTCTTCCTTCTGCTGAGTGTCCCTTGCTATGATGGCACAGAGCAGGCTTGCTCCTGAGCAACTGCTCTGTTTGTTCATTTACACATGTAGCGTGGTGCTCAGCCTCACCCCTGCTCTCTGGTCATTGGCTCACTGGCTGTGATTGACAGAAGTGGGAGCCAATGGCTCCCTCTGCTGTCTAAGCCAGTGGGGAGTAGGAGACCCAGAAGATATGCTTCTCTCAAGTACATCGCTGGATCGAGATGGGGCACAGAAAAGTATTGGGGGACTGGGGGAATGCTGCAAACAGAAGATTGTTTACCTTCATGCATAGAATGCATGAAAGTAAAAAAAAACTTGAGCTTTTACAACCATTTTAAAGCACCATTAAGTTTCTGTTTGTACATTTTGAACACAGATCTTAATGGGATTGCTGATTGTCACTTTACACACGCTGCTATCAGGCTACAGGTGGCTTTCAACAAGCTCCAAGTAGTGGTGAAGCCTGCTAACAGCTTGTTTAAAGTGGCAATCAGCACTCTTATTGGGATCTGTGTTCAACATTTACAAACTGAAGCTGAATCATACTTTTGAAGCTTCAACAAAGCTTCTGCAAATGTTTTGTAAAAACTTGCTGTTCACACTGCTCTTATACAAGCTGAAGTCTGTATGAAACAGGCACTAGGGTTCTTTAAGGCTGGATTAACACTGATGCAAATTGGATGTGTGTTTCTCAGTATCCAATTCAGATGACAGTTGACTGGGACGGGCTCTCAATGGAGCCGGTTCACACAGCTCTGGGGCAGCCGCGGAGTGTACTGGACAAATGTCCTGTGCATCTTTGGCTCAGTTTCAGCCAAAGATTTGAACCTTATCCGCACCTGAAATGGTGTACAGGGATGTACCAGACCCCCGCTGTGACAGCTATTATGAACCCAGTCTTAGTGTGCCTTTTGTGATCTCTGACATTCCTACTTATACCAACCTTGCTCCCAGTATGTTCTTGCATGTTTTTTGCCTGGTTTCCCAGAGTCCCAGTTCATTTCCAGCCTTGTTCCCAGTGTGTTCCTCCCAACCTTCTTTCCCTCAACTTCTATCCTGCTCTGTTCACTCTGTGAGCTTCTACTTGTATTCCATCTTCCTTTACCTCTATATCTCTCTAGCACTCCAGTTTGTTAGTACTTTCTCTACACCAGCCTTGTTCCATTGTGGGTTCCAGTCTGCTTTATTTTCTGCACCAAAGGCACTCCCAGTTTGTTTCTATCATTTGTCTCTGTGTATTCCTGTGTTCTCTGCATATCCTACTATCTTATTAGTCCAGTGCCCCAGCACTGCAAGAGAGTTTCACTTACTCTCAGTTGCAGCCTACCGGAGGCCTGCACCTGGATGCTGCCTGCAGCACAACATCTCCACATCCCTGGTTGCTGTGACAATAATATTATTTTCTTACCCTATAATACACTTTTTTTGCATGCTCCAGTAGTGATTATATCTTGTGTTTCTATGCTCTGTGCTCTTCATTTGTAAGTGCAATATAAATGACTCTACGGTATAAAATTTATAAATAATAGGACGTTGAAAGTGTCATACTGAAAATAAAGAGTAATGCTGTTTACTTTGTGTGCCCCTAAACCCAAACAACAATTTTAAATTCCCCCTGGAAATGCATTTTCTGAGATAAAATTCTGCAGTAGATTGAATAACCATTTAAGTCAGAAGTAAATTACTTTAACATGTACTGTGAACAAACTGTGCTCTAGGCAGATGAAAATACAATGGGATATCCAAGGTCTGCATGGACAATAAGATGAAATTACTTAAGGTAGCACATCCAAAGAGATACATTTTATAATATTTTATCAAATCAATGGTGGCCACAAATGGGTAGTTGTTTTAATGAAAATGTTGGTGGTGGGAATTTGCCTTTTTCTGGACAAAAACATTTTTTCTCAGCACATTTGGGTTTAGAGCTTCAGCACTTCAGTGTGATGATATGCAAAAATATCAGAGAGAATCCAAAGATAATTCTGATCCTAGCGCTCTATGGTGTGAGCAGTTGAAGCAGAATAGCAGCTATTATAAAATATAGTAAATAAATAAATCGAAAACAATAAAACATTAACAGCACTGAATGAAACAATAATTCATCTGAACTAAAAGGTTCGTAATCTGCAATAATAAATGATCAGGAGTAGCAATCAAAAAAACATTCATACAGTATGAATCCTCTGAGGGAGTCTCCCAAAAGTCCTATAAGGAATGCAGCAAAATCTTGATGCAATGTGACAGCTTTAAACTTCACTTCACTGGTGTTAGTGCTGAAAAGTAATTAGATCCATCCCAGATGCCCCTTAGGATATTCTACTCACCAGACCCCAGCTCAGTACAGCATTAAAAACTCCTCTTATCCAAAGATTGTCAGCCACTTTCCTCCAGGTGTGTGATGGTTCCGATCAGTGGGTGCATGCATGCATCAAAGCGGTCATGGAAGTAAACAGAGAAGCTCCATATAGTGTAAAAACCCTTTTATTAAAAGATACACACCCCCACATTCCAGATATGCTTACAAGATAAAGGTAACTAAAAGCGCATCACATGGAGAGACATCAGCTCACTCAGATAGAAGTTCCGCCGAACAAACTGGCAGCTGGGGGAGTCCGGGGGTTGAAGCTCCCTCCTGTGAGAACGATGTGTAGCATAGCCATGCCCTGATGCGTTTCGTGATTGGTTCACATCTTCAGAGGGAATGTCTACACGAAACGACAGATTGTTTATACAGGATAGTGGGAACGGATGACTCCACCCACTCCTTCGGCTAGTCGGAATGGCTTGCTTTTTCCATATATGTCAGCATGATCCGGCCTTCTCTGCCCTTCACTGCTGACACTTGCAATTCAACACGCCTGCCTCTAAGCAAAACGTGATGTAGTGCTATCTGATTGGGCATCACTGATTGCTGTTCCGCCTGTCTGATCTGCATTGTATGGACATAGATGAGAGGTAGATGAGATGTCAGAGGTGGGGTTTATTTACTATTAGCAAAGTTTGCAGTGGAAAATTCCCTTAGCTTAGTTAATATGATGACAATTCTTTTTGCAAAGAATACCCAATCAAGTGCAGGAAAAATGAAAAAAAAAGATGTTTGCTTGAACATGATTGGAGGGTGGATATCACTAAATTGTCATCTCATTCACTAAGCTATGGGAGAATTCCCCTGCTATGTGAAAATCCCCTTGTAATGTAAACAGCTTAGTTACATTTAGAAAAGTTACCCCATGTCTCAGTAGAGAGAACCTGTCCCAACCACAGATCAGCTCCCCTGGTACAGTAATACGATTAAGTAAGAAAACATATATAAAGTATTAGGAAATACAATTAGTAAAATAATCCTGAAAAATAAATGTGTATGTATGTATGTCCATAATGACCTCTAGCACTGCACACATTAGGTATCGCAAAAGTATCAAAGCTATAAAAACAATTTTAAGGCTGTCATTTTAGTGTAACCCTGAATTTTTGGTTGTTTCAAAAGTGCTTATTATTTTATACCTAGATGAATTTGTTATTTATTATTATTTTTTTTTTTATATATATATATATATATATATATATATATATATATATATTTATTGAAAGAAGTGTCATACAGAGTATAAAAATGACAAAACATCTGTAAAATGTTTCCAAAATATTGCATACAGGAAGAAAAGAAAACATATTGAACATAGAAAGAACAACCGTAATACTATTAAGTCTTTTAGTCTAGGGATATTGACCTGAGTCCCCATGGTGGGGCTAGAGACCTATACAGCCATCAGATTTGACATTCAAAAAGGAAGCAACAAGAGGGTAAATTGGTTGGATCCGAGGCATGGGATGGACCCTAGTGCTCCCAAAAAGGGAACTCAACAATGATCCAAAAAAAAAAGTGGGAAAAGGGTGGGGCGTGGGCACCAAGGACAAGTTGTAGATGTAGAAGTAGATAGACAGCAAGGAATTTGCTGAAGTTGCGAATGTGGCCGTCCCTGTTATCATTGTTGGATGAAGGTAAGGGAAATTGGTGTCCATAAGGCAGACCTCAAAATTTCCACTCGCCTACTAGCATTTGGCGAGTGGATTTAATCTGGGGGCGAGTGATGACAGGGCTGCATGACCAATCTCACTCCAATCTGTGCCTACACTTAGAGTCCCGATGAGATTGGCGGCTGAAGAGGAAAGGTGCATGCTTGGGAAAAGTATTCTGAGCCACGCACAGGCAGAGCAGTACACAGGAGCTCTCCTTAAAATTCTTAATAAGCCATGGGACCTAACAGTATGACCTCTCTGAGCCTGCCCCCCCTCCCCCGACCAATATAGCTGGAGACCAGAAAGTAATGAGTGAGGTGGAGGATTGCGAAAATTACCACTCCGGTGCAGCGCTCACTGAAAGTTGCCCTGACATGAGAGCAGCAGCCTTCCAGTTTTCTTCTCCGCTCTATGTAAATGTCCAGCAGTTCAGCCTGAGCACTGTGAACAGACTGATCTCAATGTGCGCTGTGCTATGGTGTCAATGGCTGTGCAGTTGTGTGGATCTCAGCGCTGGATTGTACTCCCTCCCGCTGTGCTGCAGCTCCTCTCCTCACTGCCAGCCTGAATAAAAGGGAGAAGTGGGGACATGCAAGCGTGGAGCCGCACACACAGGCTCCTGATGATGAGATGAATAGGAGAGGGGGAGAGGGAGAATATGAATGGGAGTTGCAGAGGCGACAGCAAGAGAATGGGGAAGAGACCCAGTTCTAGTGCCCTGTCCCTCTGGTCTGCCTCCAGTGCCCTGTCCCTCTGGTCTGCCCCCAGTGCCCTGTCCCTCTGGTCTGCCCCCAGTGCCCTGTCGCTCTGGTCTGCCCCCAGTGCCCTGTCCCATTTTGTTAAAGTAGTTGTTGCTAATATTTAATTTTGTAACTTGATTCTGCATAAAACATTTAACAGTGTCATTTCATGAGATAATCTACGAGGACGCGTTTACGGGTGCAATTAGGCGCAGGGCAGTGTATGAATTACGTGGGGCAACTGGTGGCGAGTAACTCTTGAGGCCTGGCTAGTAGCTCAGGACTTGAAATTTTGAGGCCTGCATAAGGGGTAGGTCCCCAGGTGCCTTGTCTGGAGGTAGATCCCTTTCCTTGTTGAGTTGTCAAGTTGGAGAGGACGAGGCCAAGAGAGGCATGGGGGAGAGCTGTGATATAAGAAGGAGAGCTTGTCAAAATTAGCCATATCCGTAGGAGTAAGTGCAAAGTCCATGAATGTTTTCCATTTGCAATAGAAGCGTGTTTTGGTCCGCTCATGTGTTAAGTCTATATTGAGCTTGTCCTTGAAAAGTAAATGCAGTAATTCCTTTTTGAGTTGGGAGGTGTTTGGGCAAATGTTGGATATCTTTAGGATGGATCTTCTGGCGAAAGGAAGGCAGATCAGAATCCAGTCTTTGCCGGAGGGGGCAGGTAGAATCGACTATGGTAGCAGTTGGGGGTCCCAGTGACCAAAAATGAGAAGCAGGGGGTCTTTGGGCAGTTTTAGCAGTGCTACTTTGAAAATGTATGAAAGAACTTGATCCCAAAAAGCTGAAATGTAAGTACAAGACCAGAAGCAATGAGTCAATGATGGCCTGGGGTGTTGGCACAGAGGGCAAGTTGGGACGGTTTGGCCTGTTTGGCAAAAAGAAAGGGAATGTGGGCCGGTGGATGATTTTGAGCTGGGTTACCCTCCAGATCTCATTGGGGATCAATTTGTGGACAGTGTTGAGACCATGAAGAAGCTTGTCGGTGTCTGGGAAGTCTTTAGACCAATTGGCAGCTGACGAAGATGCTAGGGGAGGAATAGTTTTCAGGAGCAGAGGCATGTAGATGTCTGAAATCTTGTAAGAACCCTGAGAGAGGAGGGTATCCAAAAGAGATACTTTGAACCTTTTGCTGTTGTCTCTGCAGGCATTTTTCAGGAAGCTTACGCATTGTCCGTATTGGAAAATATGTGACAGGGGGAGTGAGAACTTGACGGCTAGGGTTTGAAAGCCGATGGGGCGGCCAGTTTGCGGGTCTCAAAGCGAGAAAAAATCCTTGAGTCCCTTTTGCTGCCAGGAGAGGTATGGCTGGTTTTCCAGGCCAGGGAGGAAGCACGGATTCCCCTGAATTAGGAGGTGGCGAGAAATAAAAGGCGACAATTTAATGCTCTTCCTAGCTTCCCTCCATGTGATGACTGTGTCGCGAAGCAAGAGATTATGTTGAAGGGGTGGTGGGGTGGATTTCCAACCACAGTGGAGGAGGGCTACCAGGGAGAGAGGGCGGACCATTGCGGTTTATAGGGGGAAGTTAGAGTAGCGAGGAGACCGGGCTACCCAGTCCAAACCAGTTCTTAACAAGCAGGCTATATTATAAGTTCTGATATTAGGTAGGCTAATACCCCCCTCGCGTCTGGGAAGATAAAGCTTAGAGAAGGCTATACATGGCCGCTTGCCTCGCCAGAGAAACTTAGATATAGCCGAATTGAGTAGTTTAATGCCTTTATGACGTAGAAGCAGGGGAATGGTTTGTAACGGGTATAACAGGCGGGCAAAACTCGCCATTTTTACTAGATGGCATCTTCCCAGGTGCGACAGGGGCAGATCCATCCAGTTATCCAATTCTTGAGAGATTTTCGTGAACAGGGGGGGATAGTTGAGATGATAGAGAGAGGAGGGTAATTTCCCGATTTTGATGCCTAGGTATGTGATGTGAGATTTTGCGACGGTAAAGATGGAGGTTTGGGCCCAGGGAGGGTCGGAGAGAGAGCCTATGGGGAGGATTTCGCTTTTACCATAATTTATACAAAGGCCTGTGCACTGTCTAAATAGGTCAAACGTCGCCTTGATCGTGTTCATGTCTTGAGAGGGGTTATCTGAGAATATAAGGATATCGTCAGCGAAGAGGGATGTGCGTAGTTCATGCTCGCCGATTCTAATACCGTGTAGAGGGGCTACTTGAGCCAGGTATCTAGGGGCAGTGTACATGGCATTGATGAGATGGGCGAAGGGACCAGAGAATCCCATTTTCACCATGACCATGGAAAGCTAGGTCTAAGTCTAAGGTGATGATAGCATGGTCCCCCTTTGGGTTACATTTAGCATGTTCCAGGGCTATCATCACCTTTCTAATATAAATGGTGGCCGTCCTGCCTTTCACAAACCCTGATTGGGCATGGTGTATCAGAGAGGGTAAGATCGCAGCCAATCTGGTGGCAATAGAGAGAATTTGACATAGAGGCCTCGAGAATGTGTCTGTTCAAATTGGTTGACATCATCTGTCTGCTGGGATTTTGGTTTGCTCGGTTACACACGAGCAAACCAAAATCCCCGCCAGCAGAAGGCCTCGTATGTGGCACACGATCACCGCACCAGGAAGTAAATCCGCGTGTCAAAACCTCAGCGCGTTCGAGAAGAATGTCTGCTGGTTATTAACCAGCAGGTCGGGCGGACGGTCCCAGCCCGATTTCAAACCGAAATTCGGGTGCCAAATCCGTCTGTTTGCCCGTAAAGATCAAATCTGTCTCTGAAACGGTCTAGCAGACCGTTTCCAGCAGACAGATTTGATCGTGTGTACGAGGCCTTAGAGTGAGATGGGTCTATATGACCCTGGAGAAATATTGTTTTAACCAACACCAACAGTACTGTGAAAAGTGCAAAATCGGGACTGTTATCCTTCAATTCTATGTCTCCTCTACCTTCAGAAAATGTATGATTTGTGTGGTCTTAGCTGAAATCCCTAATGTCTATGATGTGTTTATTAGCATGCATATAAATTAAAAAAACATCTGAAAAGAAAGGGTTAAGGGAAAATATGTAAAATAGTAATAATATATTCCAGGGCTCAAAATTTCAAGTCCTGAGCTACTAGCCAGGCCTCAAGAGTTACAGGCCACCAGTTGCCCCACCTAATTCATACACTGCCCTGCGCCTAATTGCACCCGTAAACACGCCCTCGTAGATTATCTCATGTAATGACACTGTTAAATGTTTTATGCAGAATCAAGTTACAAAATTAAATATTACCAACAACAACTTTAACAAAATGGGACAGGGCACTGGGGGCAGACCAGAGTGACAGGGCACTAAAACTGTGTCTCTTCCCCATTCTCTTGCTGTCTCCTCTGCAACTCCCATTCATCCTCTCTCTCTCTCCCTCTTTTATTCATCTCATCATCAGGAGCCTGTGTGTGCGGCTCCACGCTTGCATGTCCCCACTTCCCCTTTTTTTAGGCTGGCAGTGAGGAGAGGAGCTGCAGCGCAGCGGGAGGGGGTACAATCCAGCGCTGAGCTCCACTCAACTGAACAGCCATTGACACCATAGCACAGTGCACACTGACACCATAGCACACATTGAGACCAGTCTGTTCACAGTGCTCAGGCTGAACTGCTGGACACTTACATAGAGCACAAGGAGAAGAAAACTGCACAAACTGGAAGGCTGCCGCTCTCATATCAGGGCAACTTTAAGTGAGCTACATTGGTCGGGGGGCAGGCTCAGAGAGGTCATACTGCTAGGTCCCATGGCTTAATAAAAATTGTAAGGAGAGCACCTGTGTACTGCTCTGCCTGTGCGCGGCTCACCAGACTACTTTTCCTGAGCATGCACCTTTCCTCTTTGGCCGCCAATCGCATCGGGACTCTAAGTGTAGGCACAGATTGGAGGGAGATTAGTCATGCAGCCCTGTCATCACTCGCCCCCAGCTCAAATCCACTCGCCAAATGCTAGTAGGCGAGTGGAAATTTTGAGGGCTGATATATTCCACTATTGCAGAACGTTGTGTCACAAGCTATAGTTCTCGGGACATAAGCTATAGAAAAATAACGGCACCACATGAAACAGAAATATTCTACATCTAAAATAGTATATAAGCATTATAAATTACTCATAGTCATACTATCTGGCAGGTACATGTTTGTCAAATGTGAAATTTGTAAGACAGACAGCATTTTAAATATCACTTTTCAAATATTTTAAAATAGCAGTGAAATGTATAAAGACACTATTTTATTCTGGGAGTTGCTACAGCTTTAGTGTTTACTAATTGCAGCCTTTTTCTTTTATTCCAAAGTTATTTTGGTCAGTTCCTGTATTTATCACAATTATTCAGCATTCCCTAAAATGAAATTTGTCATTTTCAGACCTTTCCCTGGGACAGCAACAGAAAGATGCTTCCTCTCATCATGTAAGTTACAACCTTGCTTCCTTTAAATATCTAATATATTTAAATGTGCTCATTTTAAGTGACATTTACAGCAGGAGTTATGTGTAGAAAATACACATAAAGTGTATCTTTATGCATTTGATTTATTGCAACCACAATAATGCATGCTATAAAAGACATGTATTTGTGAACTAGGAAATCCTAGATAAAAAATAAAAATTTGAGTAAAATTTAGCAAACAAATTGTAATTCACTCTTCTTGGGTAGAGCATGACAATTGGAGTGATCCATACATAGTAAGTATAACATCCACTGGATATTCAGTATTACACTTTTATTTATTTATTTTTTAATAATCATGTGTCTATTTGTCAGCAAATACATTTACTTAAAAAAAATACATGAAATGTAACATGGCAAAGGCATTTACATAGTTGCATTGTTAGTCAGGTTGAAAAAAAGACACAAATCTATCTAGTTCAACCAATAAAAAAAAATACAATTCCATATACACAATCCTATACCCACAATTTATCCAGAGGAAGTTGAAAAACCCCAAGAAAGCATGATCTAACTTGCTACAGCAAGAGAAATTTGCTACAGCAGGGGAAAATGTGGGATTTTTAGCAAATGTTCTTTGAAAATTAAAAGGTCAAATATTTTCAATAATTACAATTATAGATTTTCTCAGAAAAGACACATGTTTGTTAAAAAATTTTGTAATTAAAATCAGGCAGTATAAAGATAAACATATTTATTATGTTCTGTGTGAAATTAAATGTGTTTTAGGTAATATATTATGTTGTAGGCTTTTATGTTGATATAGTCATGCAACAGTGAACTTCAAAATTGTTTTATATTTGACCTCCAATAGATTACGTTTTTGAAGATTATTTATCCATTTAAATCTGGTTTTATTTTATTAAATGAGTAATTCTAATAGCACACAGAAAACATTGATCAAATAAAGGAATCTGGAATAATCTTCTTGTGTGTTTAATAGTAATAGTGGGAGTTCAATATTTCTATTCAAACAAAGAGTTTAGTAGACATATTTACAAAAGGCCTTATGATGTTTGCCCTCTTTGCTGAAGAAAACATTTGTAAAACCTTTGGAGTGACTACCAGGTGCCAAAAGTTCTCCAGGGTATTGATGTTATTCAGATATAGTCCTTCATTTGAACTTCAAACAATATTCTCGCATTCAATTTTTTTAATGGGTTTGACAAAATAAAACCATTTCTATCTGTAAGCATATATGACAGTTTTACGTTAGGGAACACAGCAATTACATTAACAATTATAAGTATTATTTGGAAAAATTGAAACAAAACTATCTATGTGCACAATTTGTAAAAATAACAATAGACTTTAAATGGCAGTTAGATATTAGCAAACAACCGAGCCACCAAAATATTGATATTCCATCTATCATACAAACTTTCCAACTTGCATTTCATGAGCATTTAAGCATTAATACACCCTATGGAGACAGAAATTCTCCTTCCATTTTAAAATATATTAAACCTGTAATCCAGCCTAGAGCTTCACTACATGACAGACAGAGGGTGCTACTGCTTTTAGACTCATGAACTCATAGGTCTTCATGTTATTTATTTTTTTGTCCCACAACAATGTTATTGGAATAAAAATTGTAATACAGAAACAAAGACCCAGTGGGTCATAACAACATCACAACAAATGAGAGAAATAAAGGGAAGGAAGGTACGTTTTCCAAAAAATGCCATACCGAGTGGCATATAAGTAATAAAAGCAGTACATATAGATTTTTTACATAAGGTAACCAGGTATATGGTGAGTAATATCCAGGAGTAAGTAAAAAGGGCCTATGTGCATGGGTAAAGCTTTCAATGGATAGGGTTCAATGCAATGAGCTGACATCCCAATGCAGTAGGGGCCAGATATTCTAAAGGTAGAGGTATTCAAAGGGTATAGATTGAAGCAGATGTCAGCCAGGCATAGTACGTGTAGGATGGGGGTGGAGAACCTGGTCATCAGGCTCCCTGCAGGGGGTTCAAGCAGGGGGGAAAGAGAGTCTCCGGGAGAGTGAAAGTGAAGAAAACCCCTAGGGTGTGGAAAAGAGGAGGGAGATGAAAGGAAGGGGGATTGTTAGGAGAATTAGGGGAGGGGGAAGAAAGGGAAAAAAATGAAGGTAAGGAAAGCAGCTGGGTGAGGGCAGGGACAAAGGGGGGACCTTGACAGACAATAGAAACAGATGGGGTAGGACACCCAGATATTAGAGGGAAGTAATGGATGAGAGGAACTAGGCAACCCAACCACCTAGGGGCACCCTGGCTTCCCTTTCCATCTCCACCTCTCAGTAACAGACCTGATGCTGCCCGGATGCACTCAGCAGTGGCAAGGGAATGGTGGAATAGCTGTGCATTCAAGACTAGTTTCAGCTAATCAGTCAATAAGGAGAGGTTTCCAATAACACTGTTGGATTAGGGCATGGTTTGGAAATAAAGCCAGCAGAACCATGTATTTGTGAACTTAGAGGGATGGTCTTGCACTATTACAATTATTTTCTCTATGTCTGCTATTTTGCTGAGCCAAAGAAGCCAATCTCTGATGCAAGGGGAGTGTGTGAAACCCAAGAATACAGGTACACAGAGTTTGGCAATATTAACCATATGCATTGCTAGAGATTTGAAATACACTTTTTGTAGGAGGGTATGGGTCTGTATGGGTTAGCAGGAATTGGGCTGGAGTAAAGTCCAATGCAAAGGTAGTGGTGGAGGAGATGGCATGGTGAACCTTAGACCAGTAAGTCTGGAGTAATGCGCAAGTCCAACAGTGAGCCCAGGTCCAAGCTGCATCTCCAGCAAAGGTTGGAAGCTGAGGATAAAACTTGTGAAGCCATGTTGGGGTTCTGTACCATCGTGTTTGAACCTTATAGCCATTCTCCTGGATGGTAAAGTTTTACAGGGCTCCTTGTGAATTTGTTCATAAATGTTAGACATGTGCACTGCCGAAAAAATAGTTTTTGTTTATTTATTTTTTCGTTTTTCGGGTCATTTGTTATGATTCGCAATTCGAGAATTCAAAAATTAGTCAATTTGAGAATTGAAAAGCTTGAAAATCCAGAAATGAGAAAGAAAATCCCAAAATTTGAAAGAATAACTAACTAGTATTAACTAACTATTAAATTATAGGTATTGGAAATTACTTTCTAATTTGGCTGTTAGTGATCAAAACAAATATGAATTTATCAGAAGTTACAAATTATCCGAAACAACAAATGCCACATCTAAACAAATGCAATGTAACAAATTATTAATAATAATACATTTGTATTATTATTATTGTTATTTATTATTATTAATTTGTTACGTTCCATTTGTTTAGATACAGCATTCGTCATTTTGGATAATTCATAACTTCAGATAAATTCATATTCATTACATTCACTAACAGCCGAACTTGAAAGGAAATTCCAATACCTATAATTTAATAGTTAGTAATAGTTAAGTTGTTATTATTAGTTAGTAATTAGTAATTATTTCAGATTTTCGATTTTCTGGCTTTTCAGATTTTCTCATTTAGAATTTCCGAATTTTCAAATTTATGATTTCACGAATTTATGAATTTTCGAATTTATGAATTTTCCAATAATTGAATTTACTAATATTTGGAAAACAATTGTTAAAAAGGTTTTCGTTAATTCAGATTTATCCGAATTAACAAAAATTGTCGAAATTAGTTAAAAACCTGGGCCCAGATTCACAGAGCAATTACGCCTGTCTAACTGGTGTTAGACAGGAGTAATTTCAAATTTCGCGCGCCGTATCACTAGTTTGAATCCTCAAACCATGCTATGGCGGCTTCGGGCTTTGATCCGAGAGGCTTACGTCTTCGTAAGCCTTCGGATCTACGCTGCGATATTTTTGCGGCCGCTGGGAGGAGTCCGCGTCGTTTTCAGCGTCGGGATATGCAAATGACTTTTTACGGCGATCCACGAAGATACGAGTGGTCTTCGCAATCGCTTACGTCATTTTTTTGCTACGTACTGTTAGACCAGCTATTTGCTGGTCTAACGGTGCGTAGCCCATGTTAAGTATGGCCGTCGTTCCCGCGTCGAATTTTAATTTTTTTTTTTACGTAACTCGTTCGGGAATAGGAATGTCCGTAAACGACGCTACTCAAACAACGAATGACGTAACGACGCAATGCACGGCGGGAAATTTCTGAACGGAGCATGCGCAGTTCGATCGCCGCGGGAACGCGCCTATTTTAAATGCTTCACGCCCCCTACTCGCGTAGATGGCTTGCGCCGGGAGAAATACACTACGCCGCCGTAGTTTACAGGACAACATCTACCGGGATTCCACGTAGAGCCAGGTAAAATACGGCGGCGTAGTGTATTTCTGATACTCTACGCGAATCTAATTGTATGTGAATCTGGGCCCTAATTTGGAATGAAGCGAATTGTCTAATAATTGTGTTCCCAAGCTTACTGGGAGACCAACCTTGTGGGCCTTTAGTGAGTGTAAGCTAAACAGAAGTGAGTAGGTAGTCAATATTAAGTGTTGTTGGGGCTCTGATCTGTAACACACAGACTCAAACAGAGTAAGGGGACCACATAATTTTTTTTTTAACAGATCTGTGGTCAGTTAACATACCCTAAGATTAAAGCAGCCGTGCTTTTATTGAAAGATCATGAACATACACCTAAGTGTCAGACAAAATCAGATAGTCTAAATAAGGTATTGCATCTCAAGACATGGGGCAATATTATAGTTGAGTAAACAGAGGATCAACAAAAATAAAACCAACAATGAACGTATCTGTCAAACATTGGCAGTGTGATCATCACATGGACATTTTCCAGAGGGACATTATAACATTATAAAATAAGTTATTCCAATGTTTCCATTTATTTTCATGGATATGCATGGTATCATACAAGGTGTGGTGAACACGTTCAGATAGTTTAATGGCGTCCATTCTGGCTAGCACTTAAAACCAAGAAAAAGCTGAGGTGTGCCAATTCAGTGCTGTAATCCGATGTATGGCTATGAAAAGCGTGTGGATTACACAGGGTATAGGGATATCAGGAATGGGTGTGACCGCCATTTTTTAATGTAATCCTCAAATATACCCTATTTAAATTCACCAAAATGTATGCCATTTTAGTAAATTACTCAAAAGGATAGTTGTGTAAGTCATAAAGGGACTTTTTTTGGAGTCTCTTTACACCTACACATGGTGCTTGATATGTACAGTATCTCACAAAGGGTGGGTACACCCCTCACATTTTCATGTGGCAACACTGTAGAAATTACACTTTGCTACAATGTAAATAAGTGAGTGTACAGCTTGTATAACAGTGTAAATTTGCTGTTCCCTTAAAAATAACTCAACACACAGCCATTAATGTCTAAACCGCTGGCAACCAAAGTGAGTACACCCCTAAGTGAAAATGTCCAAATTGGGCTCAATTATCCATTTTCCTTCTCTGGTGTCATATGACTCATTAGTATTACAAGGTCCCAGGTGTGAATGGGGAGCAGGTGTGTTAAATTTGGTGTTACCATGCTCACGCTCTCATACTGGTCACTGGAAGTTCAACATGGCACCTCATGGCAAAGAACTCTCTGAGGATCTGAAAAAAGAATTGCTGCCTACATAAAGATGGCCTAGGCTATAAGAAGATTGCCAAGACCCTGAAACTGAGCTGCAGCACAGTGGCCAGGACCATACAGCCGTTTAACAGGGCAGGTTCCACCCAGAACAGGCCTTGCTATAGTAAGCCAAAGAGATTGAGTGCATGTGTTCAGCATCATATCCAGAGGTTGTCTTTTGGAAATAGACGTATGAGTGCAGCCAGCATTGCAGCAGAGGTTGAAGGGGTGGGGTAGCTTGTCAGTGCTCAGATTATATGCCACACACTGCATCAAATTGATCTGCATGGCTATTGTCCCAGAAGGAAGCCTCTTCTAAACATGATGCACAATTAAGCTTGCAAACAGTTTGCTGAAGACAAGCAGACTAAGGACACAGATTACTGGAACCATGTACTGTGGTCTGATGATACCAAGATAAACTTATTTGGTTCAGACGGTGTCAAGAGTGTGTGGCAGCAACCATATGAGGAGTACAAATAAAAGTGTGTCTTGCCTACAGTCAAGCATGGTGGTGGGAGTGTCATGGTCTGGGGCTGCATGAGTGCTACCAGCACTGAGGTGCTACAGTTCATTGAGGGAACCATGAATGCCAACATGTACTGTGACATACTGAAGCAGAGCATGATCCCCTCCCTTCAGAGACTTTTTTTATCAATGACTTTTCTTTGTTGAGCCGACAATTCATTATAGCCGCGAGTGGTTTTAAATTACCTTTTTTCCTTCAGAAATTACACTTTGTGCAGGGACAGTTCTAAGCATGGGAAACAAGCGCTACTTCACAAGAAATTTAAAGGAATATTTTTTTATTGTTTTTAAAACTTTTTTTTGCATTGATACATGTCCCCTGGGGCAGGACCCGGGTCCCCAAACACTTTTTATGACAATAACTTGCATATAAGCCTTTAAAATTATCACTTTCGATTTCTCCCATAGACTTTTTGAATTTGCCGCGAACATCCCAAATTCGAGTTCGAGTCGAACATGAGTTTGACTCGAACTCAAAGCTCATCCCTAATGCTCCATAACTATCATAGCGGGTGGTTGCTACGAGTTACTACATCCACTGATTTCACCCTGCTGCCAGACATCTATTAGACACACTCTTTCAAAAGACCTTTGCTTGTTTTTGTTATTTTATTAGGTGATTACTTTGGATGGGGAATAGGGACATGGGATGACCATAAGATGAATTTGTATTTGAAATGTTATAGCGGCTCATACTAGTGTTGGAAATGTTATAGCAGTTCATGTGTTACACTTCCTCAGATGAGGCAAAATGGCGGACACTAATCTTGACAGACTTCACCTCAGAACATTTCCTACCTCTGCACTCTCGCTGCAGACTTTTACCTCAGGACACTTCTCCTCTTACACACCACTTTCCTGTCACAGCATTAATACTCCTGCCCCGCCATCCTGAGTTGACAAGGCCCCACTCTGAATAAGTCCTAGGAGTTGTCACAACCGATGATACTTAATAGGCCAGAGGCCTGCAGTACCCCTTTTATGGCTGTGGACATTACTTGAAGAAAATATTTGATGATGGAATACTGATCCCAGCAAGCCCGACTTGCAAATGCTGCTCCCGCAGGGTGCATTGATTTGACACAAACTCCACAGTCTCTCCTCTGGCACTACACCCAGCTTCCCTGGCATGCCTCTTCCAGATCACCATTTTGCCTTCACTCGCGACTCCTGCCCTGGATCCTTCCCAATGGATTTACTTTGGACCATGCAGACCAACTGTCTCTCCTAGCTCCTGTTCCAGGACATCTCACCATCACTGTGTAAGAAGAGGCTATTTCCCAGCTCCCGAGCTCCTCCCCCGCAACCACACCCCCCCAGGGGGGATGTCTTTCTGACACAACAGTCTAGCACTCCATCCTTCAGTTCACCCAGCCCACAACTCCTCCCCCAGCAGGCATGCCCCGTGCCAATCCTAGATGGCGATTGGTCAGAGCGCTTCACGTGTACCCCATGTCACTCCAGCACTCAGTTCTGCCCCTTTTCCAGAACATTCTCCCACTGAAAACAGAGGAGGCATCCAAGAGCTGGAGTACATGTCAGTCACCTACTGCTACTCTAAAACCACTCCCCTGCCTCAAGATCAAAAACAAATAGGCCTAGCTTGCAGCATAGGCCTGTTAAAATGTACCTGCACTGACAGCTAACACAAAACACTGCACTTAGCAGCTACCTAAAGTTAGAGGCTGCTATACTATGTTATAAATGTGGCACTTGATAGTTGGTTGAAAAAGTTAGTAGAAAAATAAAAACATTTATATATATATATAAACATTAAGACAAAGTAGGCTTTAGAAAATCTTTGACTGATCCTGTGTTGCTGGAAAGCTTGCCATCATGCAACTCATATTTTTTTCTGAAAAAGGCATGAGCCCATGATGGTGCTGGTGCATGGTTTAAACAATTGCCTCATTTGTGATAACCTATCAAATTGAGAGGAGCATTACCTCAGTCTTACAATGAATTTAGGGAACTTTACTAAAATGTTCTAGATTTGCACAACATATAGAACTGCCTTCGATCCATACATTCACCCTTTAGCTATAGAGTAAAAGTAAATATCTGAATTGCAATACATATCTCATTCATTGATGATGACACTGAACACATAATTCTTCCAGTGTGTTGGATCTCTCCACTGTCAGCTAATTCACATCACTTATGTGAATACAATATACATTTTATTCACAGGAAGCCAGTGCTGTCAGAACCTTTTAATGATGAACCTAATAAAAAGGAAAATGCACACCTCATAAAAGAACTAGACAAAAAACAAAAAAAAATTAAACATTTTTTTTTTAAATGTTATTCACAAAAATGAAAAACTGCACTGTCATAGGAATATCACATTAGCAATCCCCCAAAGATGAGCATTTTTCACTTTTATGATTAAAATAAAATATTGAAAATTCTAATTTATATTGATGATAACATAATTTAACTGATCCATACTATCACTGCATTAATGCTACCATTGTTGATGTGTATGGTTTAATTGACTGCGTCGCTTTAACTGACATTTACGCGGTCGTGCGACATGGCTCCCAAACAAAATTGATGCATTTTTTCCCCCACAAATAGAGATTTCTTTTGGTGGTATTTGATCACCTCTGCGGTTTTTATTTTTTGCGCTATTAAACAAAAAAAGACCGTCAATTTTGGAAAAAAACACAATGGCCCAGATTCACAGAGCGATTACGCCTGCGCAACAGGAGATGCGCGTGCGTAAGTCTAAATGTGCGCGTGCGTTTCGTTGTGCGGCATCCCCAGAACGAGATACGCAAAAAATCGTCCCGCGTAATTTCGTTAGACTGGCGCATCCGTCCGCGCAAAAGTGCGATAGACACACCATTGATTTGCTAGTCAAATATGCTAATGAGGGACTTACGGGGATCCACAAAACAACGTTGGGGCAGCGCAAGCGACGCAGTGTGCGCAACAGCAAAATGTCCTGTCTAAAATTAGAGCTGGTAAAAGCTGGTCTAAAAAAAGAAAAAAAGTCTACTTGTCAGATAAAGCAACACTGTTAGTGAGGAGTTCAGCAGTCACACGTGTTGCTCAACAATCTGTATGCCAACATGCCAGGGGCATCGTCGCACATAGCTATACTACTGACTTTAGATGAACAAAGAAGGAGGAGGGCACGGAGGATGGCACTAAGGAGGGCACGGAAGATGTTTTTTTATTTTTTATTTTTTTTATTTGCTTATATAAAATTTACAATTTAATCTAATCTAATACAATATTCTTATCTGATACAAGCCCCTCACTCTTCACTTGATATATCACACACGCATAGACATCTTTGGCATGAGTGATTCTGAGGTGTCTCGCATCTTCAGATTCACCCCTCATGCCATCCTGGAATTACCACAACCTTGCAGGAGGACATCAGCAGCCCAACACATGGCACTACCCATGACACCCATGACAGCTACATATACAATCAGAGCCCCATCCCCACAGATTTCGAACAGAACATGTATGGGGACAGCTGGCTGGTTGGTGAGTGACATGGGTGGCAGGCATGACTATCCCCTCCCGTGATGCACACCTCACAAGTGGCACATGCATGACTAACATCCTCCTGTCTTTTCCCTTCAAGGTGACTCTGCATATGCACTGGTACCCCATCTCATGACCCCATCTCATGCCAGCTCACATTATGCATCTTTGCACGTTAAACACACACATTAATCATGGCACAATGAGAATGCATGCATGCACACCACTGTGGTCCCTAGCACACACACCCCACATCGTCATCACATTGGATTGGCACCAGTCCACCATGCAGGACTTGTGAGCTGCAACGCCATGCCACGGCTCCAATTATGTCACTGTACATTCATACACCATTCACACAGACCTGGGGATCACTTCTCCACCACAAATGAGGGTGACACCCCTTTTCCCGCAGGAATATCACCCCCACATTCCAAAATCATACACAAACAGAACCCAAAAAATTAAATAAATGACGAGCAAAAAAAAAAATGCCCAGCAAAAATATAATTTAAACAAAATAACAACAAAGAAAACACATAAAAGACAAAAATCACTCTGCAAAACAGTCCCCAAATATCTCAAAGACACATCACAAACAAACAAAAGCACCTTGCTGTAGAGGGAGGGATACAAAGGGATGTACTTTTGCAAAGGAAGTGCATTTGTGTCTGTCTATTTATGCTGTCTGCGTAGTTCACAAAGTTGCCCTAGTCCATTTCCAATTTCACTGATTGCGCCGCTTCCGAGTTGTGAGAATGCGCACAGCGGAGCTGACATGGTCTCCTTCACGCGCGCATGCGCGAGCCGGCCGGCCCTTCATTTGCATGGGGTCACGGCTCATTTCAATGTAACACGCCCACGTCCCTCCCAATTTGTATTACTCCTCCTTACGCCTCTGGAAAAAACCTTACGCTTGCGCAATTTCCTGCGCAAAAGCTACGTGAATCGGGGGATTACGCGGCTAGATGGCGCAAGTCTAACGTAAAGGCGGTGCGCTACGCCGGTCCAATAATGCGCCAATGTACGTGAATCTGGGCCAATATTTTTTACCTTTTGCTATAATAAATATCCCATTTAAAAAAAAAAAAAAACGTTTTTTTTTTCTCAGTTTAGGCCGATACGTATTCTTCTACAAATTGTTGTTAAAAAAAATCGCAATAAGCGACTGGTTTGCGCAAAAGTTATAGGGCCTACAAAATAGGGGACAGAATTGTGATTTTTTTAAATTTATTTTTTTACCAGTAATGGCGGCGAACAAAGGGCACCTGGCGGACATCGCGGCCGCCAGGCACGCGCATCGGCACTTCAGTGATGCGGCGGGGGCACGCGCGCCGCTCGCACGCCCCCCAGTGGCTGGAGGAGCAGAGGACGTCCATAGACGCCCTCCCGGGAATTGAGAGCCACCTTGTGGGGGTCTTTTGTCAATTGGCCAGATGTAAAGTGGTTAATAACAAGCTAGTTTGTATTATAATTTTTCCATGATGATTTCTACAGTTTGAATTTGTTTGTTTTTGTATTATAGAATTTCATTGTCATTGCTGAATTTATTATTGGATTCAATTTAAGTTTACATTTTTACATTCCTACTTCTGCTTGCAATATATCAAACCTTATATTTTGCTAAATTAAAGAAAATGTGATAAAGAGAGGGGAATAAAAGTAAAGAATGTCTCAGTGACGTATATTTATTATTATGTTTTTAGGCAAAGCAAAAGGTCGTTGGTACTTACAATAATGTACCAGGGAAAGAATAGAAAACACAATTTATTTCTTACATTACATTTCTTAGATAGATGCATCATTGATGGAATTATCAAGGGCAAATACTCTAGGTTGATGAAAACAGCAGGCTTAAACTAATGACAGATCTGTAGTAAACAACATAGTACAAAACATTTTTGTATACAACATTACAAACTCATTCAAACCTTCACCTTAGAACCCTCCAAGTATTGAAACTAAGCCTTGCATGTTTTGGATAAAATATGGTAGGTGCTTTCATATAAGATGTCTGTTGTTAAAAATAAACAGAAGTGAGAGATGGTACTTACCATTTAACCACTTAAGAACCGGACCAAAATGCAGGTAAAGGACCAGGCCCCTTTTTGCGATTCAGCACTGCGTCGCTTTAACTGACAATTGCGCGGTCGTGCGACGTGGCTCCCAAACAAAATTTGCGTCCTTTCCTTCCCACAAATAGAGCTTTCCTTTGGTGGTATTTGATCGCTGTATACAAAAATAGAGCGATATTTTTGAAAAAAAAACAATATTTTTTACTTTTTGTTATAAGAAAAATCAAATAAACTAAATTTTAGTCAAACATTTAGGCCAAAATTTATTTAGCCACATGTCTTTAGTAAAAAAAAATCACAATAAAAAAAAAAATAGCTACCTAGCAGGAACAGCGACACTAATACAGCGATCAGAAAAATGATCGCTTAGTGACACTGGCAATAGGGAGTGAAAGGGTTAACTAGGGCGGTGATCAAGGGGTTAAAACTTTATTAGGGGGGTACGGGGGCTACCCTGAACCTAACACTAACTGACTGTCACACTGACTGTCACACTGACACTAAATACAGTAATCATACATATATGATTACTGCATTCAGTGACACTGTGACAGGGGGGAGGGGGGGTAATCGCAAGGGGTTAAGTGTGCCTGCGTGTACTGGTGTCAGTGTAGTGTTGTGCAGACTTACTGTGTGATGTGATCTCTCCTCAGCGGCAGTTAAAAAAAACACTGAGAGCAGAGATCACATCACTTCCTCCTCCTGTGTTTACACAGGAGGAGGAAATGACACTGCAGGGGAGCGCGCGGATTGACTGGGAGCGATCCGGAGGGGGCGGACAAAAACGAACCACCGGCCCCTCAGCACGGATCGCTCCTTCAGCAAACCGGACCACCGCATGTACCAGGGGGGGTCCGATCGGACCCCCGACCCACGTCAAGGCAGCAATGTATATATACGTTAATGTGCCTGTCTGTGCCATTCTGTCGACGTAAATGTACATGCGGCAGTCCTTAAGGGGTTAAAGCACAGTTAAAGTCATAGAAATACAGTAGATAGCTGGTTGAAAAGACACCCTTCTGTTACAGGATGTTTTCTGTAGGAGCTATTTTTATTGTTTGCTCTGAAATTGTCTTATAAAGGAGTGGTTTTATCCCTGCTCTAAATTCTCCCTCTTCTGTGCTTTTTAATCATGACATTGTTGTTTCCTGTTATTTCAAATACAGCTGTGAATCAATAAGAAGGTAGAAAACAGGAAGGACTAAGAGGTACTTTACTGTTCTGTGCAGTACTGTTCTCTATGTAGGGGTATAATGAAAAACTAAGAGATAGCTGGGCAAAGCCTATGACCTATGGATTGTGCAACCAGCAGAGATGAAACCAACAGATCATAGAAAATCCATGGTCCTGCTGTTATGCCTGCAAACCAGGGAAAAGACAGTGAATTTGTACAAATCAAGAGACATAGGCCGCCTACACACGATTGAACATGTCCGCTGAAACTGTTTCAGACCAGTTTCAGCGGACATATCCAATCATGTGTACGGCCTAGCGGACAGGTTTCCAGCAGGCAAAAGTTTTAAAAGATGCTTTAAAACTTGTCCGCTGGAAACCTGTCCGTCGGACATGTCCGCTGGTTAGTATGCCTAACCAGCGGACCGAAATCCCCCGCATGCGTCGAATGGATTCGACGCATGTGTGGAAGCATTTTACTTCCTGGTTTGCGGACGTCGCGGCGTCAACGTCACCGCCATGTCACAGCGCTGTCTGTCCGCAGGGATTTTGGTTTGATCGTGTGTACACACCATCAGACCAAAAGAACCCCGGAGACATGTCCGATGAAAACGGTCCGCGGACCATTTTCATCGGACATGTCTCCTCGTGTGTACGCGGCCATAGAAAACTTGCTTAAAATTTGCATTTAAGGAAACATTGGCATGACCATACGCACAAGTTTATATGTATTTATTTCTGCTAGAAAATCATAAATCTATGTGTAAATTTCCAATATGCCTAGCTGCAATGAATTTGCAATGTTGTGTGCACAAGCAATTATCACATTGTGGACTATATTGCCTACTTGCAACTGTCACCTATGAATTGGGTACCTTTGTCTTTTATGTGTCCACTTTCAGTGCCATTCGAGAATAAAAGTAATAATATTCATAAGAATATAACTCTCACTGCACCCATGTACAGTAGCAGTAAAATGCCTTTGATTTTTTTTTTTTATTGCGGAGTGTGATGTTGCAAACATTACTTTTGATATATAGATTGTATCACACTGTTTATTCAATGCACACAACTAGGGATGAGCCGAACATCTTCTGTTCAGTTCGCACCAGAACCTTCGAACGGACCGACCGTTCGCGCGAACATTTAGAACCCCATTGACGTCTATGGGACTCTAACGTTTCGAATTTAAAAGTGCTCATTTTAAAGCCTAATATGCAAGTTATTGTCGTAAACGTCTTTGAGAACCCGGGTCTTGCCCGAGGGAACATGTATCAATGGAAAAAAACATTTTAAAAATGGTAGTTTTTTCTGGAGCTGTGATTTTAATGATGTTTAAATAAAAAAATTAAAACAATTAAAAATTCCTTTAAATATTGTACCTGCTGGGTGTCTATAGTATGCCTGTATAAACGTCTTTGAAAACCTGGTTTTGCCCCAGGGAACATGTATCAATGGGAAAAAAGTTGCTGGGTGTCTATAGTATGCCTATGAGATGGCACGTGGCACGTGTTTAGAACTGTCCCTGCACACAATGAGATTACTATAAGAAAAAAGTAATTTAAAACTGCTTGCGGCTTTAATGTAATGTCTGGTCCCTGCAATATGGATCAAAATCATTGAGGAAAATAGCACAGACACAGACAGTACACACACCAGGTAGCTTTAGGTGCACACTGCAGAGAACACGGGCAGTACACACTACGTAGCTTTAGGTGCAATCTGCAGAGGACACGGGCAGTACACACCAAGTAGCTATACTATACAGTGTATAAATATATGTACAACACCTGGGATGCATATATATATCCTCTAGACACTGTAACTTTAACTGACTAGCCTGCCTGCCTGCCTGCTCTATCTACCTGCAAAAATGACACTCTCTCTGTCGGTCTCTCTCTGTTCTCTCTTAACCACCGCAACACACTACACAAGGCCAACCTGCAGGCGGCCTTTTATAGTGTGGGGCGTGTACTAAACCCCCTGAGCCATAATTGGCCAAAGCCACCCTGGCTTTGGCCAATTATGGCTCTCCGTTTTTTGCAAGCTGTGATTGGCCAAGCATGCGGGTCATAGTGCATGCTTGGCCAATCATCAGCCAGCAATGCACTGCGATGCCGCAGTGAATTATGGGCTGTGAAATGTAACTCAAATTTGGCGCGAATGGCCCAAAACGTTCGTAATTCGATGAACGATCGAATATACGATGTTCGAGTCGAACATGAGTTCGACTTGAATACGAAGCTCATCTCTACACAGGACTAACTTTTCTTCACCTTGAAACATCACCTACAGTTATGTCTAGTCTTACATTTTTATTTCTTCTGATGTCCATTTTCTTGACTTCTTCCATTTTCTGGCACTTGTCTGGTCTTCATCCATATTGCACATTCATTTGGAGTTCATTGAGATAACATATGGTCAGGGCCGTCTTTAATATGGTTTGGGCCCTGGGCAAACATTTTTTTTGGGCCCCCCTTCAGCTTATTTTGGGCCTGGCTGGTTCACATGTATGTGTTTTGGCGGCCCTCATTTGTGCAGGCACAGCAGCCCATTGATTTGAATGGGCTGCCATGCCTTTGTTTCCTGCAGAAAAAAGGTGCATTCAGCATTTTAAAAATCAGTTGCCTTGAAATCCATTCTGCTTTTGCACCATGCTACTTACCTGCAGTTCTTGCACACACAAACGCACTGTGTTTTTAAAAGCGTGACCTAAACGTCTAAAAATGCAGCAAGTTTGACAGTGCGGGAACTGCAGATAAGTCACAGCAGACAGCAGAATGGACAGACAGTGCTGTATTTCATTGCTTGATGGGCATAGGTGTGCCATGTGTGCAGCCTATTACATGAGGCATCAAATGAATGGGCTGCTGTGCCTGCACAAATGTGGGCCACTAAAACACATACATGTGAACCAGTCAGGCCCAAAATAAGCCCATCAAGCAGTTAAATACAGACAGTAATGCCATGTGCTCTGAGGCCTCACTCAGCCTGGACTGCAGATCTGGTCTGTGATTTAAAGAGTTCCTCTATTTTACACATGGCATGGCATGGGGTCCCATGGTGCTAAAGCAGAATGGACAGACGGTGCTGTGACCCCATGCCATGCCATGTGTAAAATACAGGAACTTTTTAAAACACTGACCAGACCTGCAATGAATCATCAAATATTATAAAGACTTTGGGCACACTCTACAGAAAACTTCTATTTACAATATAGCAAACAGTGACATACATTGAGGAGCAGGACATGAAGAAGTCAGCCTCGGGAAGAGCAAACTGGGGATGTTATAAAATCACATTCTAATTCACTTTTATATACAAGCAGCACCCAGTGGCAGGAAGGGAGAAGTGCACGTCTAAAGGGAAGCCAGGGGTGCTGTACATTTTAAAACACTGGGAAGGGAAGCAGTACTGTCACCTGGCTGCGTGCCGCTGATGATTTTCAGCCTGATTTGTGGGCAGCACAGGGGCTTAATGGGCGGCAGGGCCGCCATCAGGAATTATGGGGCCCCTTACACAGCTTCAGGCATGGGCCCCCTGGAGCAGAGAACGGGGGGGTGCTGCCCCCTTAAATTGAGACGCGGGGGGGCGGGGCTGCTGCAAATTTAGAAGAGGGAGGCCCTTTACAAAAAAAAATTTAATAAAGAAAAATATATATAGAAAAAGGGGTGTAGCCATCCGGGGCCCTGGGGACCTCTGGGCCCTGTAATAAAAAGAAAAAAAGAAATAAAAAATTAAATATATATAAAAAAAAAATATATTTTTTTTTAAAAAGGGGGTTGCCATCTGGGGACCTCTGGGCCCTTTAATAATTTGTTTTTTATATAAAAATAAATTACAAAAAAAGGGGGGTTGCCATCTTATAAAAAAAAGTGGGGTTGCCATCCAGGGCCCTGGGGACCTCTGGGCACTTTAATAAAAAAAATATATAAACAAAAATAAAAAAATAAACATTTATAAAAAAATAAAAAAGGGTGTTTGCCACATGGGGCCCTGGGGACCTCTTAGCCCTTTAATTATATATATATATATATATATATATATATATATATATATATATATATATATATAAAGAAAGAAAAAGAGAAAAAGAGAAAAAAAGAAATAAAATATAAAAAAATTATAAAAAAAAGGGGGGGTTGCCATCCAGGTTTTAATAATAATAACATTTATATTATATAATATGTGTGTATATATATAAATATATATATATATATATATATATTAAAAGAAATATATAAAAACAAGTTTGTTTGTTTTTTTAAAAGGGGGGTTGTCATCCGGGGCCCTGGGGAACTACGGGCCCCTGGGGACCTCCAGACCTCTAAAAAAAAATTGACCCTTTAATAAAAAATAAAATAAAAATATATAAAATAAATATATATTTTTATTTACAAGTAAATAAAAAAGGGGGTTGTCATCTGGGGCCCTGGGGGCCTCCGGGTCCCTGGGAACCCCTAAAAAAAATGGCCCTTTAATAAAAAATAAAAATATATTTAAAAAAATTGTCCCTTTAATAAAAAATAAAATACAAATATATAAAATAAATATATTTTTTTATTTAAAAATAAATAAAAAAAAGGGGGGGGTTGCCATCTTGGGCCCTGGGGGCTCCGGGCCCCTGGGGGCCTCCGGACCCCTAAAAAAAAAAAAAAAAAAAAAAAAAAAAGTTTTTTTTTTTTTTTTTCAAAGGGGCTTGCTTTGGGCCCCCAACAGTGACAGGGCCCTGGGCAGCTGCCCCTGTTTGCCCTGTGGTAGAGACGGCCCTGCATATGGTGTAAAACTGAAACTATCATGAGACCTTATAATGTAGTAGTGTTGTGCTTAATTTTGTGCATGATTTTGGTGTTAAATTTCTCCATCTGCTTTCATGTAAGGGAGTAAGACTTTGTTTTTTTTGTTAATAACAAATTGTCAGTGACTTGCACATTAAATTGCCATTAAAATCCCAGCTTGTTTCCCCCTAGCACACTACTCCCATCAGGACATTAACTGGTAAGGTACTTGCTAATTACCAGTTGCAATGTTACTTAAAGAAAAATCATCATGATTACACTTTTTCATGTGAGCCCCATATGCCGTTTAAAAAAAAGTACTTAAAATTCTAAGGAAAATTAAAGCACATGTAGCAGGTGAATCATGCAGCGTTCATTTCTAAGTTGACAAGTCATCTCGAAATACTTGTCAGAGAAAATTATGAAGGCTAAGGTGTAAAAATAATGTTGTTTGAAGAAATCACTCCTTGCTGTGCTTTCTGTTGGATTTTTAGTAAATGGTAAATGTCAAAGTGACCACTGTTATCAAGCCTGGAATAGCATTTAAGTTCTATTTCAGTGTTATTTGTGTTCAATTTACATCTGCATTTTTACTTTGCTTACACTTTCAATGCCAGTATGCAGTTGACTGATATTTTAAAATAATGTCTGGACATGTCTGTGGACAAAAACAGTATTTGCTTATGCTGCAGAAATGTCACAGTATTGGTATTATTTTTTTATATTATTTTAATATTCTTATCTGCTCACAATTATAAAACTTACAGCAGGGCTCAAAATTTCAAGTCCTGAGCTACTAGCCAGGCCTCAAGGCGCACTCGCCACCAGTTGCCCCACCCAACCCCAACCATATCCCGCCCCCTAATCCCGCCACTAGACACGCCCTCATAAATCTCATGAAATTACACTTACCGTAAATGTTTTATGCAGAATTAAGTTATAAAAAATAAATATTAACAACAACTTTATCCGTGCCCAAAAATGCAGCCTGCCCATGTCTACTAATGCACCATGTGTCCCCAGTGCAGCAAAATGTCCCCATTTTGCAGCCAGAGTCCCCCACTTTGCAGCCAGAGTTCCCCCACAATTGCAGCCAGAGTTCCCCCACAATTGTAGCCAGAGTTCCCCCACAATTGTAGCCAGAGTTCCCTCACAATTGCAGCCAGAGTTCCCCCACAATTGTAGCCAGAGTTCCCCCACAGTTGTAGCCAGAGTTCCCCCACAGTTGTAGCCAGAGTTCCCCCACAATTGTAGCCAGAGTTCCCCCACATTGCAGCCAGAGTTCCGCCACATTGAAGCCAGAGTTCCCCCACATTGCAGCCAGAGTTCCACCACATTGAAGCCAGAGTTCCCCCACAATTGTAGCCAGAGTTCCCCCACAATTGTAGCCAGAGTTCCCCCACAATTGTAGCCAGAGTTTCCCCACATTGCAGCCAGAGTTCCGCCACATTGAAGCCAGAGTTCCCCCACATTGCAGCCAGAGTTCCACCCCACATTGCAGCCAGAGTCCCCCCACATTGCAGCCAGAGTCCCCCACATTACAGCCAGAGTTCCCCACATTGCAGCCAGAGTCCCCCCACATTACAGCCAGTCCTACCTGTGCTGGGTAGGAGAAGAGCTGGAGCTACCGCCGTAGCCGCGTTGTTCAAACATTGGGGAACATTACAGCTTTCAATTCAATAGTTGTGTTCCCCGCTGTACGCATCATATACAGCCCCTCCCCCTTGTCCAGGAAACTTTGATAGACAGATACAATACTGGGATGGGTGATCTGTCTATCAAAGTGCCTGGACAAGGGGGAGGGGCTGTATATGAAGCATACGGCAGGGGAACAGAGCTATTGAATTGAAAGCTGTAATGTTACCCGCGCTCTGAACAACCAGACGGTGGCTGCAGCGACAGCAGCTGCAGCGGTGACTCTGCTCTCCTCTCCTTGCTCGCCCCCCCCCTGCTCCCAGGCAGCCCACACTCACCAGCCCTGAAAATTTACTCGCAAAGTGCGAGCAGGCAAATGTAAATGTTGAGGGCTGACTTACAGCATATTTTTTCTGTAAGCATTCATAATGGTTTGGCAAGTTTAATGTTGTTAATTACTTGACTATCTATTTTCTCTCTGAAAGGAGCAGCTAGCATAATATATAAACAATGGGCCAGATTCACGTACATCGGCGCATTTTTTGACTGGCGTAGTGCACCTCCTTTACGTTAGACCAATGTAGCGGTGCAATCACCGTATTCTCGTTTGATTTGCGCAGAAATTAGCGCCTGTGCAACGTAATTTCAGAGGCGTAAGGCGGAGTAATTCAAATTGGGAAGGACGTGGGCGTGTTACATTGAAATGAGCCGTGACCCCATGCAAATGAAGGGCCGGCCGGATCGTGCATGCGCGCATGAAGCAGACCATGGCCAGCACCTCTGTGCGCATGCTCACAACTCGGGAACGGCGCAATCAGTGAAATTGGAAGTGGACCCGGGCAACTTAGTGAACTACGCAGACAGCATAAATAGACAGACACAAACGCACTTTCTTTGCAAAAGTACATCCCTTTGTATCTCTTCCTATACAGCAAGGTGCTTTTGTTCTGTTGTTTATTAGCGTTTGTTTGTTTGTTTGTGACGTGTCTTTGAGATATTTGGGGACTGTTTTGCAGAGTGATTTTTGTCTTTTATGTGTTTTCTTTGTTGTTATTTTTTTTAAATTAGATTTTTGCTGGCCATTTTTTATTTTTGCTGGTCAATTTTTTATTTTTTTTGGTTCTGTTTGTGAATGATTTTGGAATGTGGGGGTGACATTCCTGCCGGAAAAGGGGTGTCACCCTCATTTGTGGTGGAGAAGTGATCCCCAGGTCCGTGTGAATGGTGTATGAATGTACAGTGACATAATTGGAGCCGTGGCATGGCGTTGCTGCTCACAAGTCCTGCATGGTGGGCTTGTGCCAATCCAATGTGATGAGGATGTGATGTGTCTGTGCTAGGGACCACAGTGGTGTTGCATGCATGCATTCTCATTGTGCCATGATTAATGTGTGTGTTTAATGTGCAAAGATGCCTAATGTGAGCTGGCTCCTGGCTGCTCTTCCCTCAGAAGACGGGGTAGCCTTGGTTAGGGGGGGATTGTCTGGTTCAGGGGTCAGGTCATCACTTATGTCAATCTCCAGGCCCTTTCTCACTGCGAAGTTGTGCAGCATGCAACATGCACCGATGATCTGGCATGCAAAGTTTGGGGAATACAACAGGGTACCATGGGGGGTTCCGGATAGGAGTCATGAGATGGGGTCCCAGTCCCATGTTATGTATTGATGTATATATGTATGTATTTTTTTTGTAAAAATGTTTATAAAAGCAAAGAATTTTTTTTTGGAAAAAATAAATAAAATCCTCTCCCGTGCACTCCCTCCTCTGTGCCCTCCTCCGTGCCCTCCTCCTTCTTTGCTCATCTAAAGTCAGTAGTATAGCTATGAGCATGGATGCCACTGGCATGTTGGCATACAGTTTGTTGGGCAGCAAGTGAGACTGCTCAGCTCCTCACTAACAGTGTTGCTTTAGCTGACATGTAGACGGATTGTCTAATTTTTATACCACCTTTTATATGGTCTAATTTTAGACAGGACGTGCAGCTGTTGTGCACATCGCGTAGCCTGCGCTGCACCAACGTTATTTTGTGGATCCCCGTAACTCCCTCATTTGCATATTTGAATAGCAAATCAATGGTGTGTCTAGCGCAGTTTTGTGCGGACGGATGCGCCTGTCTATCGAAATTACGCGGGTCAAAAAAAAAGTAGATTTCTTGCGTATCTCGTTTTGGGGATGCGGCGCATCGAAACGCATGTGCAAATTTAGACTTACGCCGCGCATCTCCTGTAACGCCGGCGTAATCACTCTGTGAATCTGGCCCAATGTTTCTGAATGAAACAAAATCTGAAATATTAGACATCAGAAATCTGTGTTTCAGCTAAGGCCGCGTACACACGATCAAATCTGTCTGCTGGAAACGGTCTGCTAGACCGTCCCAGCAGACAGATTCGATCGTGTGTACGGGCGAGCCGACGGATTTGGCCACCCGACAGATTTCAAAGCATGCTTTGAAATCTATCGGGTGGGAACTCGTCCGCCCGACATGTCTGATGGTTAGTACACTTACCAGCAGACATGTCGTCTCGCACCGGCGCCGAATGGATTCAGGGCATGCGCGGAAGTGTTTTACTTCCTGGTGCGGTGACGTGGCGGCGTCAACGCCACCGCCACGTCACCGACACGTCAGCACGCCGTCTGCTGGCGGGGATTTTGGTTTCCTCGTGTGTACACGCGAGCAAACCAAAATCCAAACAGACAGATTTGTTCAAATCGGTCGGACAGACCGTTTTGAACAAATCTATTGCCTCGTGTGTACGAGGCCTAAGGTTGGCAACCTTGCTTTGTTCACCTTTCAGGTTAACTCTATCTTATTTTTAACTATATATTTTAAGGTGGTTGAAAAACCCTTACATATACCCAGTGAACTAACTAGCCTTAATACATAAAGATGAAACAAACTCTCCTACATAAATTGTACATGTTTATCTGCAGCCCTCTCCTCTCTACAGCTATTCAAAGTGCATGATTTATACAGCTTGTCTGAGATTTCAAAAAGCAAAGGGTGAGAGCTGAAGTTATACTCTGCAGAGCTCAGTGAGGGGAGCTTTGAGAGCTAATTGGAGGGAGGAGACACCCACCTTCACACAGCACACAGGAACAGCACGAAAGGAGTCAATCACTGTGTGCTGAAGCCCCCTCCCATGTCACCTTTTTTCTTTTGGTATCAGAAAAAACTTGTCAGAAGTGCTTCATGCAGATAGCAGAGTAATGAGGTAGCAGACAGAAATGACACTTGGTGCTCTGTATTGAGACAAGCATTCACTATAGAAGGATGTGCTTTGTCTATATTTTATGTGTCATAAATCAGTCAGTCAGTCAGTCAGTCAGTGGGAGAGTAGGACGCTCCGGCCTTCCGCTCGAGTCTGCTCTCGCCAGGGACCAGATAGACCAGACAGTGATTCTGACAGGCTGCTAGGTAGGCTCTCCACAGCTCCGTGTCTTTCCAGAGACTCCCCATCCAGCTCCCCTCGGCTTTACCTGACCCCCCCTGGTTCCTTTTTCTCATCCCACAACCAGCAGGTAAGCCACCCACTGTGGATACAGGCGACCGTCCTTTTCAGGATAGCCGCTGCTACCCACCCCATGCCTCTGCTCTCCCCTTGCCATAACTTTCCATAAACGCCTTTCCTGTACCCCCACACTATCTCCCCCACTCTAGCAACCTATCCGCCACCCATCGGCCACCCATCCGGTGCCAGCTGCACCTTTTCGGGTGGTTTTCGGGTGTTTTTCACCCCTCCGCGCCGGCCTGGAAGCAATCGCGGCAGCCGTGACTAGGAAAGGCCGCGGCTTCAACTGCGGCCTAGTGGCGCGCCGCTCCTCGCCATCCCAAGCTCTCCCAAACTCCTGAAACGGCCCAGATACCCCCCCATAGCCCTAGAAAGTAGCTCCTACCCCCACTCGATCCGTCCTGGCCCCTACAGCAGCACCGATCCACCCAATCTGGGAGTTCACCAGCTTGGACTTTGCTGCTGGTTCAGCGGCCATCCCTACTACACCCAGCCCCAGCCCCCCCTTCGTGAACACCGTAATACTTGATCCAGGGTTCGTCCGATCGCCTCTCGAGGGGTCAGGAAGGAATTTTTTCCCTACCACTGCATATTGGCATAGCATGATCAGGGTTTTTTGCCTTCTTCTGGATCAAGTCAGGATAGAGGATTCGGCTAATCCTTGACTATCCTCCCATCACCCCCCCCCCCTCGGTGTTTGGCGACCATGATAAATCTGCAATACTCAGCAGAGACCATCTGGGGTCTGAGGCGATTTGCCGCAATATTACCAGCCATCACCAAAAAAGCCCTGCAAGCTGAGCGACTCTTTAGAACCGATCGACGATCGACTATCAAGAGTCGCAGCCGTTTGCCACAACCGAAGCACATATCATGTGCTTTGATTAACACTAGATCGGCAGTAAAACACAGACTAGAAATCCATGACTTCATCCTGCAATACGATTTAGACTGTCTCTTTATTACAGAGAGCTGGCTCACAGCCGACTGTAACACCATTCTAGGAGAACTGGTGCCAGAAAATTATCGTATTATTACGGAAAACAGAATAGGGCAAAGAGGAGGAGGACTGGCGGTGATCCATAAGATTCATCTGGCGATCACAAAACCAGTCTTTCAAAACCCTCTTCCATTCATGGAAACCCTTACTCTACAATTGCAAGCAAACTCCCAGGAGACCGTCCGGATTCTACTCTGCTATAGGCCACCCGGCCCCAAGTCGCAGCTTCTCCCATTATTGACAGACTTTATCTCCACCTATACCCTTAACAGCAAACACCTTTTGCTGCTCGGGGATTTCAACCTCTGGGCCAACTCCCCACAAGACCCCATTGCCGACGCCTGCATTGACCACCTGGAAGGATTAGGGCTTCAGCAACTAGTATGTGGGCCCACACATGCTTCAGGTCATACACTTGATCTCATTTTCAGACAAAATCTGGAAATAAAAATCTTGGAAAATGAACCGTTGCCATGGTCAGATCACCATGCCATCAAATTCATTCTTTCCAACTACCCCCCCTTAACAAAAACATCAAATCCAGTGACAACACACTGGACTAGATGCCAGAAGAAGCTCCACTCGGAACTCTTCAAAGCTGCGTTAAGGAAAAAAATAAAAACAAGCCAGCCACATCAAACGGCTGAAGAAACATTGGATTCCATAAACACAGCCCTATTACAGTCAGCTGACTTAATAGCGCCGAAACGGAAAACCAACATCCGGAAAACAAACTCCAGCTGGTTCAACAACCAACTAGCGTTACTGAAGCAAGAACGCAGAAGGGCAGAAGCTGCCTGGAAGAGAAGCCCATCAGATGAGAACCTCTCTATCTATAAGGCAATAACTAAGAAATATCACAAAGAAACCTTCAAAGCCAAGAAAAATTATTTTTCTGAGGCTATCAACAGCGCCCTCAACCGCCCCCGCGAACTCTTCAAGCTGGTCACTGCGACCATGAATCCAGGCTGTCTTGAAGACCTCAATTAGGAATCACAAGAATTTTGCGATGAATTATCGGATTACTTCATTAATAAAATCGAGGGAATCCGGCAAAGCATTCAGAAAAACAATTCCCCCCGTAGCCCCCCCGGTAATAATTTACACAACACCTGTAGTAATTCACCCCAACCAGGTAAGTTCACGCTGGAACCCATCACTATCCAAGCCACAAAACATATCATCGGTACTCTGCATAACAGCACTGCGCCGAATGATATCATCCCCACTAAACTGCTGAAGGAATGTGCTGACATCCTGGCACCTCCTATCACGCAGCTTATTAACGAATCTTTCATGGGGGGCATAGTGCCCTCCCAGTTGAAGGAGGGCATAATTAGACCCATCCTGAAGAAATCTACCCTGGACCCCAAGGATCCACTCCACCGCCGCCCCATAACAAGCTTAAACACTTTCTCCAAGATTATGGAGAAAGCAGTGGTGCAACAGCTGCAACAGCATCTAGATACCCACAACCTACTCGACCCATTTCAATCAGGTTTCCGACCCGGACACGGGACGGAAACAGCATTGCTCAAGATATGGGACGACGCCCTCGAGGCCGCAGACGAAGGAGAATCTTGTCTTCTGGTTCTGTTAGACCTGAGCGCAGCCTTCGACACAGTAGACCACAAGCTCTTATTGACCCGGCTAGCTGAAGTAGCCAGAGTCGCAGAAGGCGATTTACCTTGGTTCTCCTCTTTTTTGGAAAACAGATCACAAATAGTGAAGTTAGGACCTTTCTTTTCTGAAAAACGCACGGTATCATGCGGAGTCCCTCAAGGATACCCACTGTCACCGGTGTTGTTCAACATCTATCTTCGTCCACTTTTTGAGATCATCAGCAGTCAAAAACTGCTCTATCACTCATATGCAGACGACACGCAACTGTATTTCCGCATTTGCAATAAAAAGGATCACCACCTCAATCTAGAGACATGTCTCTCTTTGATAGAGGACTGGATGACAAAGAGTTATCTTAAACTCAACGGAGCGAAAACAGAACTCCTTCTGTTTCACGCCAAACGTAAGAATCTACCTGCAACAACTTGGACACCCCCGCCCATTCTGGGCGAAATCATCACCCCTAGCGCCAAAGTCAAAAGCCTCGGGGTCCTTTTCGACTCCTACATGACAATGGACGCACAAATAGGGTCAGTAGTCAGCGGATCTCACCATCTGCTGCGTCTACTACGTAGGCTTATTCCTTTTATTCCCAAAGATGACATTGCGGTCGTGGTGGGAACAATTGTAAACTCAAGATTAGACTATGCAAATGCCCTTTACCTCGGACTCCCAAGGTACCAAATCGCTCGTCTACAAGTCGTTCAAAATACGGCCGCCAGACTTGTGACTGGGAAAAAACCTTGGGAATCAATCTCACCTTCACTGAGAGCCCTTCACTGGTTACCAGTAAAAGACAGAATTACTTTTAAAGCACTCTGTCTAACGCATAGATGTATCCATGGGAATGCTCCCCATTATCTATGCGAAAAAATAAAAGCCCATAACCCCAATCGCGTCTTGCGATCCACTAATCAAAATCTCCTGCAGATACCGAAAGCCGGATACAAATCCAAAGGAGATAGAAGATTCGCAGTCCAAGGTCCCAGACTATGGAACGCTTTGCCAACCAGTATTCGGTTGGAGGAGAACTATTTAACATTCAGGAGAAAGATCAAGACTCATCTCTTTTGATATCAAAAGAGACAGGAACAACAAGCGCCCAGAGGCGATTCAGTTCGCATGTGCCGCGCTATACAAGTTTTCATTCATTCATTCATTCATTCACAAATGTACTGTTATATATATATATATATATATATATATATATATATATATATATATATATAGATTGATTGATTGAATAAGAAAGAACTTTTCTAAAACAGCATTTTTTCAGCCACTTGTGAGATTCACCACTATGTGACACTTGTGAGATTCACCACTGAAATAGATATTTGCTTGTATAACCATGTATAAAAAGAGGTCCACCACGCTCAATATGTGCCAGGGGCTTTCACAGAGTACCACAGGTAGCGACCAGGAACCAATCATGCACCAGGGTCCAGATATAACCTTCAGGCTCCGTAGATTGAGGTGCTGATGCTGTCTGTAATTTCCCAGCCAAAACTACATTGCCAAAATACATTGTGACTGAATGTCCCCAAAACCCTGTTGGTTCAGAAATAACATGCATAGCTTAAGAGTCGGTTCACACTGGGGCGACACGACTTCCAGCATGACTTTCAGAAGCAACTTCAACACGACATGAGCATGAACCACAGGGCGATCTGGGGTGATTTACAACACGACTTGAAGTCCTTTTCAGGTCAGGAGACATTCCAGTGGCCAATAAAACAACAATCAGCTCTGGGAGAGAGAGGGGGAGGGAGAGGTTTTCCTGAGAAATGTATGTTATCTTGCTGAAAGGTCGCTTCAATTAAAACAGTGATCAGACTTGGAAGCGACTTCCATTGAAATCAATGGGTACAAATCGCATAGAAGTCTGATTGAAGTAGTACAGGAACCTCTTCTGAAGTCGGAGCGACATGTGTAGTGTGTATTAACACCACTCCCATTCACTTACATTGTTTTTCTGGACAGCACGACTTGGGACGACTTGAGACGACTTCAAGTCGGATTCCAAGTCGCCCCAGTGTGAACCGACTCTTAAGGAATTCCTCAAACTTGTTATTTGAAAGATTTGTGTATTTTACAGATTCTCGTATTTTGTTTTATAAATAAGTTGGCTCTAAAAATTTCCAGAATCTACTATCAGAATTTGCCATCCATGTATTCCTAACTGGTACTTACTGCTAAATTTGGGTTTCACCAATTTCAAGCAAGATTCAATAAACCCCCTGCCAATAAATAATATTAAAGTGGTTGTATAGTCTTTTTTTTACTTTTACCTACAGGTAAGCCTATAATAAGGTTATTTATGGTTGTAGGAGATATTCCCCTTGCAATGAACCACTGACTGCAGCGGTGCATGTGCACAGAGGATTCTCTGCTGAAGGCCTAGAGATGCCGGATCTTCCCGGAAAGACGTCTCCTGCACGCATGCGTGGGAGTGACGACATCATGGCTCCAGCTGCTCACAGCGCTGGAGCTGCGATACCCGGAAGACACATCGATGAAAAATGTCATCTCCCTCGGCGTGGACTGGCAGAGATACTGACGCCTTGTTCTAAGGTAAGTATTTCATAATGAGCTAGTATGCTAGTATGCCTTAGGCCGCGTACACACGATCAAATCTGTCTGCTGGAAACGGTCTGCTAGACCGTCCCAGCAGACAGATTCGATCGTGTGTACGGGCGAGCCGACGGATTTGGCCACCCGACAGATTTCAAAGCATGCTTTGAAATCTATCGGGTGGGAACCCGTCCGCCCGACATGTCTGCTGGTTAGTACACTTACCAGCAGACATGTCGTCTCGCACCGGAAGTGTTTTACTTCCTGGTGCAGTGACGTGGCGACGTCACCATCACCGCCACGTCAGCGCCCCTGTCTGCTGGCGGGGATTTTGGTTTGCTCGTGTGTACACGCGAGCAAACCAAAATCCAAAGAGACAGATTTGTTCAAATCGGTCGGTCCGACCGATTTGAACAAATGAATTGCCTCGTGTGTACGAGGCCTTACAGGTGGCAAAAAACATTTTTTTTGTTGGACTATACAACCACTTTAATTGACAAAATTGTAGCTGCTGATTTTTTTTCCAACAAACCACAGCAATGTGGACCATATTACACCATCTTTGAAAGCCCTGCACTGGCTACCCGTTCAGCAAAATGCGGAGGGAGGACGTTGGATGTACAAGGTTCCACATTTTGGAATTCCTTACCTCTATATATGAGACTTGAGAATGATCTATTAAAGTTTAGGAAGTTTTTAAAACCTTTTTTATTTTTTCAAGCGTATGGCCCAATTTAGGGTCAGACATTAGTATTGTTTTTAATTCTCTTTTTAAATTTTGTTATGTGGTTTTATGATTGTTACTGTGTACTAGGATGAGAGATCTTTTTCTGTATATGGATATGTTGGTTCTATGAGCGCATCGAGGTCTTTGGGTAAAGACTGCACTCTCAATAAGCATTTTAATAAATAAATAAAATAAATTAATTAATGTGTGCTTATTCCTAGCAAACAAATGTAAATGTATACCATGCTCCACAGGTAAAATACTTTGACATCAGTTGCAGAAGGCAGCTGGCAAAATAAAATTTTTGATCATATTAATTTGTAGACACACCGATTGTTCTGATTTATGGTCACCATCTGTATTTCATGGATGTTTGATCTGGCCTTAATTAATGAATATGGTTAGCTGTTGCAACTTTAATTGTCCCTAATTTTAAAGAAAAGGACAAGAGTCATTAAAGTTTATAGCTAAGAGTATTTTTTTTACTTTAGGTAAAAATACATAAATGCTATATAAAATAGATAACCAGGGGCAACACAATGTTGTAAGTTCTTCAAGAAGCATTGACTTACCAAAAATGAATCAAATCCTCCTTATACCTATTAATACAGTATGTATTACTCACACAATTTAATTAACTAGGAATACAAATACCTTATGAGAAATATATCACAATGGTACTTAAACAGTTGCAGAGAGCAAAAAAGATGAAAAAAAATCTGAGCCCGAAGGAATGAAAATGACATATGCTTTTGGGGGATCAGCCACATTTAATATTCAAAAATAGACCTTATAGAAATGCAGTTGGTAATTTTTTGAAGGACAGCACCTCTTTTGTCAGACCTTGCACAATAAATAGAAATGTAAAAACGACGCACCTGTTCTCAGAAGGAAAGAGCAAGAGCAATGATTCTAGCTTTGGATCTCCTCTGTGGCTCTGAGCTGGTGGCTTTTTTTTGGAGCATCGCCTATAGAGATGTGTGCCATGGTTTGGCGCAATTCAACGACGTACCCAATTTTAAAGCATGATGGGTGTCTGTTTGCTTGGCATGACATCATCTTTCATATTGTGCAAGGAAAGTGGGTTATATATTGTGTTTTATTTTTATTTTAGTTCATTGAACATATAACATTCTGTTTGCAAAGTGAAAATTTAGTTTGCTAGTGTGGAGCCTCTACTCCTTTATTAAATTAGGGTCACACTCTACACAACAATTCCAACATGTAATTTATTGGGAAAAGTAGGACATATTTCAATTCAAGAGATGACACACATTATGTAGTACAATATTTATCGCTCAGTTTTGCAAACATACTCATTGTGAAGTTTAAAAATAGTTATTGGATAAGTCCCACAAGAATCAGAAGAAAAATATTTTGGCTTTTGAAATAACCAAGTTCTAGGCACAATGTAAAAATACTGTCTAGACAGGACCTAATAGCATTAGCAACACCTTATTTTCAACTATTTTATTATAGATGTATATGTCATTAAGTGTAGTCCTCCTTCACTAACCTCATCCTTCGATTTTGCTTTTAAATGTCCTTATTTCTTCTGAGAAACCCTCACTTCCTGTTCTTCTGTCTGTAACTCCACACAGAAATGCAAGGCTTTCTCCCTGGTGTGGAGAAAGCCTCTTGAGGGGGAGGGGGAGGGGGCGAGCAGGCAAGTCAGGACGCTCTCTACTTTGCAGATAGAGAAAGAAGCTGTGTGTTAGTGGGCGTTCTGACACTCCTGCTCACCCCCCTCAAGAGGCTTTCTTCACACCAGGAAGAAAGCCTTGCATTACTGTGTGTAGTTACAGAAAGAAGAACAGGAAGTGAGAGTTTCTCAGAAGAATATTTATCAGGTATTCTTTGTAAAGTGAAGCTTTACCTCGTTTACTAAGCTCTGGAGAAACTGCACTTGCAAAAGTGCACAGTCTATTTGTCTTCAGTAAATCAACCCCTAAGTAATGATGTTTGAATCACTACTGAAAGCATTGCAGCTATGATTGGCAGTATGGACAGTGTTGTAAATTAGGAGCAACTATATTTTTTGCTGGGCACTAAGTGGGGACCAGGAAAACTGAACTAAGGTCTAGAGCAGACAGGAGTAGAAGGTGAAGCACAGTTCATATTTGTGGTCCTGAAGATGCCTATTAACTGCTTGCCGACCAGCCGCCGTCATTTTACTGTGGCAGGTCGGCTCTCCTGGGCGAGAGCCCGTAGCTCTACGTCGGCTGTTTTTTGCGGGCACTAGGGGGCGTGCGTGTGCCACCGCCGGCCCGCGCGCACCCCCGCTTGCCCCCGAGTCCCGCGCGTGTGCCCGCCGGGCACCCGCAATTGCTCCTTACAGAGCGGGAACTGGGAGCTATGTGTGTAAACACACAGCTCCCGGTCCTGTCAGCGGGGGAAACGCTGAACTTCTGTTCATACAATGTATGAACAGAAGATCAGTGATTTCCCTTAGTGAGTCCACCCCCCCATACAGTTAGAACACACCCAGGAACATACTTAAGCCCTTCCCTGCCCCCTAGTGTTAACCCCTTCACTGCCAGTGGCATTTTTATAGTAATCCAATGCATTTTTATAGCACTGATCGCTATAAAAATTCCAATGGTCCCAAAAATGTGTCAAAAGTGTCCGAAGTGTCCGCCATAATGTTGCAGTACTGAAAAAAAAACGCTGATTGCCGCCATTAAAAAAAAAATATTAATAAAAATGACATAAAACTACCCCCTATTTTGTAAACGCTATAACTTATGCGCAAACCAATCAATAAACACTAATTGCGATTTTTTTTAATAAAAAATATGTAGAAGAATACGTATCGGCTTAAACTGAGGAAAAAAAATGTTTTTTTATATATTTTTTGGGGGATATTTATTATAGCAAAATGTAAAAAATATTGAATTTTTTTCAAAATAGTCGCTCTATTTTTGTTCACAGCACAAAAAATAAAAACCGCAGAGATGATCAAATACCACAAAAAGAAAGCTCTATTTGTTGGAAAAAAAGGACACCAATTTTGTTTGGGAGCCACGTCGCACGACCGCGCAATTGTCAGTTAAAGCAAGCGCAGTGCCGTATCACAAAAAGTGCTCTGGTCATTGGGCAGCAATATGGTCCGGGGGTTAAGTGGTTAAGTAGTGAAGTGGGATCTGCCAGCTGACACTTCAAAGAAAACAGACCAATAAAGCCATTAAAGTGTTACTAAACCCAGTAACCTGCATTTACTATATCTGGTCCTCTGGTCCTCTACAGTACACAAGACATGGGAATGTCATTATTTTAGTAAATATAAACTCCTAAATACCTTTTTGCATCAGCAGTATATGGCAGTCTTGTGACTTCTATCATTGTCTGGTTAAAGCTTGTAGGAGGAGTTTTAATTCTGCACTGACTGTCCTATCAGGGTGCAGAACCCTGACCTTCTGTTTGGACAGTGCTGATCACATGCACTCTCCCAAGAAAAAAAACTCGCTAGCAATACACACCAAACTGAGCTTGTGTGGCCTGTTCCCTGGATCTGTATCATCAGGAAATATATTGGGGACAATGGAAGGAGGAGATGATCGGGGGAGACAGGATCAAATAGCCTTCTTACACGATGCAGATGATTAACCCCTTAGGTTCCACACTGAATATAACAAGAATGCTTTACTGCATATACAGACTGATTTTACTGTTGTGGGTTAACCCTCTAAAACAATTCTTTAAAAAAAGAACCTGCAAGAGAAAGGCATAATGAGCTAGTATGCATAGCATACTAGCTCATTATGAATTACTTACCTGAGATCGAAGCCCCCGAAGCGACTCTCGTTCCTATCCTCCGCCGCTGCCATAATACCCGAGTGACTTCCCGATATCACGGCTCCGGCCAAGTGATTGGCCGGAGCGGCGATGACGTCACTCCCACGCATGCCGATGAAGCTGACTGATGGTCTGATGTGCCTACACACCATCGGTTAAAAAAACGATTGTGTCAGAACGCGGTGATGTAAAACACAACGACGTGCTGAAAAAAATGAACTTCAATGCTTCCAAGCATGCGTCAACTTGATTCTGAGCATGCACGGCTTTTTAACCACTTGCTTACTGGGCACATAAACCCCCTTCGTGCCCAGGCGAAATTTCAGCTTCCGGCACTTCGTCGCTTTAACTGACAATTGCGCGGTCGTGCGACGTGGCTTCCAAACAAAATTGGCATCCTTTTTTTCACCACAAATAGAGCTTTCTTTTGGTGGTATTTGATCGCCTGTGCGTTTTTTATTTTTTGCGTTATAAACAAAAAAAGAGCGACAATTTAAAAATATATATATATTTTTTACTTGTTGCTATAATAAATATCCCAATTTAAAAAAAAAAAAAAAAAATTCTCAGTTAAGGACCGATACGTATTCTTTCTACGTATTTTTGTAAAAAAAAAATAAAAAAAAAATAACAATAAGTGACTGCTTTGCGCAAAAGTTATAGGGCCAGATTCACGTACATCGGTGCATTTTTTGACTGGCGTAGCGCACCTCCTTTAGGTTAGACTGCCGCAATGTAGCGGCGCAATCACCGTATTCTCGATTGATTTGCGCAGAAAATAGCGCCTGTGCAACGTAATTTCAGAGGCGTAAGGCGGAGTAATTCAAATTGGGAAGGACGTGGGCGTGTTACATTGAAATGAGCCGTGACCCCATGCAAACGAAGGGCCGGCCGGCTCGCGCATGCGCACATGAAGCAGGCCATGGTCAGCACCTCTGTGCGCATGCTCACAACTCGGGAACGGCGCAATCAGTGAAATTGGAAGTGGACCCGGGCAACTTAGTGAACTACGCAGACAGCATAAGTAGACAGACACAAATGCACTTCCTTTGCAAAAGTACATCCCTTTGTATCCCTTCCTATACAGCAAGGTGCTTTTTTTCTGTTGTTTATTAGCGTTTGTTTGTGATGTGTCTATGAGATATTTGGGGACTGTTTTGCAGAGTGATTTTTGTCTTTTATGTGTTTTCTTTGTTGGTATTTTTTTTAAATTAGATTTTTGCTGGGGCATTTTTTATTTTTGCTGGTCATTTTTTATTTATTTTTGGTTCTGTTTGTGTATGATTTGGGGATGTGGGGGTGACACCCTCATTTGTGGTGCAAAAGTGATCCCCAGGTCCGTGTGAATGGTGTATTAATGTACAGTGACATAATTGGAGCCGTGGCGTGGCGTTGCTGCTCACAAGTCCTGCATGGTGGGCTTGTGCCAATCCAATGTGATGAGGATGTGATGTGTCTGTGCTAGGGACCACAGTGGTGTGCATGCATGCATTCTCATTGTGCCATGATTAATGTGTGTGTTTAATGTGCGAAGATGCCTAATGTGAGCTGGCTCCTGGCTGCTCTTCCCTCAGAAGACGGGGTAGCCTTGGTTAGGGGGGTTCCATATAGGAGTCATGAGATGGGGTCCCAGTGCATATGCAGAGTCACCCTGAAGGAATAAGACAGGAGGATGTTAGTAGTGCATGTGCCCCTTGTGATTTCAGCATCATGGGGGAGACAGTCATGCCTGCCACCCATGTCACTCACCAACCAGCCAGCTGTCCCCATACATGTTCTGTTTGAAATCTGTGGGGTGGGGCTATGATTGTATATGTGCTGTCATGGGTGCATGGGTGGTGTCATGTGTTGGGCTCCTGCAGGGTTGTGGTTAATCCAGGTCATGAGGGGTGAACTGAAGATGCGAGACACCTCAGAATCACTCATGCCAAAGATGTCAGCGTGTGTGATATATCAAGTGAAGAGTGAGGGGCTTGCTGATTATTATATCCCAAGGTTTTAAAGGGCTATTGAAAGATATACGTGTTTGTAATTTGTATGTATGTTATGTATTGATGTATATATGTATGTATATTTTTTGTAAAAATGTTCTAAAGCAAAGAAAAAAAATTTGTAAAAAAAAATAAAAATCCTCTCCCGTGCCCTTCTCCATGCCCTCTGTGCCCTCCTCCTTCTTTGCTCATCTAAAGTCAGATACAGTAGGGCTGGGATATTGTGTCAATTGCTCCCTTTCTCGGCGAGATGACCACCTACGAGCCCCATCGCGGGAGCCAGCGCCGAGCTGGCTTGCCGCTGGAGACAAAGCCGTCATAGAAGCGACGGGGATCCGACGGGTCCCGCCAATTCTACACATGGGCGGGTGTTATGAATCCTGTCCCCGCCGGATTTTTAAAGAAAAATCCGGTGTCCCCCCTGGGCTAACGGGCCCTAGGCGGTTATGGGTTGTAAGGGACCCCCCTACGCCGAAAAAAACGGCGTGGGGGTCCCCCCACAATCCATAACAGACCCGTATCCAAAGCACGCCGGCCGGCCGGTCAGGAAGGGATGGGGGCGAGCGAGCGCCCCCCCCCCTCCACCTACCGGGCAGCAGCCCTCAACATGGGGGGGTCAGGTGCTCTGGGGCAGGGGGCGCACTGCGGCCCCCCACCCCAGAGCACCCTGTCCCCATGTTGTGAGGACAGGGCCCCTCCCGACAACCCTGGCGTTGGTGTCGGGGTATGCGGGCGGGAGGCTTATCGGAATCTGGAAGCCCCCTTTAATAAGGGGGCCCCCAGAACCGGCCCCCCACCCTAAGTGAATGAGTATGGGGTACATTGTACCCCTACCCATCACCTGCAAATACAAAGTGTAAACACAAATAAAACACACAGGGTATTGAAATATTTTATAGTTGGCCGCCGGGGGGGGTGTGTATGATCGCTTTTATAAAAGCGCCCCCCTCCGGCGGGCTTCTGTGGGGGGTGGGTGGTTTGATAAAAGCGCCCACCACCCGGCGGGCTTCTTTCGACGTCTTCGGCGGCGGGGGGGTCTTCTCCCACTCTCCGGGTCTTCTCCCGCTCTCCGGGGGTCTTCTCCGCTCTCCGGGGGTCTTCTTCTTCTTCAGGACTCGCCGCCGCTATCTTCGTGTGTTAGCTCAATTACTAGCGGCGGCGGCCCCCTCTTCTGCGACGTCGGCATCTTCTTCTTCTTCTTCTGTGTCCAGATGTGACGCGACGCATCCTTCCGCTGTTTGCCGGGCGCGCGGCTCGCAGCGAAATATATAGGCCTGTCTTGTATGTCCCATATGCTGTATACCACGTGATACCCACGTATATACCGGAGCATGTGGGATGCGACGTCACAAGACAGGCCTATATTTTCGCTGCGAGCCGCGCGCCCGGCATAAGCGGAAGGATGCGTCGCGTCAACATCTGGACAGCAGAAGAAGAAGAAGACGCCGACGTCGCAGAAGAGGGGGCCGCCGCCGCTAGTAATTGAGCTAAAACGAAATAGCGGCGGCGAGTCCTGAAGAAGAAGAAGACCCCCGGAGAGCGGAGAAGACCCCCGGAGAGCGGGAGAAGACCCCGGAGAGTGGGAGAAGACCCCCGGAGAGCGGGAAAAACGGGGATACGGGTCTGTTATGGATTGTGGGGGGACCCCCACGCCGTTTTTTTCGGCGTAGGGGGGTCTCTACAACCCATAACCGACCTAAGGGCCGTTATGCTCCTGAGGGGGGAACCCTCCGGATTTTTCTTTAAAAATCCGGCGGGGATTTCTCGTTCAGGATTCTAACAAACTCCGCCCCGTGTAGAATTGGCGGGAATCCCGTCGGATCCCCTCGCTTCTATGACGCGCTCGCTGGAATGTGCTTTTACTATTCCAGCGAGTGCGAGATATCGGCAGCCTGTCGCCGAGATTCAGCGCGATGCTGGCGTGCTGAAAACACATTCTCGCCGGCAGGCACTGTATAGCTATGAGCATGGATGCCACTGGCATGTTGGCATACAGATTGTTGTGCAACACGTGTGACTGCTCAGCTCCTCACTAACAGTGTTGCTTTCTCTGACATGTAGACGAATTGTCTAATTTTATACCACCTTTTATATGGTCTAATTTTAGACAGGCCGTGCAGCTGTTGCGCACAGGGCGTAGCCTGCGCTGCACCAACGTTCTTTTGTGGATCCCCGTAACTACCTCATTAGCATATTTGAATAGCAAATCAATGGTGTGTCTAGCGCAGTTTTACGCCGACGAATGCGCCTGTCTATCGAAATTACGCCGGACAAAAAAAGTACATTTCTTGCGTATCGCGTTTTGGAGATACGGCGCATCGAAACGCATGCGCAAATTTAGACTTACGCCGCGCATCTCCTGTTACGCCGGCGTAATCACTCTGTGAATCTGGCCCATAGCGCCTACAAAATAGGGGACAGAATTATGATTTTTTTTTATATATTTTTTTTACTAGTAATGGCGGCGATCTGCGATTTTTATTGGGACTGCGATATTGCGGCGGACACATCGGACACTTTTGACACATTTTTGGCGCCATTCACATTTATACAGCGACCAGTGCTAGAAATATGCACTAATTACTGTATAAATGTGACTGGCATTGACAGGGTTAACACTAGGGGGTGAGGAAGGGGTTAAATGTATTGCCTGGGTGTGTTCTAACTGTGTGGGGGGAGGGGGGTGACTGGGGGAGGTGACCGATGCTGTGTCCCTATGTACAAGAGACACAGATCGATCTCCTCTATTCCTGACAGGACGTGGAGCTGTGTGTTTACACACATAGCTCCACGTCCCTGCTCTGTCATCACCGATCGCGTGTACCTGACGGACACCGCGGCCGCCGGGTACACCCATCGAATCCTCGGTGATGCGACGGGACTGTTTTTCCCCGCTGCGCGCCACCCTGTATCGCGCGCGGGAAATTACAAGAACATGACGTCCAAAGACGTGACCCTGGCGCCTCAGGTCCGCGCTGTTGACGTATTCTGTCAATAGCGCGGACCTCTAGTGGTTAACCGATGCTTTTTCATACTAACGATTGGTTTTGAGCTATCGGTTAGGCATCCATCGGTTAAATTTTAAAGCAAGTTTTTTTTTTTGACCGAAGGATAACCGACCGATGGGGCCCAAACACGATCGGTTTGGACCGATGAAATGGACCTTCGGTCCGTTTTCATTGGTTTTGACCAATCGTGTGTACACAGCCTTTAAGTAAGACTTTAAAGAAATAACACTTTCTTTGTAGCCATGCAACCAACTTTCATAATGATACCTTTTTTCTTTATCCTGGAGTTCACTCTATACTAAAATGTAGTTCAGTTGAATGTTAAGCAATTTAATATACTTGAATATCTAGAGATAATTATTACTGTACAAACATATTATTTTCTTTTTTTTTTTTTTATAGGAACCAGTGAAAATTTAGACAAAAACTTTTTTTTGTTCAGTGACATAGGCTTAAAATAACTGCAAATAGCTTGCCGGCAGTGCAAGTAAGATTATTTACTTCAACATATTTTGATAAACTGTGTGCCGCAATAGATTATTTCACAGGATTGCAGTTGCTCCAGGTGCAGGAGAACAAACTTGGCAGTGGAACAGATTTTCAAATCTGTCAGTCATTACTAAGAGTGGAAGAAACTAATCATAATAAAAAAGTTCAAGGTGATTTCTTGCAGAGCTTTTAAATTCTAACAATATGTATATGCATAATTAACATCATATTTATATATCTATGTGAGTGATCATTGTACACCTATTTTTTTTTTATTATTTCCTGTAGAATGATTTCTTTAGTTATTAATATCACAATATATATATATATATATATATATATATATATATATATATATATATATATATACAATGTTGTTTACAAACAAAACAAGATATGAACAACTTCCACTGCTTATGGGATCCAATACATGTGTCATAATGCAGTTGTTGAAGAGGAAGAAATGTCAGTTAAACCAATATGCAGGCTTATACAGGTCCACTGATCTTAAACAGGGTTTTTGCTGGTCATGTTTCAGCCCAGAACAGGAAAAAAACTGTGCTTTGCTAGAATAAATAAAATAACCAAAATAAAATATATGTATAACTCTTTCAAGGATATTTGCTCAAGTACACTGTATCAAAAATACATATTATTAAAGTAAAGGCAAAATCCAGGTCAGGATACTTCACCTTTTCCACCATTACTCTTTTATGTTCCTATGGCTTAGTCTTACCCTTTTTCTCAGGATCCCTTCAAGAAATTTAAAAGATTAGCATTCGTGTACTGGACTCCTGAGAGGATGAGCATTCATCCATTGAAAAGGTAGTCTCATATTTTTTTTTTTTTCAAATCAGAAACCTCTGTTACTACCTCTGTTACTACTGAGAAGGTGCCTTCCCTTCTGAACCATACCAGGCCACATGTCCTCAACAATGGGAGCACCTCATTAAGTTATTATCTAACCCTTAGGCCTCGTACACACGATCGGACATATCCGATGAAAACGGTCCGCGGACCATTTCCATCGGATATGTCCGATCTGGAGTTTGATCCGATGGCGTGTACACACCATCGGATCAAATTCCCTGCCGGCGGATGGCGCGGTGACGTGTCGGTGACGCGGCGGTGACGCGGCGGTGACGTTGACGCCGCCACGTCACCGCCACGTCACCGCACCAGGAAGTAAAACACTTCCGCGCATGCGCCAAATCCATTTGGCGGCGGCACGGCGGCGGTGCGGGACGACATGTCTGCTGGTAAGTGTACTAACCAGCAGACATGTCGGGCGGACAGATTCCCACCGGATAGATTTCAAAGCATGCTTTGAAATCTGTCGGGTGGACAAATATGTCCGCTAGCCCATACACACGATCGGAGATGTCTGCTGAAACGGTCCATCGGACCGTTTTCAGCGGACATATCCCCTCGTGTGTACGAGGCCTTACTCATTCCCGTGGGGCTCATTCCTGGGGGGGCTCCCTATTTTGTAAAGGGGGCTTCCATATTCCAAATAGACCCTCACCTGCAGACCCCATAATCACTGATCCAGGGTTTTGGGGAGGAGACCCTCGTCCTCATCAACATGTAGAGAAGATGTTTTTTTTTAATGTACCACTCATTTTGAGGGAATGTAGGATGGTTAAGGAGGGTGCACATTCACCCGCCGTTTTTCCTGGCCAGCTTGGCTGATAAATCTGATAAGGATCTATTATTGATTTTTGAGGAGACTACACACTTCTTTTTTTTTTGCATGAGGTTCCTTTTAAAATATATACCAGGCCTGACCTTTTAAGTTCCAGCATGCTAACAACCTGGAGCCCTGAGCAAGAAGCTGTTACATTTAATAATACCACTGCTTATTGTTTCACATCATACTGCACCTGGAAGTTGGCTCAACACATTAATTTGGCTATTCACACAGAAAACCTACATTGACTGTATACACAGTGTAAAGGTCTCCATCATATTACATCCTATTCTTGTCGACTACTAGCCTATAATATCAGGCTGTTTTCTCCATTTGTAAATGATCTTTTACTCTTATTTTTCAGTAATAGTCTGTACCAGATAGAGGGAAGGATACACAATTAAAGTAGAGTTTCTATTAAGTAAACTGTGAGTTGATATACTTTAAAATGCCTAATATTATTCCACATGCTTAGTAAATTACACTCCACAAAAAGTTGTCACAAGTATCTTAACAGAATGCATTCCAGCTGGAAACTAAAAATGATATCTCATTTAAAATGGTTGTAAATGCTTCCCTGCATTAAGGTACAAAAAAAACTTTTAGTGCAGCTCCCCCTTCTCCCCCCCTAAATACTTACCTGGCCTCCATCTCTATCCAGAGCTGTGCCCAAAAGTAGAGGTGCAACTCTCCTTCTTCCTCCTCACTGGACACAATGAGAGCAGTGGGCGCCATTGGCTCCTGCTGCTCTTAATCAAATTTAGTGTCTAGGTAGCATGGAGTGAGGATGAGCAGAACTATGTGTGTCAATAGATGCACAATGTGGCTCAGTATTGAGCCCTCATTAGTATCCCCCCTAATTGAAGGCAGTAGGAGCCAGGAGTGCAAGCAGGACACCCCAGAAGAGGAGGATTGGGGCTGCTCTGTGTAAAACCATTGCACAGAGCAGGTCAGTATAGCATGTTTTTTATTTAAAAAAATTGTTTACAATCCCTTAAAAAAAGAGCAAACCAAAAACAACTAATACTGCAAGTAAATATTTTTGACCATATATTGTTACATAAAACAAGTACAATTTATATTGTTTGTTAGTGAGCTTGTCATATGGGTAGCATTTAATATCACAATCCAGGACTAATGTGGACGCTTAAGCATTATGAATGGTTCATGATTTTTACCACATTTATTGCTGTTAGTTAAGCTTAATTGCAGCAATCTGCATTCTAGTGTCATGTATAAGGAAGAATAATGCTATAAATACTACATATACGCAGATGACTTACTCAGTTTTGAATGCAATCTGGGAGAGGTTTCCTGCTGGCATCTCACCTTAATTCTATTTCCTATGTATAGAAACAACTGTGAAGGTCACAGTGATTTCAGTGTACCATGTCAAGTAAAATGTCAAGGCTGACAGCGGTTCCAACCTGCAATCCAGGTGATGCCTTATTGACTTTTATAATATGTTCAGTGGGTGTTATGATTACTTATTTTATCAGGTTTTAAAAGACTAGCAAAAAATGTCAGTTGTTAGAAAAAATAATTATGTATAATAACTGCTACTAGCTTGAATTAATGCTAAGCTATTTACAACTATAGTGTGTTAGCCAACCCACTGCAAAAGGTATGCAATGCTTGTTTTATATCATTCTTAAAACAAGTAGTTCTAAACCTAGTAAAATAATTCTGTGCTCATCATGATTTGTGTGTTGCAAAATCTTCAGAAAGGTCAGTAAAATCTAAGTGTACTGGGTATGTGCTTTCAGGAGCAGCATGTTCCACCATTGTCGCCATCAGTAAGCCTGGACAATTACATGTAACTTCCTCAGGAGCTAGTGTACAGTATAGATTTAGATATAGGCCCGGATTCACATACATTGGCGCATATATATATGCCGCCGTAGCGTATCTTCTTTACGCTACGCAGAGAGGGAAGCATGGAATTCAAAAAGCAAATGCTCCCAACTCTGCGCCGGCGTAGAGTATATTCGTAGGCGTAAGTCAGCGTGAGTGGAAGTGGGCTGGAAGTGGGCGTGATACATGGTAATGAAGCGTGACCCCATGCAAATGATGTGCCGAGTGCTAGGCAAGTACTTAAAACGAACAGGGCATGCGCCATCCCATGGACGTATCCCAGTGCGCATGCTCACAATCACGTCGAAACAACTGCCTAAGATACGTCTAATCACTGCCTACGTTGTGAACGTAACCTACGCCCAGCCCTATTCACGTACAATGTAAACTACGTAAAATTTAATGGCATTTGATCCCTGACCCATACCTTTGCATGAGTTGCACCTCCTATTTGGGGAATAACTTTACACTGGATGTACGACTTACGCAAACCATGTATATTATGCGCCGAGTGCAAGTACGTTCATGAATCGACGTATCTCCCTCATTTACATATTTAAATAGGAAATCAATGGGAGCGCCAGATGTGTCCAGCGTAACTATGCGCCCACGATACGCCGGTGTAGGCAAGTTACGTCGGTGGACTGAAGCCAGTTTTAAGGCATATCTTAGTTCTGTGGGCACGGCGCACAGATACGACAGCGCATATTTACACTTACGCAGCGTATCTCGAGATACGTCGGCGTAAGTGTTTTGTGAATCCGGGCCATAGAGTGCTGCAAAAATCAGCAGCGCATCCAAAAAAAGATTTAGACAATTAAAACAGTATTTTCAATAAATAAAAATAATAACAATCATTCAAAAATGTTAGGGTTTACATTTACTTTAAGTTGATTATAATTACAATTATAATTTATTTATAAAAACAGTTTTAGAGTAACAAGGTCCCAAAATTTCAGTGATTAGTTCCAAAGTCAAGAAAAATCACCATAGATCAGAAAAGATGTCCTCATCATCTAAATGTCATTATGATTTTTTCATGATAAAATATATAAAGGCCAGTTAAGCAGAAGACACTTTTTTTCCTTTACGGAGAGTTTTATTCTCATATAAACCAACAGTACAGGTTTACAATAGGGTATTATAGTATACATCATACAAAGTAAATCCGGGCCTGCAAGCCCTAATTAACATAAAGGAAGCAGGAGCCAAGCTCTTACTATGCTATACTCAAATATAAGATGAAAAAATAAAAAAGTCCTTAGAACCATACGGAACCATACGGTCTAGAACCCGGGCTATACCCGGCTGTCTGTAAACCTGTAGAACAAATATATAATACACAACAAAAAAACCTAAAGGTTAGCATCCTCTAGAAAGAGTAGAAAGGATTAACTGCCAAGAGAAAATAGACTATGGGAGAATGAAAAAAAAAGAAGAAGAATGGAGCAGAGTGAGAAGAGGAGTAGAAGGCGAAGAGGGAACGATAGAAGAAGGGAGTGTGAGGTCCACGTGGTGCACGCAAGAGGAGTCCTATATTGACAGTAATGCAGGAAGAAACTGCTGATAGATTTATATTCTGATGTACTTAGTAGTACTTAGTAGTACTGCCTTCAGCTCAGTCTGTAACACTTCTCTGAACAGCACAGCACAGTACCCTTCCTGATCCTCATCCTCTGCACTTTTTTAAAAAGCTTAATCACCACCACACAAGCATGCCCCATCTAGTTCTCTCATGTTGCCTATGTATGTTGATGCAGCAAGGTATCTCCCAGGAGCGTGCTTGTAATGATAGATCCCTGCAAGACAATGGAGCTAACCCTAAATAGGAAACCTTTGGCAGGGATATGTGGGCTAGATCAATGAAAAAATAAGACATTGCAGGCAAGGTAAATGCCCAGGCAAGCTGTTATAAAATGTTAGGACTTATTACCACTTTTCCATCGGTTTTATAATATAAACCCACCTAAATGCCCTTGGGGCATCTTTTAGTGAAAACAATAGTATAGAGGAGGAGCATATGAAGATCTTTACATCAACATGAACAATATCACTTATGAACAATGGATAACAAGTAAAGGACCAAATAACCTTAACTTCCCAATTATAATCGTTTTTATATGTTTATATGTCTTCTACCCAGCCGCTCCTCATTGAAACACTCCACAACTTTTTAAACTAAATAGAATTATAGATTCATATATCATAAAAAAAAATATTTGGATCTTGACTATTATGACCAGGTAATATCAAGGACAGTTCCTCTTGAATACAGATTTTTCCTTCCCTGAAGGCTTGACAGCTGTCTGTTTTTGCATCAGCACAGATGCTATTTAATCTCATGGATAGTTGCTCGCAATGTGCATAACAGACTGTTACTGACATTTTGTAAGACCTCTGTAAGTTTCAGCGTTGTACATTGACTTAAGAACCTCTTTATAGAGGGTTGAATCAATATTTTTATTTAAATGGAAAATATCAATTACTACAGTTTTGCCCAGATATGAAATGGCTCTGGGCAATTTCTATAATCATGTTTTTTTTTTGCAGTATTACGAGACAAGTGAAAAGAATCTTACAACCTTTGATTTACAAAATATATCATCAAATAATAGAATTTCATTATTTACTTTTCTATAGTATGTTTGACCAGGAGCTATAGTTAAACAGATAGATACAACAGCACACAAAATATAGATATAGCATTTTACTTGCCAAAAGTATAGTCTTGTGATCAGTTCATCCATGCTGTACTGTACAGATGCAGTTTTGCAGACACTGTACTCCTTTCCTGAATCTTGCATGCTCTTTGGAGTAGTGATGAACATTGCCAAACTTAAATTATTTCCTCCTACTAGTTTTGAGACCAGACACTTTAACTTTAAAGCCACGTACACACGATCAGTCCATCCGATGAGAGGTTAACCGATGAAGCTGACTGATGGTCTGATGTGCCTACACACCATCGGTTAAAAGAACGATTGTGTTAGAACGTGGTGACGTAAAACACAACGACGTGCTTCCAAGCATGCGTCGATTCTGAGCATGCGTGGATTTTTAACCGATGGTTGTGCCTACTAACGATCAGTTTTGACCTATCAGTTAGGAATCCATCGGTTAAATATAAAGCAAGTTGGCTTTTTTTAACCAATGGTTAAATAACCTATGGGGCCCACACACGATCGGTTTAGATGAAAACGGTCCATCAGACCGTTGCACTCTGGTTAACCCATCATGTAACAATGATTTCAACCTTCAGGTGACCTATAGTAAACCAGTATAAAGATAGTAGAACAAAACTTATCCAAACCTTTATGGTATTTTTATGTCAGACGAAAAATATTTTCATTCTGCAGAAAAAGTGTTACCCTTCCTATGAGCAATTTTCTTTGTACACTAACTTGGGCATATGCATACTAGAATGTACTTGTCCTGGTACACAGCACTCAAGGTAGAGGGAACTAATTTATTAACTGCTTGACGACCAGCCGCCGCAGTTATACGGCAGGTCGGCTCTCCTGGGCCAAAGCCCATAGCTCTATGTCGGCACTTCTGCGGCCGCTAGGGGGCACGTTATCGCCCCCGAGTCCTGTGCGCGTGCCCGGCGGGCACGATTGCCGCTGGGCACACGCGATCGCTCGTTACAGAGCGGGGACCGGGAGCTATGTGTGTAAACACAGCTCCCGATCCTGTCAGCGGGGGAAACGCTGATCTTCTGTTCATACAATGTATGAACAGAAGACCAGTGATTTCCCCTACTGAGTCCACCAACCCATACAGTTAGAACACACCCAGGAACACACTTAACCCCTTCCCCGCCCCCTAGTGTTAACCCCTTCACTGCCAATGGCATTTTTATAGTAATCCAATGCATTTTTATAGCATTGATCGCAAAAAAATGCCAATGGTCCCAAAAATGTGTCAAAAGTGTTCGAAGTGTCCGCCATAAGGTTGCAGTACTGAAAAAAAATGCTGATCGCCGCCATTACTAGTAAAAAAAATAATAATAATAAAAATGCCATAAAACTACCCTATTTTGTAAACGCTATAACTTTTGCGCAAACAAATCAATAAACGCTAATTGTGATTTTTTAAAGAAAAATATGTAGAAGAATACGTATCGGCCTAAACTGAGGAAAACATTTTTTTTTTATATATTTTTGGGGGGTATTTATTACAGAAAAAAGTAAAAAATATTGAATTTTTTTCAAAATAGTCGCTCTATTTTTGTTTATAGCGCAAAAAATATTCATTAATTTTGCACTTTTTTATATTATTGATTCATTTTTTTATTCACTGGAGTGCTGCACTATTGGACTATTGGGCTTCACAGACAGTTTCCTACATGTGTGAATCGCACCGTGCTGTGTGAATGAGCTGGCTGCAGGGGGAAGGAGTATGGGGCAGAACTTCTAGCTCGCTTCGTTGCGGCAAACTCAACCGGAAGTGAGAGCTGGTACCTGTCAAAACCAGGTACCCGCTCCCTCCTCTCCCAAAAAGATGCCAAATGTGTCAGCGGAGGGGGAGGCAGACAGGTAGAGCTTTCCCTTTTGGGTGGAGCTCCGCTTTAGATTTGCACAGGATTGCTCTGTTTTTTCAATGTAGCTGAATTTAACAGTGCTTGCTGAAACAATGCAAAGGTAAGTAAATGTTGTTGAGGAATGGGGATAGGGGGAATCTGCCACTTTGTTCAATGTAAATTACTTCTAGATTCTTGCAGGTATTAGTCATGAGTTTTTATGAGCTGATTGAGGATAGTACCTAATGGGGCTATTTTTTGGAAGAGATAAAGAAAAAATACTCTTTGTGAGCAATAAAGGGTTGTAATAGTTTGTAGTTAAATAACAACTTGAAATATTAAAATTGAACAACTGTCCAGTTAATTCCGATATCATTTGTGAATTGACCCATATATACTGGATTTTATTTGAGAACATTGGGCTAGTATACAAACATAGTGCCTTTGCCAGAACTAAAATCAAGAGTTACTCGTGGTACTTTGCACTGAAAAGAAAGGTATCAGCTCATTTTGATTCATTATTCCCTCTTTATAGGTATATTTAAAAAGTAAGTCAGTATTTCATATCCTATGCTGTTGCAATGTGTAAACTGTTTCTGCTCTCAATAAAGCATAAGATGTACATTATGCATTTTCGTTTATACTTTGCATAACCTTTCCTGATTCAGACTATCTAAACTGATTTCTAAAGCAAAAGTGAATCATTCTGCCATTCACTATGAATATGAAGCTAACGAGACCATTCTTAAAAATGATCCAATAAGCAGGTTGGTGATAATTGCAGGTGTCACTACAGTCAAATCAGTTAAATTATATGTAATTTGCCTATATTGTCACTTGAGTTTCTGTGTAGAAGTGTAACTGGTAGGATTCATGGGCAAAGTACTGTCTTTTAGGGGGCTGTAGTGGCATAAAGAGAGATAAGTGAATGCATTTATCTGGTTGAGATTTTAACTTTTATCTTTCAAGTTCTTCGCCACTTTAAAGTTGGGGTGATGTTGCAACTCTTCCAGCCTCTTCAGCTCCTACGATTTTCCGATGGAGAGGGTTGCATCATTAGAAACAATCCCTCATATAAAAGCATCGCAGGGTCACTTGTTTCTGGGTGCATGTGGATGGGAACTAGTGCTACTTAGAACATTCATGCCCCAAAAGCTATGGTTATTGTAATACTTATTGGCAATGGAAGTGTTCAAATTGGTGTGACTCCGAGTTTAGGTGCAACTTGCGTATATATCCGTGCATGAAGTGGCACAGATGTCAGCCGAATAGCACCTGAAACTGTGATGACCTGTTACTTTGAAATTTGAAAGTAGCATCAATGTGATCCAGGGCTTACTCCCTCCCTGCCTTATCTCACTAACTATCCCAGTTTAATTACCATTGCTGTGTCTGCCTGTGTTTGCTTTTGCTCCTCGGAGATTGCCTTACGTATCATTCTGCTAATACTTTGTGTATTGGTACTGCTTGGACCTTGAAGAAGGGGAACATCCCAAAAGCCTTTCCCAAATAATTTGGTTGTTAGTGCAAATAAAAAAGTATCATAAGCAGTACGAAATTGTTCTTGTTGCAAGCGCATTAACACAACTACAATCACCTTTGCTTCCCTAATGATCTCTAACAGCACAACTTCATGGTATGTCTCTACCCAATATATATATTAGATTATAAATCTATCCAATTAGATACAGAGGTTATTTTTATTTTTAATCTTCAAGATTTAGTACTGCATGAAGTTCTTTGTGTAGATATACAATTCAAAGGCAAAAAAATATATCATGTGACATTCACTGCTCTATTTAATGCTTAAAATGTTTTAGCTTTAGATATACTTTATGTATTATTTTCCACATTTTAAAGATATACTATTATCCAGTTTACTTTTCCTTGGCTGACACCTTTATGTTATTTCCAATTACTTCTTCTGTGCTAAGGGTAAAATAACATTCCCAACGTATTTACCTATGTCAATTAAGAAAAGAAAATTTAGCTAGAGATGTTTCTTTTACATTGATCTATTATGGAGCATTTCCCAACCATTTGTACTGAATTTTTAAACTGAAATCTGTAGTCATGAAATGTGTTGATATAAACACACACAACCTCCTGGGTCACATCTGCACTAAGCAATTTCTGTTTAAATTGCTTCAGCGTTTATGAAAAATCTCACATGTGCTAACAAACCATCTGAGTATAGATTGATAGTATTTTTTGTAACATTCTATTTAAATTGTGGTGTTTTTCTCTTTTGTGTTTTATTGCTCCTGGCACAGATAGTTTAGGATTTAGATAATGGTGTGGCATGTGTAGCTTAATAAGAAAAGTTATAATGAGGGAGAGCAGGATGTTAGTACAATGAGTTATTATAGTAATAGGTTGAATGCGGACAGCATATTTCATTCTGTTTCACAAATGGAAACAATGGGTTTCAATAAAAAATAAGACAAAAAAAAAACACTATTTGATAAGTGATGAAAATACTTAATTTTTTTATCTATCTCAAAACTATTTAGTATAATTCTCATGTAAAACAAGGCCAGTGTCTTTGAGTGATATTCTAAATACAGCTGCTTTGTTAAATGGAACAATTATCATTGTTTTGTGAAGACTAGCATGTAAATAGAATTTATTAAAAATGTAATTGCCTGCAGTTCTACACAGATGCAAAATTCAAATGCAAGGAAAGTCCAGCTTAAGACTGGAAAGGAATCAGAGTGAATGACGAAAATCATTCATCAAATGGGCTACTTTTGGGGCTTATGGTTCTTGTATAAACATTTGGTTATGGTTAGGAGTAAAAAGGAATTTTACATTTTAATGACAGGCAAGACTTAATAGTAACAAGTTTATTGTGGACTGAAAATCAAGAAGACTATAAATTAGTCTATTCAAGCAGTAAGTTGAACAAAACAAAAAAAAAAAACACGACAAGATTTCCACATGCTCTATTTGGATGGGGGAATTACAGTATTTCCACCAAGCTATTGTATTCTGACAGCAGGAACCTCCCCATCAGAATATGCTGATAAGTGTTTCAGGTTAAAGCCTGCAGTGCTGATCAAGCAGAGAAAAATTAAACAAGGTGGTTGTACAGAAATCTATCGGTAGATTAACTTCTGTACAATCACAGTGGCCATACATGGATCAAAATGTGGCTGGTCTATTAGACCCAGCATCTATTTTTACACTCCAAAGCATCTGATAAAAGCAAGATCGGTTTGATCAGATGCTTTACTAGTTGGTCTATATACCTAGCCTGGTTTGGTCTAGGTATATATTTGAGTTCTGTATCATTTTGTTTTAGCTATGACTAAGCGCTGACATTACAGTGCGAAATGCGTCAGGTATACCCCACTGCCTGCTGTGATTTGTAGTGCTGTTTCTTTTTACTATTAAAGGCGACCTTTTTAAGGATTTTTGGAAGTGCGGCTGTCCAACCTTTTCTTTTCAAGTTTTGTTCCATGCATTGCCTGCACCCATGCTTCTGAGAGGACACTGATTGCTTAGTGCACTCACCTAGAGCGGCAGTTCCCTTCTTCTCTACTTTATTAGTTAGTAATGGCTTGTAAACCAACAAACCAAAATTGGAAGTGACATTGGAATCTTTCTCACTTCTAGTTTCTGGCACCATGGGGGGGGCAATAGAAGTTCCTCTCACTCTGTGTAGGGCATCCAATACAACAGGTCCCATTGGTACTGGTATTGGTGGGTTGGGAGAGCATGGTAAATGCAGTAGGTGGCGGGATGGGGTGACCAACCTTGCGGTTGTATAGCCACTTGGGTCACTTTTACATTGTAGGAAATCACTGGCTAAACAAAACAATATCTAGATCATGGCTGCAGCCATGACCCAGATATTACAGCTCCCATCCAAGGAGGATAGGTACACCCTAGGGATGGGAAGTGATTCATTTACTAAATGAGTAGAGATTGTTCACTTAGCAAAGTACATTTTAATTTATTCAGTTTGAAAGACAATTCAGTTACAAAAAGAACTAAAAAAGAAACACATTTTTTATTTAAAACATGGTTGGAATTGTACACCTTTACCTTATTTAAGCCCCATTAACACTCCTTTTAAAAAGTGAACCATTCCTATTCCTGCATGTAAACAATAGGCTTCATTAGGCTGAAATGGATTCACATGTGAAGACCTGCTGTCTGGATAGTAGAACACATTTAATTTATTAATCAGCATTAATGTGAAATATTTAATGTTTACATGAAATAAAATAAAAAAAAGTTTTTCCATTTTTTTTTCCCTTAAATTTAGAAAATACATTTAAAATGAAATGTACATGGCCATTATAATTTTTTTTTATAAATGTAAAAGTTAATATTGAAATTGTATTAATTCATAAAAAAAAAAACATAAATCCCATGTTAGTGGTCTATGTAATGCTGCTTGCAGCTTTTTTTGTAAAAACATCTCTAACGCCAAGCAGCTGTGGTGATACAGTCTTGATGCAAAGCTAGATCATTATGGGGAAAATATGCTGCAAATTTTCATTTAACAAAATATTTATGTACCTATATAGATAAAGCAAATCATGTATTAAGTATCAAATGGCTGCCCATGCAAATAATGTCTCCTGTAGCCGATGCTCCAATGTTATACCAAATAATTGTTTGCATAATATTAATGGCACACATCACACACACATACAGACATTGTATGCTGTTTATTGTACAATGTTGTTTCATTTTATTTACAATCTTCTCTATGATAAGCTGCACAAACACATGCATTGTTTGAATGATGTGGGTGTCAGTCACTTAGAATGGTTGTAAACCCCACTTTGTGATTTTTACCTGCGGGTAAGCCTATAATAAGGCTTACTTGTAGGTAAAATTAATATCTCCTAAACCTTAAGTGTAGGTGATATTAACCCTGCATGCTGCCGCTGATGTGAGCAGCGCATGCACTATGAAGGTTTGGCTTGCCGTCCAGGAACTTCAGAGCTTCTTGCTCAAACCGAGGGCTCTTGCGCATGCGCGGGAGTGACGTCATCGCGTCTCTGACCACTCACAGTGCTGGAACTCATGATCCTGCAAGAAAGGACAGAAGTAAATGTCTGCCCCCTCAGAGGTGACTGGGCACCGATGAGAGGGCTTCATTTCAAGGTACTTCATAATGTGCTAGAATGCGATGCATACTAGCACAATATGTTTTTGTCTTGCAGGGTTTTTTTTCTTTTCCCTCAGTTTACAGATGCTTTAAAGCTCACTTATTGTTTCTCTCAGTTTTATCTCTTTATCCACTTCAGCTCTAATACTTTTAGACCCTCATGGTCCAGAGTAATTATTAAATTTCCACTATGTGCCTGTTTATTCAGAGTTAGCTTTGTCATTACTTAGGATAACAAAATAACACTAGTCTTCCTTTTCTAAATGTTGTCTTCAAAATATTTTATTTCTATGTATCCTATAGACATAAATTTTAAAACGTAAAAACTAAATACATTTGACAAGTGTTTTTCTTTTTTTGAGAAAAATAGCTTTACAATTACTATAAAGTATACATTGTGGAACATGGAATAGTTATTTGCAAATGAAAATGGCATTTAATAAATAAATAAAAATAATGGCACTGAAAAAAAAAAAACGAACAAACATGTTAAATATTAATGGTAATAGATCCCTGTCACGATGGTTCACCATTAAAATGTCTTACTTTTGGTTATTTAAAAGGATTGTCGGGATCTGGGGGTGTCCCCCTCTGGACGGGCATGGGTCCGGTAGCCATAGGGGAAGACTCATGACCACGTCCCCTGGGAGGCAGCGTGTTCCCTATGGGGCTCCTGGGAGATTGAGGGTCTTGAGGCATACCCCACTTTAGCATAGCATGCGAAACTTGGCCTGGCTGCGGGATGTCTGCCTGGATCCGGACTGTACGGGGGTCATACTTGCAGCTGTGCCCGATAGTACCATATCTTGTTAGTGTTAGAAATGCATGTATTTACTTAGGTGCCAGACTGTCGTGTTTACTGTCTTACTTTTTTATGCACCTTGTCCTTTGTTTGTTATTATTTTGTTATCGTCAAAAAATATCAATAAACCTCTTGAACTGAAAATATTAATGGTAAAAAGTAAAAATCAACAACAAATTTTATATCTCAGAATGTGTTAATGAGTGTAAATAAAAAGCATTTTATTTGAGAAAAAATATTTTGATAGCAGGCAATCTCCAGTGATAGTAGTGGGAGGATCAATGCCAGAAGCAGAGGAGCAGAATGTAAGAGACATTGCTAAAGCCTGAGCACGTGTATTTCTTTTGATATCAAAGGAGACAGGAACAACGAGCGCCCAGAGGCAATTTAATTTGCATGTGCTGCGCTATATAAGTTCTTCATTCATTCATTCATTCATTTTAAAACAATGATTTAAAGTTACCCTGTCATTAAAAACAAAAAACCCTAACAGGGCTATCTGCAAAAAAGGAGATTGAATACTTACCTGTCCTGCTGGATTTCCTGCACACATGAGCAGAGGGTATCTCTTAAACAGAGTGGTGCTCAGGCATCATAGGCCGGAGAAAAGGTAAGCATTCACCTTTTTGCAAGTAGCCCTGGTCATTGCTTTATTGACAGGGTTATATTAAAATATGTAAAAACGCTGCTTCCTGCATCTGTGGTGGCTTCTCTCCACTGTTGGCAGAGCTAAGTAATAGCCACACCCTTAAAATAAGTATCCTAATACAGACTTGTATTGCAGTGAAGGTGGGGGGGGGGGTTGTCTGACCAGATCTGTTACATTACTGAAAGTACTTGGTCTTAGGCCAGGTACACATGTATCGAAATTTGGCAGGTTAAGCAGGAAATGGCAGGTGTTTGGTATGTGTGTTTTCCTCTCTGTTCAACAGAGGCCAGTCTAATGACAAGCTTCTGTTGAACAGTCACAATCAAAATAAAAAAATGCAGTCAATAGCTTCAGTAATGATCTGTGCATTCTGACAGGGAAGGCCCCACTGTCAGTCTTCAATAGTGAGGCGGTGAGGTTCCTGCACCCACATTGCTTGTGTGGATACGGATATCTGTCACCTCCATATACACAATGTAAAGGTAAAAGAAAAAACAATAGAGCGTGATCCAATTTGCAAAAATCCTTCTTGAACCCCCAAGAGGCAATTAGATGTTCCCTGGTTCCTCTATACCTATACATATTAGTATCCAGTTATATTTTGTGAATTTAAGAAAGAATATAGGCCTTTTTTTTAAAACAATCTACTGAGCTGACCAGAACCAGCTCTTGAGGGAGTCTATTGCACAATTTCCTAGCTCTTACTGTGAAGAAGTCTTTCCTTATTTTATACAAGTTCACTATATGGACCACGTGTTTATTTATATCTAATGATCATATTCCCTCTTAATCTCTTCTTCCCAAGAGAGAATAAATTCAGTTCAGCAAATATTTCCTTATAGCAGAACTCCTCCATGCCTTGGGGTACACTATTAATAACCTTAGAACATTCTGAGTATGAACCATTAACCACTAATCTCTGAATACAATCTTTTATACAGTTTTAGATCCATGTACAAACAGATTTTTCAGATTTTTGCAATCATTTACATTATAGTTAGCATTGTCACAAATATGTACTTACCTATTTTTACAAGACAAACCCTGTGCTTACAGTAAAAAAACAAAAACAAAAAAAAAACATAAATGCTACATAGTTCATTGTTTGCAAAATATACCTTTCCATTTTAGTCTACAACCATTTGGTTTTCGCAAATTGCCAAACAATTAAAAAAAAAATTTTTTTTTTTTCTTGTGACCATAATAATTCTGAGACCACTCTGTGCACAGTGTAAGGAAACAACACAAAATTCCATTCCTGCCCAACTGGTTGACTGTTTTTCCCACCAATCTGTTTATTTAAATAAAATAATTTGACTGAGCATGTGATTATAACTAGCACTGTCTTTCACTTCACATGTGTAATTTCAACAGAGCAGCAGCAGGAAAGACTTAAATAACATAAGTAAAATCCTTGCAATACAGAAGATTGTATTTCATTTTTTGCCTGGTTTTTAATTATAGTTATACTTCGTCTTTGACCTACAAACATACTTTTTGTTAAGATCATCTAAATATAAAACACAAAGAAACAGTTTGAGTCGAACATCGGCTGCTCACACCAAGTTCGAGCAGCATGTCACGGCCCACAATACACTGTATCATCGCAGTGCATTGCTGGCTCATGATTGGCCAAGCATGCACTATAACCCGCATGCTTTGGCCAATCACAGCGCTGTCAATGAAAAGAGCCATAATTGGCCAAAGACAGGGTACCTTTGGCCAATTATGGCTCAGGGAGTTAAGTCCACACCCCACACTATAAAAGGCTGTCGGCATGTCGGCCCTGTGTAGTGTGTTGCTGGAGTTGAGAGAGGGAGAGAGAGAGAGAGGGAGTGTGATTTCATTTAGTTGCAGCAGGCAGGTGATTCAGTTAGCTGCAGTGTACTGTAGTATATATATATATATATATATATATATATATATACATCCCAGCTTTGTATATATATATATATATATATAACATAAGCAAAATCCTTGCAATGCAGAAGATTGTGTTTTCCTTTTGCCTGTTTTTAATTTTAGTTACACTTCGTAACTTCGTTTGATGTAAAAGTCCCTATAATAAAACTAAATAAATGTTGCTTACGGGTTAGAATTCAGACTGTGAGCAGAAAACTACCATCTTGTAAAACCTTACTGGCTGTACAGTAATACACTGTACACACGATCGGTTCATCTGATGAAAACAGACCAATGGACCATTTTCATCGGACTAACCGATCGTGTGTGGGCCACATCAGTTTTTTTCCCATCAGTGAAAAAAAATAGAACCTGTTTTAAAATTTTCGTATGGTTAAAAAAACGATAGAAAAAAAACTATCATCTGTGGGGAAATCCATCAGTCAAAAATCTACGCATGCTCAGAATCAAGTCGACGCATGCCTCGAAGCATTGAACTTCATTTTTCTCAGCACGTCATTGTGTTTTACGTCACCGCATTGGACACGATCAGATTTTTAACCGATGGTGTGTAGGCAAGACTGATGAAAGTCAGCTTTATTGGATATCTGATGAAAAAATCCATTGGTTTGTTTTCATCAGACAAACCGATCGTGTGTACAGGGCATTAGTGTAATCTTCATTGACAATACGGTATGTGTTGTTAAAAAACAACAATAAAGCATACATATACTCTAAACAAATGGATTCTCTTAAACTCAGCTGTATGTAATTTTCAATTAGGTTTTCTTATGAAAACAAAACAAACAAATGAGTGAGTAATCAAGTAAGTTGGAAAATAAACCACTATCTTTCTGCTCGACAAGTTATTCTGTTCCAACTGCAGGCAGTATATACCTGAGTAATGGAATGCAAATCAAATCTCTTCCTTAATTTAGAGCTAACAGAATATGTACTAGCACACTATTCCACAAACCTTTGGCTTTTAGAAAGCATTAGGGTTAATTTAGTAAAGCAGTAGAGAATGCTCATTTACAAATGTGAAAGTTCATTGAGACTTGCAGATAAGGTGATACTGTGTTCACGTTAATTAACCAACCAAGTGGTAGCAAAAATATTTTTTTTTATATTACCATACCACATGATTGGATATTCAAAAATCAAACATTTGTTTTTTAAAGTGAAAATTGTCCTTGATAAATAATCAGCCTCTTCTAATTTTAGAAGACCAAACACTTGGGTGCAACTCTGCACATTTTAAGAGGTATGTCATGCTATCTGTTGATTCATTATGTGATCACATTTCTTTCAATCTGTAAGAATGATGATGCTGCAACAACCAGCTGCTGACAAGCATGCTTGTCAAACCCCAGAGCACACTTTTTATTGAAATAAATACCCCAGGTGTTGGATACCCCCATGTATTTTTATTGAATTGATCAAATTGAATAAATATTATTTGGTCTCAAACCATTAAGTGTGGAGTTTGTATTTCTCTGGTCATCTAATATAAAATAAAGGCAGCTGTGTATTCATTAAAAAAAAAAAAAAATATATATATATATATATATATATATATATATATATATATACAACATATATATATATATATATATATATATAACAGGGAGTGCAGAATTATTAGCAAGTTGTATTTTTGAGGATTCATTTTATTATTGAACAACAACCATGTTCTCAATGAACCCAAAAAACTCATTAATATCAAAGCTGAATATTTTTGGAAGTAGTTTTTAGTTTGTTTTTGTTTTAGCTATTTTAGGGGGAATCTGTGTGTGCAGGTGACTATTACTGTGCATAATTATTAGCAACTTAACAAAAAACAAATATATACCCATTTCAATTATTTATTTTTACCAGTGAAACCAATATAACATCTCAACATTCACAAATATACATTTTGACATTCAAAAACAAAACAAAAACAAATCAGTGACCAATAAGCCACCTTTCTTTGCAAGGACATCAAAAGCCTGCCATCCATGGATTCTGTCAGTGTTTTGATCTGTTCACCATCAACATTGCGTGCAGCAGCAACCACAGCCTCCCAGACCTGTTCAGAGAGGTGTACTGTTTTCCCTCCTTGTAAATCTCACATTTATGATGGACCACAGGTTCTCAATGGGGTTGATCATGAACAAGGAGGCCATGTCATTGTTTTTCTTCTTTTAACCCTTTCTTGCCAGCCACGCTGTGGAACTTACGCGTGTTGGAGCATTGTCCTGCATGAAAATCATGTTTTTCTTGAAGGATCAGACTTCTTCCTGTACCACTGCTTGAAGAAGGTGTCTTCCAGAAACTGGCAGTGACTGGGAGTGAGCTTGACTCCATTCAACCCGAAAAGGCCCCACAAGCTCATCTTTGATGTACCAGCCCAAACCAGTATCCACCTCCACCTTGCTGGCGTCTGATCGGATGGAGCTCTCTGCCCTTTACCAATCCAGCCACGGGCCCATCCATCTGGCCCATCAGACTCACTCTCATTTCTCAGTGCATAAAATAGAAAAATCAGTCTTAAATTTCTTGGCCCAGTCTTGACGTTTCAGCTTGTGTGTCTTTCTAGTGGTGGTCGTCTTTCAGCCTTTCTTACCTTGGCCATGTCTCTGAGTATTGCAACCTTGTGCTTTTGGGCACTCCAGTGATGTTGCAGCTCTGAAATATGGCCAAACTGGTGGCAATGGCATCTTGGCAGCTGCACGCTTACTTTTCTCATCATGGGCAGTTATTTTGCGCCTTGGTTTTTCCACATGCTTCTTGCGACCCTGTTGACTATTTTGAATGAAACGCTTGATTGTTCGATATATGCTTCAGAAGCTTTGCAATTTTAAGAGTGCTGCATCCCTCTGCAAGATATCTACTATTTTTGACTTTTCTGAGCCTGTCAAGTCCTTCTTTTGACCCATTTTGCCAAAGGAAAGGAAGTTGCCTAATAATATGCACACCTGATATAGGGTGTTATGTCATTAGACCACACCCCTTCTCATTACAGAGATGCACATCACCTAATATGCCTAATTGGTATAGGCTTTCGAGCCTATACAGCTTGGAGTAAGACAACATGCATAAAGAGGATGATGTGGTCAAAATACTCATTTGCCTAATAATTCTGCACTCCCTGTATATATATATATATATATATATATTAATGTGGCTATCCTCTTGCAATCAACGTTACAGCAGCAATCAGAACCTGGAGAGGAAGAGACAAGAGTGAAAGTGACCATGGTGTCCTGCATGCAAATATATTATCACACAACCTGCAGACAGGAAGACAGAGGAGAGTGAACAAAATTATAACATCATGAGTCATTTTAAAGGAAACGTTCGCGTTTGGAACAGGTTACAAGTTACAGACAATATTTAGGGTGTAACGCGTTACATGCTCCAACACCTCCCTTTGACAGCAGGAGGGGGATTCTTTCTCCTATAGCCACTGTCACTGTTATTTTGACCACTTCCCATCCTTGGGATGTGCCTGTACATCCTCAGGGGAAAGTGGTTTTACCAGGATAATGGCGGCAGCCTTGGACTTTCTTGTAGAAGTGATCTGTGCAGCTCTACAGTCGCCTGATCACTTTTACAGGGCATGGAAAGGGCCTGGCTGCCACCTTTCCAAGGCTCTCTGATGCTATTGGAGTGCCCAGGACCACTCTGACCTCTCTGCCCAGCTGCTCACAGAAATAAGGCAGGTGCATTTGTACCCACCCTTCCTCTGTAACAAATTCATCTGTAAGCAATGAGAATTTTATTAATTCCATGTTTGGTTTATTATTTACAAACTGTTACCAGCTTGTAAGGCATCTGATCAAACCAATCATAATTTAATCAGATGCCTTAGAGGGCAAAAGAGAGATCTGGGGTATAATAGGCCCCAGATCTCTCAGTAAAGAGGACCTGTCACTGCCCATGCCATCACAAGCGATAATGTCCTTCCTTGTAATAGCAATACAGATGAGCAACAAAAAAATATAGGGACAGTGTGAAAAATGTAATTAATAAATATATATAATTTTTTTAAATTAAAAAGCCCCCCCTCGTGCTTACGCGCAAATGCCAACATCTATTTTAGGTATGGTTGCAAACATTAAAGTGAGAGCAATAATTCCAGTGAGTCCTCCTGTTTAAAAATTTGCAACATGTAATGACTTTTAAAGTGTCACCTATGGATAATTTAGAGTACTGTAGTTTGTTGCCATTCCATGGATGTGCACAATTTTAAAGTGTAACATATTTGGTATCTACAGTATTTACTCTTCTATATTGTATAATTGACCAAAAAATGGGTAATATATTGTGCTTGTGTGAGCTAAAATTCATTAAAGTATAGTTTTTTCCATAACATTTGTGTTTTGACAAATGGCTACACAGATATTGTGCAACATAAAAAACAGCCACCATTTTATTCTTTAGGGACTTTGCTTTCAAACTATTTTGGGGGGCCTAACTAATTTTTGAGAAAAAAATGCAGATTTTAATATGCATTTGAGAAAGGTCAGAATTGGCTCGAGTGGCAAGCAGTTTAAATCGGCATGGCTGTGTGGGTCTCTGTTCACCTTTAGCAATGTACATACTTTAAGTAACTTGTAACATGGTTAAAAAAAAACTCCCCCCCAAGTCTCACACCACCCACCATGGCAGTGGGCAAGGCATTTAAAATCAATGTGGCTATGTGCGGCTTCACCTGCAATACTTTATTATTCATTCACAAGTATCTCTGACTGAATCACAACGTCCCATTGTAGTTCTCAATGAACTGTGTAAACAACACACTCATTGTCTATTTAATCTTCCTCCAGCCCATACAAAGGTATAGACAGGAAACTGAAGGAAAAGTTTGCATTAAACCCACATATCACTGATTATAGATGCAATTCTTTAAAGACTCCTGTAAAAAGAAAAAAATATTAAAAAAAAATTGACTTGCAAAAACACATGCTTTTTTTTTCCAACAGTGTACCTAGCCTTTAAACTTTTTGTTATACAGGTACAGGAACATTTGCAATGACATATTTTGTGTAGGCATGTAGATATGCTTAAACAACTTGCAAACACACATGCAAAACCTCACACACTGAAGCCGCGTACACACGGCAGAGAACCTCGACGGGCAGAACACATCGTTCCGCCCGTCGAGGTTCTCTGCCGGCCGTCGAAATCGGCGACCCACCCGTCGGGAATGGCAACCAGCCATTCATCCAGGCGGGCCGTCGAGCAAAAAGAGAGCGTGCTCTCTTTTCGCTCGACGGGATTCCCGACGGGCGGGGCGAGCCAGGAGCGTACACACGGCCGAGGTCCTCGCTGGAATGCAGCTTCCAGCGAGGTTCTCGCTGGTTTCCAGCGAGAACCTCGGTCGTGTGTACGCCGCCTAAGTCGTTATATCCAAAAAAAAATTCCAGCATTATGTTAACTAGTTAATTTAGGACTTAAGTTCAATATTGTGCCATGTCAAACCATGTTTGTAATTACAAATTAGATAAAAAAGTGTTAATAGTTAATACCATCAGAAATTAAGATCCTGTCTACAGGCAAGTATTTAACATAATTTAATTTTAATGATTTTGAAAGCTGAATTCAATTTTCCCGCAATTCTCTTTATTTCCTAAAGCATGCTGTGAATTTAAAGTCTAATAATTTGATACAACTTCTCTGTTTATTTATGAAACTTAAAAGTAGTTTAGCTACAGGTTTCTAGATGCACAAACAAAATTAACAATACAAAATACAGCTAAGGAAAACAGGAAACAAAAAGTAATTAATACTTCCTTATAATTGAATCATATCTAAGCACATGCAATTGTAAAGTAATCAGCTCTGCACTAGCCTGGGGATGCATGAAATGTATTTCCGTAGGGCAGGGAATTATCAGAACCAAGTAAATTATTTTCAGATGAAGCCTTTGATGCAAGAATGTGTCCTTGAGAGATTTCAGTTTTGTAATCCTAACCTTCCTTTCATCGTATTTTAAGTGAGGTCTATAATATTCTGTTACATCAAAGCCAATATAAAAAGTTCACATATAATACCAATTAGTAAAACGTTATTCAAATCAGTCATTTCTTCATAATGCCAATACTTTTCTTTTCCAGCATAAAAAAGAAAGTAATCTCTGCATCTCACTAGTGCCTATTAATCAGCTCTGTATCCACATATGAAAAAAAAAAACACATATTATCCGTAAATAATATCCTATTAATAAAATGACATATAAAACTGGAACTACTGCTTGGTTCATGCTTTCCTTTCATTCTATGTGTAAATAAACTAATGGAGCTGCCATATATGATTATCCTCAGGAATACCAAGAGCTTCCTTGTCTCCCATTGCCCATTCTGAAATCTGGAGAGACTTTAACTAGGTAGAGATATTTAAACATCCCACGGCTGGAGAAGAGATCAGCTACTAACACGTGCAGCAGACCAGGAAGTATTTAAAATGCAGATATGCATATTCTCAACTCCAATCTGACATCAGAGCATGGTTTGAGCTCTTTAATTGGTCAACAATTTAAACCGAGAATTCATGTTTAACCATTAGGATGTATGCAAAGATTTCAGCTAAATTGATTTTACTGGAAAAATGAACTTTTCCATTGAAACAAATTCTTAATTTTACCTTGTAACACTGCTTAGGCCAAATGCACTTAGAAAATGCCTACATACATCAGACTTATGCACTGGCTCCAAATTAACCAAAATGTGCATGAAGAAGGAAGAAACAATACATAGGGCCAGATTCAGGTAGGAGAGCTGATCTTTATTTTGGAGTAACGTTTGTCATTTACGTTACTCCTCCGAAACTTTAGGAGCAAGTACTGTTATTCACATAGCACTTGCTCCTAAAGTTGCGGCGGCGTAGCGAAAATGAGCCGGCGGAATTCAAATTGGGCGGGTAGGGGGTGTGTATTATTTAAACTAGGCGCGATCCCGCGGCGAACGTACTGCGCATGCGTCGACTGTCAGGCCTCATACAGACGAGTCAATTCATTTGTTCAAATCGGTCGGACCGACCGATTTGAACAAATCTGTCTCTTTGGATTTTGGTTTGCTCGCGTGTACACACGAGCAAACCAAAATAGCAGACGGCGCGCTGACGTGTCGGTGACGTGGCGGTGACACGCCGCCATCACCGCACCAGGAAGTAAAACACTTTGAATCCATTTGCACGACATCGTGTACTAACCAGCAGACACGGACGGGTTCCCACCTGATAGATTTCAAAGTATGCTTTGAAATCTGTCGGGTGGCCAAATCCGTCGGCTCGCCCGTACACACGATCGAATCTGTCTGCTGGGACGGTCTAGCAGATGAGCTTGATGTTCAGGTCGAACATAAGTTTGACTCGAACGTCAATCGGACGTCAATCCCCATTCACAGACGTTTTACGCAAACGTCGCTAAATTATAGGGCTTTTGCGGCAAATTCGACGCGATGATGACGGCCATACTTAACATAGGATACACACTGCATCCAGTGTAGCCTACAGCAGTGTTTTTCAACTCCAGTCCGTATCAAGGCACACCAACAGGTCATGTTTTCAGGCTTTCCATTATTTTGCACAGGTGATTTGATCAGTTTCACTGCCTTAGTAATCACCACAGCCATTTCATCTGAGGGAAATCCTGAAAACTTGACCTGTTGGTGTCCCTGGACTGGAGTTGAAAAACACTGGCCTACAGTATATCTGACTGCAGTGCATTCCTGGTGCAGAAATATCTAGGGGCAAGAGCAGACCTGGAGACCTTTCCAACAAAGCATCCACTGGGTTACTGGGTCTTGGGGATGGACCACTGGCCAGAGCTTGCTCAATATGAAATTTAGCTACTGGCCTGTCTTGCAACCAGTGTTCTTTCTGAACGCACATTCAGTGCTGCTGGAGGGTTTGTAACGGATCATAAAGTGTGCCTGTCCACAGAATCTGTTGATAGACTCACATTCATAAAAAGCTAAATCAGTCTTGGATCAACAGCTACCTAAGCGCCTGAAGCAATGATGTAAACAATTGAATTTTCTATGGCTGTGGGATCCCTTGAAGACTGCCTATGCTGAGTGATTATGCTATTATGCTGAGTGACTATCCAAGTCCTCCTCAATCTTGAAGATGCTAGCTTCTAAGAATATTTTTGGTTTAGGGCACCACCACCCAATTTTTCTGCCCCAGTAAAGACTTACAAACAAGGTTTGACAGCACACATCACATACAGTATATAGAAATAATCTAGAAACAATTGGATGCATCTAGTCTTTTTTTCCCTTGTTTCAAACTTTGTGTATTATGATTAGGGATGAGCTTGATGTTCAGGTCGAACATAAGTTTGACTCGAACATCGGGTAATCACTCGTTCGTCGAAAAACTAACATTATAGGGCTTTTGCGGCAAATTCGAGTGCTGCGGATACTTCAGGTGGTGTATTAATATATATATATATATACACACTGCATCCAGTGTAGCCTACAGCAGTGTTTTTCAACTCCAGTCCTTCAAGGCACACCAACAGGTCATGTTTTCAGGCTTTCCATTATTTTGCACAGGTGATTTGATCAGTTTCACTGCCTTAGTAATCACCACAGCCATTTCATCTGAGGGAAATCCTGAAAACTTGACCTGTTGGTGTCCCTGGACTGGAGTTGAAAAACACTGGCCTACAGTATATCTGACTGCAGTGCATTCCTGGTGTACTTTTTCTACTACACTTCTGGTGGTGTACACAGTACACAATACAGTGCATTCATAGTGCAGTTGCTACTACTTTTGCAACAATGGCACCAACCTCCTCTCCGCCCTCCAACAGGGACCCTTGACCCATGTTCCCTGTTTGGCTCACGTCCTGAATTTGGTGGTGCAGCGGTTCTTGAGCAGGCACACAGGCTTACAGGATCTCCTGAGGCAGGCCAGAAAAGTCTGTGGTCATATAATGTCAGTGCTCGGCTGGCTGACATTCAAACGGAATGCAACCTGCCCACCAACCGCCTTGTTTGTGACATGCCCATCAGGTGGAACTCAACATTGGCAATGCTGATGCGGCTTCACACGCAGCAGAGGGCCATCAATGAATACCTTTGTGAGTATGGCACCAGGACAGGGTCAGGGGAGCTTGGCTTTTTTTCGCCACGCCAGTGGCTACTGATCAAGGAAGCATGCACTGTCCTGTCACCATTTGAGGAGACTACAAGGATGGTGAGCAGTGACAATGCATGCATCAGTGATACTGCCCCTCTTTTCTTCCTGTTGGAGCACATGCTTCATGGAATAATGGACAAGGCACATGAGGCAGAACAGCAGAAGCAAGAGAAGGACTTCCTTAACTCTCAAGGCCCCCTTTATCCAGATAGTATCCCTGCGGACACACCAAACACACAGGGAGTAGAGGAGGAGGAGGATAATTGTGTCAGAATGGACGTGGAGCATAAGACTCAGCAGCAGTCTTCCAGGAATTGTTTTCAGTGCCCAGAAACCCAAGGAGTTGTACATGACTGGGAGGAGGAAGTTGCGGATCAAGTGACCCTTAGTGACCCAGAGGACTCAGATTCTAATGCCTCTGCAAAATTACGCTGCATGGCCTCCCTGATTCTGTAAAGCCTGCGAAGGGACCCTAGGAGTTGTGGTATAAAGAAGAGGGATCATTACTGGCTGGCAACCCTTCTTGATCCATGTTACAAGGGACTGTGCTGTGCTGGAAAACATGTTGTTGAGGCTTCGTTCAGTCAGAGAAAGAGTGGTGAAGAAGGTGGCTGGCTGACCGATGCCTTCAGACAATTTTTCAGTCCTTAGCGCCAAGGTCTGATCGGTTCAAGCAACCATCCCCAGCATCTGTATTACATGGTGCAGAAATATCTAGGGGCAAGAGCAGACCTGGAGACCTTTCCAACAAGAGCATCCACTGGGTTACTGGGTCTTGGGGATGGACCACTGGCCAGAGCTTGCTCAATATGAAATTTAGCTACTGGCCTGTCTTGCAACCAGTGTTCTTTCTGAACGCACATTCAGTGCTGCTGGAGGGTTTGTAACGGATCATAAAGTGTGCCTGTCCACAGAATCTGTTGATAGACTCACATTCATAAAAATAAATCAGTCTTGGATCAACAGCTACCAAGCGCCTGAAGCTGATGTAAACAATTGAATTTTCTATGGCTGTGGGATCCCTTGAAGACTGCCTATGCTGAGTGATTATGCTATTATGCTGAGTGACTATCCAAGTCCTCCTCAATCTTGAATGATGCTAGCTTCTAAGAATATTTTTGGTTTAGGGCACCACCACCCAATTTTTCTGCCCCTGTTTAACAGGGGCATGTAATTACAATTTTTAATCCAACATTTCACAGCAGGGCCTGTTCCTGCGCTCAACAAGAGTATCTGTGAGGGGTTACAGTGTTGTGGAACCACCACGACCAAAGGACCAATTTTTCTTCCCTTGTTTAACAGGGGCATGCAATTGCAATTTGTGATCTAATATTTCACAGCAGGGCCCGTTCCTGTGCCCATCAAGAGCAACTGTGAGGGTTTACAGTGTTGTGGCACCACCACCACTAAAGGCCCAATTTTTCTGCCCCTGTTTAACATTACAATTCTGGATATAATATTTCACAGCATGGCCGGTTTCTGCACTCAACCAGAGTATCTGTGAGGGGTTACAGTGTTCTGGTACCACCAACACCTAAGGCCCAATTTTCTGCAGAGTATATGGGGGAGGACGTATAGTATATATACTGCTGTTCAGAGTATATAGGGCTGGAGGACCCCTACGCCTTTTTTTTAATTTGGGTGCAGGGTTAATATTCATACCAGATCCAAATGGCCTGGTAATGGACTAGGGGGGGGGGGCCATGCCGGTTTTTTCTCTGAATTTTATCTGTCTTGCCGAGACCTGACAATTCATTACAGCCTCACTCAGTTTTAAATTACTTTTTTTTCCTTTAGAAATGTAATTTTGCTGCAGGGCTGTTCTAAACATGGAAAAAATGAACCATTTTACAGGCATACTATAGACATCTCCCATGCACGAAATTTTAAGGAATATTTAATTTTTATTGTTTCACTTTAAGCATTATTAAAATCACTGCTTCTGAAAAAAAAACTGCAGTTTTTAATAAAAAGTGCTAATTTTAAAGGCTAATATGCAAGTTATTTCAATAAAAAGTGTTTTGGGGACACTAGTTGCAACACAGGCCAGTAGCTCAAAACTTATTTTGCATTGATACATGTCCCCTGGGGCATAACCCGGGTCCCCAAACACTTTTTATTGAAATAGCTTGCATATTAGCCTTTAAAATTAGCACTTTTTATTTTTTACATTTGTTTCCCATAGACTTTAACGGTGTTTGCGTGTTCAAACAAACTTTTTGCCTGTTCGCATGTACTGGTGCAAACCGAATCGGGGGCATCGGGCTCATCCCTAATGATGATAAAATGCTTATTCTATTGAAGTTTCTCCCTTTAGTGTCTATCTGTTTCAGGAAGTGTTAACATTGATGCTTTGTTTGGATTATGACTTTAAACCAACTAAACATGAGTATTCAGTTGAAATGTATGTGTATTTCTAAAGTGACTGTAAACCCTCACATATACCCAGTGAACTAAACAGCCTCATATGATACACAGAGATTAAACAAATCCTCCTACATACATTTTACCTGTATATCTGCTGTCTACAGCTTTGTAAACTGTTTAAAAAGTGCACGTCCTGTTAGAATTTGTTCTTCCTGATTCACCTGTGGGTGTGGATTCTTGCTATACACTGTGAGACAGCTGATTGGAAGAAAGACAACCACCCTCTCTCCAAAAAGGCAGAGACTTGCAGAGCTGTGCTGTGAATAGACCAGCTCTCTGCTAATCTATTTATACCCCCACCCTGATACAAAATTCAGGCTGGTTATATCACATTTGACATAGAACTTGTCAGAAGTTATCTTGCTGAAAACAGAAGAGCCAGAGGCGAGGATGACCCACAGAGCCACTGAGCTTGGGCTGAAGACCCCATTGGGGCAAACCAGTAGCAGGAACTGAAGATAAGCCAGGGTCATACACAATATTTCAGTCCAGAAATGCCAGAGACAAAGTACAGATGAGGGAGCAGACAGAAGCATAGTTGGTGGTGTAAGCCAGAGGTCAATCAAGTGTGTCCATGTGAATGACATTTTCCCTCTCTGCAATGCCTGCATTGCATTGCAGAGAGGGAAGACGCCATTCACATGGACACACTTGTATTTACCCACATTTTGAGATGGGGCGGTTGCCTGAAGACAGGGAGTACCTGAAGCTACCCATTGAATTTGGAGTCTCAAAGGCTCTGGCTAGTTCCCACCCCACTGTCTCCTGAGCACATATCGTTCACAGTGGGCCATTGTCACTTGGCTGTCATTGCCCACCTGTCTCAATACAGGTCCGGGAACTTATGATCCCAAGTCCACATTGATCCTGGTTGGGTGTTTTTATGTATCTCCATTCTGACAGCTGCCTCATCTGTTTTCCACATGGAACTACTCTAATTAAGTTAAAACAAACTGTGACAATACTCACCCCTGCTTATTACCCTTGACGAAGGTGTCAAACAGGAAATGCGTCGGGTACCAGGGAATACCACTCACTGGAAATTAACAGTGTCATTGTAGCTGTATATGTATTGTTATATTTTTGTTTGCTTTGTTTGTCGCAAGTATACCATGTATCATGGTTCAGGTTTTTAATATTTGATCATTGTATCATTTTATGTAACAATAAATATATTTTTTCTAAAACATACTTCAGTGTCTGTGGCCTCTATATTCCCATCCAAGGGGGAACAGTTCTATGTTCTAATGCAATGGACTGTGCACACCTATGCACCCAATATATGCTGATCGTGGATGCAATGCTTTACAGGCTTCTAAAAAAATATGTACAAAAAAATGTGCATTTATATTTTTTTGTTTGGAAAAGTGAACTTATCCTTTAAACACCTTTACTCTTTGAATATATGTATATTACAAACCCTCAAATTATAGTAATATGCTGGTAATATAATATATTTGCTATAGGTGTATTGTTGTTGCCACCTTACTTATATGCAGAAATGCTGTATGAAAGGGTACAACTACAATAAACAGTACCTGTGAAAGCAGGTAGCAAGTGAAGTCTAAAATGTTGTCTTGCATGCTAGATTAGGGGTCTCCAAACTTTCTAAAGAATGGGTCAGTTTACTGTCCTTAAAACTTCAGGGGGGCAGACTGTGCCCAGTGGGAGTGAACAATGCCCAATCTTTGGTATTGGGGGAAAAATAGTTGTTGTCAGTGGGAGAAAGGGGGCCCATTGTTTTTGTTAGCAGGAGAAATAGTGCCCAATTTTTGTTATCAGTGGAAGGAATTACACCCCATTGTTGGTGTCAATGAAAGAAATAGTGCCCCATTTTTGATGACACTTAATGCCTTAAGGACCAGATATAGGCACAGATATAGGGCCGCATTTCGGGACCATTGTTCTAGATTGGTGACTCCATATTTATTTTTTACAATATCACTTTAAATTTAAATGACAAGTTCATGCATATTTTCTTCTCTTTCATTATGTTAAAACCTTTAAAACAAATCTCAAATAAAGGCCTTGTTAAAATTCATGATATCACACTCTGTGTAGACCCACAAGCATATTAGCATGCATCCAAAATAGCTCGATTGAGAATTAAACTAATACATTTTTCAAAGTCCCACTTCACAGCTAATGCACAGTCATACTGTGCAAGGCATACATATGTGGGTCCACTCACACACCAAGAATTACAATTTAGTAGAAAAAAATGCAGATGTGAAAAAATTCTGTTAAACATATTTTAATAGTCACACCTGCTTGGAAGGGTTGGGAAATGTGTCTTCACTGAAATCAGAACATTGAGAAGTTGACATTCCAGTCAATTAAAGTGGAAGAGGACAAAAATTGTTAAATTCACAACTGAACCATGTAGGTAAAAAAATACCTAATGAATAATGTATTTTATTCAGTTAGTTCTGTAACACATACTATGCTTGTACTTTTACCTACTGTATTTAGAGTGAGGATAGTACCAGGCTGTGATTGGATAGTGAAGGAACAGCAACACACTGATAATGGCAATACCGGCTCTTTTCATCTTTTAAAAAGCTCTCTATGGACAGTAAAATGCAATAGCTTGATTGGATTGTGTCTGGGTTCTGTCATTCAAGTGTAAATGATAGTATTTTGTAAATGAGAGAAGCTTCTGGACTGTAATGGGATGATGCACTATAACGATGAAGTCTTAAAAAATGTATTGCATTACTGTATAAGAATATCACATCATAGTTTCTAAATGGACCAATATACTGGTTGCTGGTATCACCATCATCCCCCATAAGTAGGTTGAGAGCCCCCAAATATAATAAAGAACATGCAAACACATAAAAGGTGTCTTAATTCCAATTAATCAATGGTGGATACTCAGAGGGGTGATAATGTCCAGCTAGTGGTACTGGTTGCTTGACATGTTTTGCATTAAATTATACTTCTTCAGGAGCCTTAAGGGTTAAAATGTAATTTCTCTATAAAAGAGTAAAGATAAGTTAACATGATGGCAATGCTCTGGCAAAGATAACATGATCAATATTTGGCAGGACTTCCAAATGCATAAATGTAGACACATATACAGAGTGTGGTTTTACTTACAAAAACATGTAATACAGTAATAGGATGTGTGGAGAGACTGTGTGGTTTAGCCGGTGGAACAGCATATGCATGAAAGTGGATATGGTGATGCACCTAAAAGCAAGTGTCCAGGCCGATGTGAGTATGATATTAAGGAAATACATACTAGTGTTTTAGAGGTATTAATTTTAACAATAGACTTACTGACAGATAGAAAGGTAGGTATAATGCTCCTGTCAGAACATATCTTAAGTATTTTAAAGTAATAATAGAGGACACTGAATAAACACTACGTAGAGGCGAACAATGTCTGTCTATAAATATAAGAAGATAACTCCCTAAAATCTATATATAGAGACATGGTGGTGATTACTCATTCCCTTACTTTAGATTTAATGGGGACCTCTTGTAATTTATACTTTTTAACACATTTTATTGTATCCTGCAATTAAAGTCCATAAGCGTCTCTCATTTACAACATACTATACTATTGAGGATGCAGCACAGCTAATCACAATATGTCCGCAGTACCATTCTGTGCTGACATATATTTCCTATCTTCAAGAAGGTAAAATAAGAAAGCCTGATGTATTATTTAAAATACATTTATAGCTAAACTCCAAACAAATATAAAATTCATAAATAATGTAGAGTCGGTGGGGGGAGGGGGTGTACTAAAACTGGAGCTTGAAGTAACCAAGTTCCAACTTCAGCTTGTTCAATTACAGTGGCATTGTCATTGATCGGTAAGAATACGTATTGGCCTAAACTGAGAAAAAAAAAAATTATATCTTTTTTGGGATATTTATTATAGCAAAAAATAAAAAATATTGCATCTTTTTCAAAATTGTCGCTCTATTTTTGTTTATAGAGCAAAAAATAAAAACCGCATAGGTGATCAAATACCACCAAAATAAATCTCTATTTGTTGGAAAAAAGGACGCCAATTTTGTTTGGGAGCCACGTCGCACGACCGCACAATTGTCAGTTAAAGTGACGCAGTGCTGAATTGAAAAAAGGGGCAAGGTCCTTAACTTGCATATAGGTAATGGTCTTAAGTGGTTAAAATAAAAAAAGTGTATACAAATTCACTATCCCCTGAATACATAATAGCTTGGTGATTCCATATTCTTTATATATTGTTGAGTTAATCACCTCCAAAATTTACAAGAACCGATTTGTTACTTACAAAATGAGGTTATCAAATGTATTTAAGCATGCAAAAGAAAAAAATGACAAAAAAATTAAAAATATAAATAAATGCTATTAGTTATTTATACACCAAATATCTAAAAGCCTGGAAGTGTAACAACATTTCCCAGTATATTATAGGTATAGGTTCCATTAGTGGCTTCCCACAGAAACAGGAATGACCCTCTTGGCACATTAGCCCCGACTCTTATCACCATGTCATAAAGACGGAACCACAAATCTCTGGATCTCTCTCTCCCTCACAACAACTGAGACCACTAGAGGAATACCCAACCTCATACCCAACCTGCCATAATAACCAATCTTAAAGAGACGCTGCTGTCCCTTAAAGCGGAAGTAAACCCATCGATCTTACAGTTTCAAAAAGCAGTTAAATTTCCGGCATGCCGGGATTGCCAACTGTCACATTGGTTGTGCTCTCAACCAAACTATCAAACCATCCAATGGCTGGTGTCATAACTGATCACATGTGCAGCACCACATCAGTTGAAGATTAAACATAGGCCAAGATGGCAGCTTCCTTGGCTGAAAATGATAGAAGGGTTTACTTCCACTTTAAAGATTCTCTTGTTTCCAAATAACACCTAAACCGTCCTCTCGGCTCTCAAGACCTCCTACCCACAAGCTCCAGAGCTTCTCCTGAGCCTCCCCCATCCACTGGCACACTCTTCCTGGATCCTTCCAGCTATCTCCTACTTTGGCAGCCTTTAAGTGATCCCTGAAAACTCATCTTTTCAGGGAAACCTACTACACATCCACATCTACTACACATCCAACTTTTATCACTTCCATCAGCTCATCCTCCCCAAGTCTAACGTCTTGTACCACTTGCCCCACCCTTCTCAATTGTAAGCTCTTGTGAGCAGGGCCTTGTTAAGCCTCTTCAATTTTATTGTATTGTAACTGTACTATCTCCCTTTATATTGTAAAAGTGTTGTGCAAACTGTTGGTGCTATGTAAATCCTGTATAATAATGGTAATACTACTAATAATAATAATACTAATACAAATTAGCCGATCTAGAAGATCGCGCCACAATAACATCAATGATCTAATAAATTATACAAATGTTTTTTTTTTTTTAAACTGACCTTTTCTACAATTATTACTCAAAACGTGCTTAAATAGGATTTTTACACTTTCTTAAATGGGATTTGAAGAACAAGAAAAATAAAGCATAAAAAGAATGGAAACATTGTCTCTTTCTTGGTATTTCTTGTTGTAAAACAAATTGCAAAATGACATGGAGTTTATCTCTCCTAAGCCACATCGTGTTATCTTGCCAGCTTGAGTCTTTTTCTTGTGAATGCATTTTAAGCTCTCTAATAAATAAATAGGAAATAAGTTCTAAAGCGATTCATTTTATGCATATAATACAAGCTTTAATAAATCTTCAAATATTAAATGTTTGTTTATGCTAAGCTAGAGAGCTTGCAAACTGTGGTGCCTATCTTATGCTTTTCTAATGACAAGTTTTCAAAGACTTTTCTGTAATCCTGTATTATTGATTTACAGTACCCAAAGCATGTATCTTTCCCTCCCTGTTGACTCTTGTCTTTGTGATTAGATACTAAAGCCACAACATATTTGCTGATAGTGTTGGATCTGCTCTTATAGGTAATATGTTTGGGCTAAGGCAGCTTAACCTCATAAACTTATATAGGCAGAACACCCCTATAGATTTACGTCTTATAATAATCACATTTTTTACTGTTTGTTGACCTTAAAAATACCAAAACTTTAAAAATGGTTCTGGTTGTCTGTAAAGCTTTCTGGATGTGATATTGAAATGATGTTTCATAAAATATGAAGGAATAGAAAATTATAGAATAAACAGTCAGATTTCTGTCAGGACAAGGACAAAAACAGCTCTTTGAAAGTGAAACAATAAAAGTGAAATATTCCTTTAAATTTCGTACCTGGGGGGGGGTGTAAAGTTAGCATGTGAAATAGCGCATGTTTCCTGTACTTAGAACTGTCTCTGAACAAAGTGTAATTTCTGAAATTAAAATGAATTGTCGGCTCCCGGCAATTCAGAGAGAATTCATTCATAAAAAAAAATAAAAACATGGGGGGTCCCCCCAAATTCAATTACCAGGCCCTTCAGGTCTGGTATGGATATTAAGGGGAACCCCGCATTCAATTTAAAAAAAATTACGTGGGGTTCCCCCCAAATATCCACTCCAGACCCTTCAGGTCTAGTGTGGATTTTACAGTAAGGGGAGCTCCACCCCAATTTAAAACAAAAATACAAACCAGACCCCTTATCCGAGCATGTTAACCTGGCCGGCCACAGAAAAGAGGGGGGGACAGAGTGCGGCCCCCCTCTCCTGAACCGTTTCAGGCCACATGCCCTCAACATGGGGAGGATGTCCCCATCAACAGGGTTGTGGGGATGAGGCCCTTGTCCCCATCAACATGGGGACATCCTCCCCATTTTGAGGGCATGTGGCCTGGTACGGTTCAGGAGAGGGGGGCCGCACTCTGCCACCCCCTCTTTTCTGCGGTCGGCCAGGTAGACGTGTTCCACACCATTTTTTTTTTAAATTGGGGTGGAGTTCCTCTTAAAATCCACACCAGACCTGAAGTGTCTGGAATGGGTATTTGGGGGGAACCCCACGTCATTTTTTTTAAATTGACTGTGGGGTTCCCCTCAATATCCATTTTAGACCTGAAGGGCCTGGTAATTGAATTTGGGGGACCCCCACGCTTTTTTTTTTATGAATGAATTCTCTCTGAATTGTCAGCAGCCGACAATTCATTATAGCTGCGAGTCTGGTTTTAAATGACTTTTTTTCTTTCAGAAATGACACTTTATGCAGGGACAGTTCTAAGTACGGGAAACATGCGCTATTTGACATGCTAACTTTACATCCCCCCAGGTACGAAATTTAAAGGAATATTTCACTTTTATTGTTTCACTTTTAGCATTATTAAATTCACTGCTCCCGAAAAAACTGCAATTTTTAAAAAAAATGTTTGCATTGATACATGTCCCCTGGGGCATGGGCTAGCACAAAGGTACTTAAATTAAAACACAACACGAGATACAATCCAACACATATTTATTAATTGGAAAAAGTTATATATGGCCACGGTGTTATCCATAGGGGTTAATTTATTTATTTAAATAAAATAAATAAAATAAATAAAATAAATAAAATAAGAAAATAAAATAAATAGGCCAACTTGGCTAAGATATAATTTACAGAGAATAACATGGTGTCCATCCAGCCAAGGCTGGACGACTAATCCCCTTTTGGACAACAACATGACTAAAGGATAGGGAGGGAGGGTGGGCAACCCTGGCTGACTGGAAAGGACTGATGGAGACCGCCGCGCTGGAGCCCTTATATAGACTTCTTCCGCGTGGGCTAACTCCCGCTCGATTCGGCCAATCAGCTGCTTCCTCTGACCGCCAATCACACGCTGTTGCCGCCCGGAGGGGGCGGATACCTGGGGGATAGAAAGCAAAGCAGGAGAACCGTACGATTTGTACTTTCTCCTTTGAGCCAGCTCATGTTGGTCCAGCATATTGCTGGGACCTTTCATGGGCTAGCACAAAGGTACTTAAATTAAAACACAACACGAGATACAATCCAACACATATTAATTAATTGGAAAAAATTATATATAGCCACGGTGTTATCCATAGGGGTTAATTGATTTATTTAAATAAAATAAGAAAATAAAATAAATAGGCCAACTTGGCTAAGATATAATTTACAGAGAATAACATGGTGTCCATCCAGCCAAGGCTGGATGACTAATCCCCACCGGCCGATGCCGGCAGAGCAGCTGCCGGCTGAGGCCCCCCCACCACCGTGGCTGCTTCTATCAGATCTTGTAGCCCCATGTTAAAAATGTCAATGCCAATGGGCAATAAATTAACCTTATCTTTGCGAAAAAGGCCTGGGATAAAGCCCTCCAATTCTGCATGGCGGAATGACACGCCGCCAGACGAAACTAGAAAACTATGTATGGTCCTGTTAAGTCTCCTTCGAATCCTGTCCAAATAGAACAAGGCACCCTGAGGAGACCACAACAACCTTGGGATCATTTCAGAAAATGCCAACACCGTATATGGAAACATGAGCCTCACTGCGTGTAAATCCCTCTTTATCTCACACAATAATTCCCAGGTACCTAACTTCCCCAGGTCATTGGCACCAGCATGTAAAACCAAAATTTGAGGGGGAGGCCATATAAACGAAAAGCATGCTAAATGATCTTTGACACTCCTCCACCGCAAACCCTTAACCCCTGACCATAATATCATGAAATACGAAGAGTCCAGACCTAGATTTGTGGAATAGGACCTGGATCCGGCGTGCTTGGCGGCCCAGAAAACATAAGAGTAGCCCACTATCCAAACCACCTTCTTGCTTTGATCTGAAAAAGAAATCACAAAATTAAAAGCTCGGGACCAACATATAATTTGTACCTAGAACTACTCCATCGCCCAACAGACTTCAAACCCTCCTCAGCAAAACCCAAGGAATCCGCTGCCGTGGCTGCCCCTATCCTAAAAGAATGGGAAGAAAAGCGATAGCCAGATAGGTTTAGACGCTTCAGACAAGCGGAAAAAATAACAGAAAACTGATATCTAGTCAACGGGGACAAATCCTTGTGGATAAAGAAGGAGTCAGGGGCTACCGGCCTAACCGCCATGTACCTCGCCACCTGGGTGACCGGGCATAGCGACTTGTTGCTTGAACTAAAGAGAGAGAACCAGCATCCGGCCGGGGACGATTTGGACCTGCAAAGAAAAATGTAAAGACCACCATCTTGCAAACGAACATGACCAAATCTAAGAAAAGATAGGGAACTCCTGTTAGCGGCCGTGAATTCGCCAATCCTAAGAGCACCAAAGAAAGCGACTGAAAAGGCAGCTCTAAAAAGAAAAGTTTCAAACTCAGATGTACATACCTCCCGGAGAGAACCGAGGAGGTCCAACAATAAGGCAACCAAAATGGGACGCCTGCTGCCGATTGAAGGTCTGGACCTCCTGAAACCTTTCAGGACCTGTGACACTTGAAAGAAAGAAGTTAAAGCTGGCAAACCTGAAAACTTCAAGAAGAATGAAACCCCTGCCAGGATTTTACTTACTGAGGCCGGGGAAAGGCGAGCCTGTATGAGGTTGGACAAAAAGGATAATGCTAACAATGAAGTGACATTTAAAGGATCCGAACCAACATCACCGCAAAATGAACAAGATAACCTATAGTCTGACCAAGTCTTACTTGAAACTGAGTTGCGTAGATTACAGAAAATCACTCCCATATTAAGTCCCAGAGAAAGTCCAGGCAAGGGGTCCCTTCCAGATCCGCCGATGGAACCAGGTCCCGAAACTTTGAGAACTGTAGGCGAGATAAAGCGATATTATTATGAATGCCAGCTATATGTTCAGCTTTAAGCCAAATATTATAACGCATACAGTGCAAAACCATAAAACGCAGTAATCTAACCACTGGCTCGGACTTTGAGGATAAACCATTAATGGCAAATAGAACTCCCTTGTTGTCCGTATGGACCAATATCCTCTTGTTCTCAAAAAACTCTCTCCAGATCACTACAGAGACTATGACTGGGAACAATTCCAGGAGGACTAAGTTTTGCAAAATTTCCTCCTGCAACCATTCCGGATGCCAAACACTGGCGCACCAGTGCCCATTCAAGAACGCCCCGAAACCCGCAGACCCGGCTGACCCGGCTGCGTCCGTGAAGAATTCCACTTGGCTACTAACCACAAAATCCTGCTGCCATACTGTAGAGCCATTAAAATCGCTTAGGAAAGTATCCCATACCCTAAGGTCATTCTTCATCCCTCTTGATAGCCGAACATGGGCCCGTGGGCTTGTAAGGCCTCTAATGGCCAAGGAGAATCTACGAGAGAAAACCCTAGCCATGGGAATAACCCTGGCAGCAAAAGCAAATAGCCCCAGAAGCGACTGGGCTTCCTTCAACAAGACTTTTTTCCTGGGCATGCATTTATCGAAGAAAAATTGCCCCAAAAATTGAAAGCCCAAGGAGTTGAAACCCTGGGGGTGAACTGGCAATAACCGGAAAGCCGCCTTGATGTCGGCCTTGGCCAGTAAGGCGCCTTGACCCATTCGTCTCAGGATGACCAAGGCTTCATCAAAAGAAGAATAGACTACTGGGGCTGCGATACCTGACACCTCGTCATTCAGTGAGGATTTAGGGGGATAGGAAAGATGGTGTATCATCCTAAAAGAACCCGCCTCTTTCTTTGGGACTATCCCCAGTGGGGACAAGCGAACATTCAGGAAAGGGGGGGCATGAAAAGGGCCCGCTATCCTCCCCTCAGCCAGCTCCTTGGATATTTTCTCACATACCACATCCATATGGTTATAAACTGAAACTACATTTTTTACCATAACACAGCCCGGGCCTTGAAAGGTCGGGACTAAAAAACCGTCCTTGAAACCATCAATTAGCAGAGCCGCCATCCTGTGGTCTGGGTAGCGCTCTAGCCATGGGCGCATTGCGACTAACTTCACCGGAGTCTGCGCCCTTCCCATGACTATCCTTGTTAACTGGCTGAAAGGAGGATGCAGCTGATTTGCGAAAGCACCTGCTGGCTGCATGAGCACCGCTGCAGTAGGAGCACTCGTGTCTGTAGCGGCAATTTGTAAGGAACCTGCACTGGCCCTCATTGAAGGCAAAGCACAGACCCCTACGAAAACTGCCCTGACTACTTGGCGGGGGCCTAGGTGTAAACTGTGGCTTTGCTGGCAACATTAGGTTCAGCCACAGACCCACATCTTTCGTCCCCCAATGTAGGGTAGGGTGGACTGCCAGTTTCTGACGGAAGTTCTCGTCATACGTGAACCAGGCTGAACCCCCAAAATGGCGAAATGCCTCGGCAATAATATCCAAGTGCTGGAACATGCCTGAACACTTGCCGGGAAAGTGTTCGCCCATTACTGCTGCATAAATGCAGAACGCCTGCAGCCAGTTTTGAAACGTTTTCGGAACGGACCGTCTCCTATCCTCCTCGGGCCTGTCATTCGCTTGCCTGTCAGATTCAACCAAGAACTCCTTAGCGGAGGGGAGTAAAGACAGCAGGTCCAAGAATTCGCCCTTCCAAATTTTCTCTTTTGTTGCCTTAGGCAAATGAAAACCCAATGGGGACAGGACGCAGGGAAGGGGCTCCCTAAAGAAAGACTCACCCACTGTCAATGCTGACGGCCTTATAGGCAAAGAAGGATTAACAGTATTGGAGGCACTGGGGCCAGTCACAGCAAATGCTCTTTTTATGTCCTGTAAAACAGATAGGACCAACATCGTCCAAATAATGCATATTATCAATTGAAAGTAAATCACTATTGTCCTGCAGCATGTAATCAGCACCAGAGAACTGTGCCCTTTGGCATTCCACATTACTCTGTAAATGAATGCGCTGTTCTGCACCAATAGATTGTGCTCCTGACAATTCACCATAACTCTTACCATTACCTGCAGCGGACCCCCGTGCCCTCTGAGTATTGTCAGCACCAATATCATGTGCCCCTTGAAATTTCTGTAACATATTAGACAATGAACCAACCAATACAGACAATTGTAAAACATCAGGAATATATTTCTCACCAATAGGGGACAATGACTGCTCGCTCGCCTCCATAGGTGTAAGGTGAGTAGCGCTGCTCTCCCACGGACGAGATGCACCTCTTGATACAGCTGACCCTCTTTTCTTCAGACCCGTTAACTGAGGAGAAGGAGCTGCTCTCTGAACCTTTTTCTTCCTCCCTGGCTGCTGCCTAGTTGCGCTTCCCACCGCAGCTGCGCCTTTTCTCTGCACAGGAGGAGTGTGTGTAGGCTGTACTGGGACATTCCCTTCCTCCAGACAGCGGCGCAGCCACTCCTCACCTCCACTGCTCTCTGCCCTCTCCATCAGCTGGCACAGCAAGGCCTCCCGACTGCTGACAGCGCGGCGCTTCATGTCCTGTGAGAGACAGACACGGCCCTCGCTGCAACGCTGGCTGACTGGAAAGGACTGATGGAGACCGCAGCGCTGGAGCCCTTATATAGACTTCTTCCGCATGGGCTAACTCCCGCTCGATTCGGCCAATCAGCTGCTTCCTCTGACCGCCAATCACACGCTGTTGCCGCCCGGAGGGGGCGGATACCTGGGGGATAGAAAGCAAAGCAGGAGAACCGTACAATTTGTACTTTCTCCTGTGAGCCAGCCCATGTTGGTCCAGCATATTGCTGGGACCTTTCAGGACCCAGGTCCCCAAACACTTGTTAGGACAATAACTTGCAATTAGCACCTTAGATTTCAAATGTTCGAGTCCCATAGACTTTAAAGGGGTTCTAAAGTTCACACAAACATTTGGTGTGTTCGCAAGTTCTGGTGCAAACCAAACAGGGGGGTGTTCGACTCATCCCTACTTCTGGCCAGATTTTCAGACGAGAAACCTGAATGCTTCGTACACACGAACGGGAATCTCGGCAAGAAGCAGTTTTCTTGCTGGTTTTTGCACAGAAACCCGGTCGTGTGTGATCAGGGGCTAGTAAAATAGGCTGCTGATCATGTGACCACTCTGACAACCAATCACAGTGGTCATACAATCAGGGAGTTTGTCTTACCCTCCTGGTGTAAATACCCATTTAAAGCAAGGCCCATGGCTGGAACAAATTAACTTAATGGGACTGTTTACAAACATTTTGCAGTTATACCTGCTGCCTATTTCATTCCCCATCTTCCATGGAGTCCTCCCAGACGACAGACTTGGGTGACACCCTCCACAAACACAACAACTCTCCTGTACCTTCCAAGCCAATTATTAAAGTTTTATTATCAGTTTTCCACACTCTTTTCCTATCTTTTGTGCAGAAAAATATTACGTAGGAGACAACATATTACCTTCTGTAGCTTGAACTGCTTGATATGCATTCCCTCCTTCCTCCTGTACCCACAGTATGACGGGAGATAAGCTGTAGCCAAGTCACAAGAGCCCTTTGGATTCTAATCAATTTAAGAGTTGTGTCAAAGAGGTTGGCCTACTCTGCACACATGCTGCAACACCTCAGAATAGCTCAGTGAGTGGCACAAAGCACTGCATTTGGTCACAATCTCCACCTTAGTCAATCTAGAGTAAACACACAAGAAATTTACACTTTGGGTCCAATTTGCACATTTTCACTTAGGGGTGTACTTACTTTTGTTGCCAGCAGTTAAGACATTAATGGCTGTGTGTTGAGTTATTTTGAGGGGACAGCAAATTTACACTGTTATACAAGCTGTACATTCACTACTTTACATTGTAGCAACGTGTACTCACTTTTGTGAGATAGACTGTATGTTTCTAATGCTACATATGCTACATACAGTTTATACATAGCTCACAGCGGGCACATGTATTGGTGATGGAAATTGTTTGTTTGGACCAGCTTGGTCCAAATTAACAAATTTAAAGGTAAATGATGGGCACTGATATGGCGGCACAGATGGACAGCGATGAGGTGGCATTGATGGGCAGCGATGAGGCGGCACTGATAGGCGGCGCTTGTATGTGGCACTGATGGGCAATCATAGGCGGCACTAATAGGCACTCATAGGCGGCACTGATGGGCACTTATGGATGGCACTGATGGGTACTTATGGGTTGCTCAGATGAGCACTGATAGGTGGGCACTAGGCATGGATGGGCACTGAGGGGTGGAACTGATGGACACTGAGGGGTGACACTGATGGAAACTGAGGGGTGGCACTGATGGCATTGCTGGGCATCACTTCAGTCAGTGCCCATGTTGCCAGTCAGTGCCCATTGAGCCGGAGGCTCTTTACCGAGATCGGAGATGCAGGGCGCGCGTCGGCATGTTATCATGCTGGATGTCGATAGACGTCCAGTCAGGATAACACAACCACTTCCCGGACATCAATATACTATTGACCGGGCGGGAAGTGGTTAAACTAACTCTTACCACCAGAAATTTAGCATTTACCCCACTTAACCTACTCTGAACTATGAGCCTTAAATGGACCCTATACCTTAATCACTAAATCTAACATTTAAGTTAACCTTTAAAAATAAATCTTAAAGGGGTTGTAAACGTTCATGTTTTTCATCTTAATGCATCCTATGCCCCCCCATTTTACTTACCTGAGCCCTGGAAAGTCCTGCGTTGTGAACCTGGTCGATCTTTGCCTGGGCTGCTCTTCATTGGATAGATTGATAGCAGCGCAGCCATTGTCTCATGCTGCTGTCAATCAAATCCAATGATGTGGGTGTCGGGGCCAGGACTGAGTCATACACTATGGACGCCAAGTGTATGACATGGGAGCGCGCCCCCAAGGAAAACCCCCTCGGGAGAGAGCTTCCCAGAGGGGGTTAGCTATTGCAGGGAGTACCGGAGAGAGCCACAGCAGGAAGTAGCCGAGAGAGCCGCAGAGGGACCCCAGAAGATGGCGTTCGAGGCCACTCTGTGCAAAACAAGCTGCACAGTGGAGGTAGGTATAACATGTTATTTTTAATAATACAATTTGAACCTATAGTATCACTTTAACACATAAACTTAAAATTAAATCTTAACATATAACCCAATCTCATATAGGCGTATACCCGATTGCTAGCACCATCGTAAGGCTTACACCGCCAGCAACAAAGGTATGGTTTAACATGACTGTTGACTTTCTGGTGGAAGTAATCCTATTAGAAAGTGCAGAGTAAGGGCTAGATTCACGAAGACTTACCACGGGCGTATCAGTAGATACACCGTCATAAGTCCTAATCTCAGCCCGTGCAAATTTAAGTGTATGCTCATAATGAGATACGCTTAAATGTTGCTAAGATACGAGCGGCGTAAGGCACTTACATCATCGTATCTTAGATGCATATTTACGCTGGCCGCTAGGTGGCGTTCTGGCAGCAAAAAGATTAACACATTGATGTTATGTCAATCCTTACTTAATGATCATACCTGTTATGGGATGACAACTATCTCCCACTTGTGCTCTTGCATTTATTCAGAGTTACATAGCACATGCTCAAACCCTCATAGATCTTTGTTTTCGAACTGCATCCAAAATTAAACAAAAAAGCCCATATCTGCTGATTTCTGTCTAATAAAGAGCCAGTTAAACGTTGTGCCATGTTCACACATAGGGATGAATTTAACCTTCCTGGGTTTAGTTTGAGGCAGCTTTGCAGAACATTACTAAAGTTCGATTGAGAATCTGAACCACACTGAAGTCTTTTAATACTTTTAATCTTATATGAGTTTGGACTTGGGAACAGCGTCTTATTCCAAAGTCTGGGATCTTAATAGCAGTACACCCCAGGAATGCTATCCCACTATGTGGCCAGATGCTGGGACACATATTGTATGTTTTCCAGCCCCCATACGTCCTGTTAAAATAACATGAGTTTAGGGCAGTCATTCCTTTAATGTTGCGTGAAAACATACTAAATTACATTTAATCAATGACTCATACCTTGCTCTGACTAACTGGTGGGAAGTGAACTGGTTTCTTTGAACTACTGCATTTTGCAGGTTATCATTGCCCTTTGTGCTTCCAAGTTAAATGAGTCTAATAATGTGTACTAAACTTTCCTGGCAATTAGCGTTTCACTGTGCTGTGTAATTCTGAAATGAAGAACAAGAACATTTCTGTTAAGGCTTACATTTATTTTAAAAACTATTTACATGAATATGCCACTTTTCTGTAAAGTCATCATGCATGAATTTGAGAAATAAATATACTGCCTATAGCAATTTACTATACATCAGACATTTTTAATGTTTACCTGTATCACATCAGTCTGCAGAACCATTTCCATTATTATTGATTTCTGTTTCCTGTGAAGATACATGGTGCAGTAATGCTCACTTTCAAACAGATCGTTGTCATAGCTCTGTCAGCAAAAGCTGAGACTGTACAACTGATGTAATTCAGTATAAAATAACCATTTATCATCTATGAGCAGGTGTCTGTTGCAAGGATTTCTTAAAGTAAGCATTTTTATTTCATGTCTGTTTTGTTGGCAGAGCTAAAGGATAATAATGAAAAGCAGGGGAATTTTTGCCATATGTTGTTACAAAAAAATAGTTGTTTTTTTATGGTAAATTTCCTTTAAGGCAAATTTCTGCTGAAAGTAAATTGCTTGATTTACCAAAATATATAATGAGTTTTCCTAAAGAGTTAGTCCACTAAAAGCTAGGGCAGTTAACCCCCCCAAAAATTACGTTTTTGGTAGATGCTGGAGAGTTAAACTACCTATGATTTCTTCTACCTATTGAGGGCCCTTTTTGTAAGATTTATGTGCTTGATGTCAAGCTCGTGGGTTTTCATACCCACTGGGGCCATTATGAGGGTTTAGACTCTACTGCTTGGATTTTCAGTCATATAATATAAAGGGGAATGCAGAAGAAAGTGGTGTACATACGAAGCAGAGTGGGAACTCCAACAACTCTCATGATTCATTAATTATGGTAAGGAGATCTCTTTGTTAGAGTATCCAAGACATATAAGACAGGACTGACTAAAAAATAAAATTGACAAAAAAAAAATGGAAATTGAAATAGTATTTTGTGCATAGTCAATGGATCTTTCTCCCTGTTGGGCCAATTGTCAGCATGTTGGCCTGCCGATTAGCTGATCTCATTCTAAAGCTTTGTATCTCCTGGCTTTTCTCATACATATTCATTATGGGTGGGGATTGAGGCTGGCTAGTGCACTCATTAGGAAGAGAGTCAGCCATAAGTGGGCAGTTTTGAGAATAAGGTGCTACCACCTTCCACACCCCTGGCATCAGCCAGGAATTTTCTCCCATTGTCAGACTGGCTCTGGTGCTATCATAGCTCTCTATGCTGCTGATGGCTTTCCTCTAAACTATCCTGGATTGCTGCTTTTTGGCCTGGGCCTCTGAGATGACTACTCTTGCTTATATGATACGCCTTCTTTCACTCTACATAAACATACTGAATTGTTTACTGTTTTAATCAGCAAATACCAAACTTGCTGCACTTAGATGTACCCTCTGGTGTCCATTTACTATATTACAGATACCTTTCAATCTGCTGAGGCTCTTCTTTGAGGATAAGCAAGCTATTCTGCTACCTATATGTACTTATGAACTGTGCACTTAGCTCTTATTACCATTGAGGTTTTTCCATCATAATTCTCTTTTTTTTGAGTGCTATCTATATTGCCAGATTTCATTTTGGGTATGTACTGCTCAAATGCAAAAGAGGATAGTAGAGGAGGGGACAGGGGAACAAAGGGGGCTAACAGATAAATTATTATGGGAAGGGCAGTCCTTTGACATGCTCTTCTGGAGGCCCTTTAAGAATCTTGGTGTACTTGGTGTACTTATAGACAGTTAACCTGCATGCAGTATAGGTACAGTATAGGTACTGTATAGTCTTGGCACAGATGCACAGTATTAGGTTTAAGATGTTGTAAAGGTTTACTATAATGCTGTATTGGGTTGGTATAGGTGCTGTCTAGGTTTGGACTAAGTGTGGTACAGAGGGCAGTATGGGTGAGGTATGGTTTGGGTACAGTTGGTGACCTGCTCTGAGTGGCTCAGTTATTGCTAGAAGTATCAGCTATAGGTGAACAGCTTTCGCACCAGTTTTTGGTGAATGTTGTGGTGACCTTTCGCTGTAGAACAAGGGCCCCCTCGGTCACTCCTCGAAAGCCGCTGGTGGTCAGCTATGGGAGGCAGAGGGTGAGTGGAAGCTCCATTCTCCCTGTGGCAGCAGTGCAGGTGATGTAATGTGGGCAGTGCTGTGCTGCCACTGGGTGCCCTCACTCTCAGTTTTAGGCTATGATGTCCACTGGTATGGTCCCCAGCTGGCAGGTGAATATTCAGACAGAGGTTCTCTTTCTACCTCTGTGTCAAGATGAAGATTTTTCACCATTCAGTTCAATACAATTAATCTCTCCACTCCTTCTACTGCACAGTGGCTATTGGGATCTGTAATGTAAGAAGTCTATTCCTCCTATTAAATGTCTGTTACCTTAAATTACAGCTGGCAGGATATTTAGTGCTCTACATATAAGTGTACAGGCTTTATATGCTTTAGCTCTTCCCCTGCTGGCTGGAGGAGGATGGTGCAGCATAACATCAGTTTCTCAGTAGAGGGAGAACAATAAAACACAATGGGGTTGATTTACTAAAGGCACATAGACTCTTTGCAAAGTGCAGTTTCACTCTGCATGCGCATTTGCTCCAGAGCTTAGTAAATTAAATAAAGCTTCTCTTTGCAAAGAACACAAAATCACGTGCAACAAAAATAAAAAGAACAATATTTTTGTTTGCACGTGATTGGATGATGGAAGCTTCTGATTATTCACTAAGGACTGGGGCAACTACTCTAGCAGAGTGCAAATATACTTTGCAAACTGCACAGTCTATTTGCCTTTAGTAAATCAACCCAATGTCTCCTTCTCTATATTGCTGTAGCCCAGCACCTGGCTACAATAGACCACTACATTTTGATGAATTGAAGGATCATATTTTAGCTATCTTCCCAGTATATAGGTATTAAACAGGAATCTGCTGTCTGGAGGTGGGCAAAAACCAGTGGAGAAATGTAAAGTAGTATACAGAACAAAAGTGCTGGACATTGATATATTCATTGTCTTGTAAGTGTGCATTAAAACACTTTCTGAGATTATAATGATAATAATATAGAAAATATGCTCAAAAAAGTTAAATAAAGGCTAGTTGCATAAAATTAGCTGCTTCTTTTTTTAAAACAGTGGCATAGATTTATGCCCATCCTGTCGCTTAGTCGACTAATTACACCATTACATGCTGCAATTACAATTAAAGATTTTCAGCTGATGAAATACATGTTCAGCGCATTCTCATTACCTGAGATTTCCTTTCCAACAATCAGTAGCATGATTTCTGATGAACTGAAAACAACTTATAAAGCTATATTTGCCTGCTATCTTGGGGGACTTGTTTTGATGCATGTGATTTTTTAGTTCTGCTTCAGTTAAAGATACAGTATTTGTTTTATTTTCTGCTTTCTAGAAATGCTTATGAATCCATAAAGCTACAGAACATGGATATAATCAGAGTTATTTCTACATTAACCTCTAAAACTGTTTAAGCAGCTGTCAGAATATTTAGGTTGTATATTATTGACTGAGTGTATAGATCATACTACCCTATTTCAAAGCCTTGAGAACTATAGGACTGATGATTTAGCAAACAGATAACCACACAGATGAAGTACATACAGTATATGGGAGCTGTTTTTTTTTTAATTACATTTGTATTCATGGCTATGATAAGGTACATAGGATCAACCAAGAACGTGGTTGACCATACCCATATAAGACATAACTGTCGAGTATATGTTTTAACTGGCCATCTTATATAAACAAACAAAATGATAGAACATCAGAATGTATGTAACACCAGTTGATACAGTGCCTTGAAAAAGTATTCATACCCCTTGACATTTTCCACATTTGGTCTTGTTACAACCAAAAATGTGAAGTGGGCGGAAAATTATAAATGTTTTAAATTGATATTCTTTACAAATACATATGTGAAAAGTGTGGTGGGCAATTGTATTCAGCCCCTCTGAGTCAATACTTTGTAGAACCACCTTTCACTGCAATTACAGCTGTAAGTCTTGTTGGGTAAGTCTCTACCAGCTTTGCACATCTAGAGAGTAAAATTTTAGGCCATTCTTTTTTATTTATTTTTTTGCAAAATAGCTCAAGCTTTATCAGATTGGATGGAGAGCATCAGTGAACAGCAATTTTGAAGTCTTGCCACAGATTCTAAATCGGATTAAGGTCTGGACTTTGACTGGGCCATTCTAACACATGAATATGCTTTGATCTAAACCATTCTATTGTAGCTCTGGCTGTATGTCCTGCTTAAATGTGAACCTCTGTCTCAGTCTCAAGTCTTTTGCAGACTCTGAGGCCGCGTACACACGGAGGGACATGTCCGCTGAAACATGTCCAACGGACCGTTTCCAGCAGGCATGTCTCCTCGGATTTTGGTCCAACGGTCCATCGGACCAGTTTCAGCGGACAAATTCGATCGTGTGTACGCGGCCTAACAGATTTTCTTGCCAACATGGCTTCTCGCAAACTACAAACGGGGCTTCTTATGGCTTTTTCCAACAATGGCTTTCTTCTTGCCTTTCCTTCATAAAGGCCAGATTTGTGGAGTGCACAACTAATAGTTGTCCTGTGGACATTTTCTCTCACCTGAGCTGTGTATCTCTGCAGCTCCTCCAGAGTTACCATGGACCTCTCTGCTGCTTCTCTGATCAATGCTCGCCTTGCCCGGCCTGTCGGTTTAGGTGGACGGCCATGTTTTGGTAGGTTTGCAGTTGTGCCATGCCCTTTCCTTTTTTGGATGGTGGATTGAACAGTGCTCCGTGAGATCATTATCATTTTTCGTTCCACTTCACAATTATGTGCCAATTTGTGTTGGTCTATCTCATAAAATCACAATTAAATACATTTACATCTTTGGTTGCAACAGGACAAAATGTGGAAAATGTCAAGGGGTATGAATACTTTTTCAAAGCACTGTATGACAGAAAAAAAAAGAAAAATTTGGGAAAACCAAGGCTTCAACTGTGGCCTCATAGACAGTGTATCTGCATTGCAGGACTGATACGGCTTGCCAGATGTCGAAAAACGGTTAATCTATACTTGTCATAAAGTATGAACATAAAAGACTTAAGGATAGAAGGATAATAAAGAAGTATGAACTACCTTCTGATTATAACAGAAGAAGAAAAGTAGCACATTATTACCTCAAACAAAATCACGGATCATAGAAATCCTTTGTAAAAGGAGTAACCAATTTAAAACGAGAGGAAGGATAGGGCAATCAGGAGCAAAGAGGAAAGAGGAAAAGAGTAGAAGAAAAATGGGGTAGGAAGGAAGCTCAGAAAATCAGGGATCACCCTCCAGAGAGCAAATGCCGCCAACCTTCCCCAACATAAGAAGCAACTGACAGGCTGTTTGACCAGCAGAGGGTGCAGATTGGGCCACGGTCTGCAGATAACCATCTGAACCGGTGAAATATCTCCATGGCCTCCAACGCTTCCTGAAGGCTTCCTCAGTATTGTTCAGTGTGGCAGTTAGTTCCTCCATGCATAAGATATCAATAACTTTAGCGTATCACAGGACCTTAGTCGGGGGGATGTGACTGGTTCCAGATTGAGGAAATGCAAGCTCTAGCTGCATTCACCAGGTGTATAGTGAGAGATGTTTTGTATGTCCGGAAGGCTTTCCCCATCAGGTGCAAGAGGCACACCACTGGATTCGCACTTAGGTCCACTGATGTTTAATGATATCCATCACAACCACCCAGAATGACCCCAGAAAGAGACACTGACAGAATATATGGGCCATCATACCTACCACTTGATTGCAACGCCAGCATATTTCTGAGGCACTGCTATCTCTTTTGTGGAGCAAGTAAGGTACGCGCTACCATCTGAGAATCTGAGAATTTTATATGCCACTTCTTGATACTGGTTGGCTAAGGAAGATTTGTGGGCCAAATAAAAATCTCATCTGTTTGAATGGGTGTAATGGGATCTCTGAAAGGTCTGCAAGTAGTGCGTAAGTTGGGCAGAACTCCAACAGTCCAAGGGAGGTTCTGAGGTCCTGACTAGGATGGACTGGAAAGTAACCCCTCCCTGTGGCCAAAAATCTAGAAGGCAGACCTTCCCCTGTTGGCCAGGATCCAGCTAGTCAAGTGTGGGCCTATACTGATGTGGGACAGGGTGGCCTGCATAAAATGCCAGGCCACCTTATTGAAGGCCTTCTCCGCATCCATAGAGAGCAAGAGAAGTGACACCTTGAGGAATGAGCTGCCTGGATAATATTGTGGATCTGAGTGGTATTATTGCTAGACTGCCGAGTGGGAACAAAGCCCACTTGATCTAAGTAGATCAACTGTGGGATATACAGAAGGAGTATATTAGCGAAATATGTAGAAAATTATTTCAGATGTATATTCAGTAGCACGATGGGCCTATAGTTCCAACATTGGTAAGGATCTTTGCCATCTTTGTGAATCAGAGAGTCGGGAATCATGGAGCCCACATTCAGCAGTGAGTTGTATGCTGTCAGTAAATGAGGAGTCAATCTAACAAAGTACTGTACTAGACCAAATAATAGTTTGAATTCTACAAACTCTAGAATTGTGGATTTTTTTCCCTGCATTTGATATATGTAGGTGAGCAGATTCCTATTTACTTCAATTTTGCAGTGTGTATGAAGGCTCTGAGATGAATTTTCTTTGCAGGCAAAGCAGGTTAAGCACAACTTTTCTGCACTTTGCATTTGAGCATCGCTGAGTGTAAATGCAGGAGGCAACTTTGGACAACAACACCCATCTTTAAAAGCCCTAGCTCTGGTACTATCGCTGTTGTGTCCCAGTTACACAATAAGAAGTAAAAAGGATATCTCATCAGTATGGACATATACAGCAATAAAAACCCTTCCATTCTATTCTTACACATATCTTAACTTGTGTTTCACTATATAATTACATGAATCTGTTTACTGTTCTAAAATCACAATTATTTTAAAGATATAATATGAACAATGCAAACGAAAAAAGTTTACCTGTATATAAAATGCTATTATAAACCAGCATCTTCTATCTTCATTCTAATGCAGCTAAGTCTGAAGTAAATTAAGAAGCACATGCATACCTAATAATCCTTGAGTTACAATCACATCTTTCATAATCAAACCTGCATTCATCCTATGATTCTGTGTTATAATTGTTTTACTTACGAAATGGGGGCATGCAGTATATTTTGCAATTTAGATGTGATCAATCTACATTTAATCAAGGACTAAGAAGGGTATGTTATTCAGTAGTGCAGTATAATTTGGCGTTAAATATAATGCTGCCCGTCACAGATTTTTATTGGTCATTATTAGAACACTTCTATTATCTTATGAACTATATTAAACTGTATATATATATATATATATATATATATATATATATATATATATATATATATATATATACATATATTGTGTATACCATATATACAATATACAATATATATATACAGTGGGGATCAAAAGTTTGGGCACCCCAGATAAAAATTTGTATTAATGTGCATAACAAAGCCAAGGAAAGATGGAAAAATCTCCAAAAGGCATCAAATTACAGATTAGACATTCTTATAATATGTCGAAAAAAGTTAGATTATATTTCCATCATTTACACTTTCAAAATTACAGAAAAAAAATGACATCTGCAAAAGTTTGGGCATCCTGCAGAATTTATAGCATGTACTGCCCCCTTTGCAAAGCTGAGACCTGCCAGTGTCATGGATTGTTCTCAATCATCGTCTGGGAAGACCAGGTGATGTCAATCTCTAAGGTTTTAAATGCCCAGACTCATCTGACCTTGCCCCAACAATCACACCATGGGTTCTTCTAAGCAGTTGTCTAGAAAACTGAAACTGAAATTAGTTGACGCCCACAAAGCTGGAGAAGGCTATAAGAAGATAGCAAAGCATTTTCAGATGTCAATATCCTCTGTTCGGAATGTAATTAAGAAATGGCAGTCATCAGGAACAGTGGAAGTTAAAGCAAGATCTGGAAGACCTAAGAAAAATATCAGACAGAACAGCTTGCAGGATTGTGAGAAAAGCAATTCAAAACCCACGTTTGACTGCACGATCCCTCCAGAAAGATCTGGCAGACACTGGAGTTGTGGTACACTCTTCTACGTCCTCACCACAAAAATCAGCGTTCAAACTTTGCAAATGAACATATAGACAAGCCTAAATGCATTTTGGAAACTTTTTGGCCGGATTGAGCAAAGGTACCGTTTGGAGAAGAAAGGACACAGAATTTAATGAAAAGAACCTCTGTCCAACTGTTAAGCATGGGGGTGAATAAATCATGCTTTGGGGTTGTATTGCAGCCAGTGGCACAGGGAACATTTCACGAGTAGAAGGAAAAATGGATTCAATAAAATTTCAGCAAATTTTGGATGGTAACTTGATGCCATCTGTGAAAAACCTGAAGTTAAAGAGAGGATGGCTTCCACAAATGAATAATGATCCTAAACACACCTCAAAATCCACGGGGGATTACATCAAGAGGCGTAAACTGAAGGTTTTACCCTGGCCTTCACAATCTCCTGACCTCAACATAATTGAAAATCTATGGATAGACCTTAAAAGAGCAGTGCGTGACAGACAGCCCAGAAATCTCAAAGAACTGGAAGACTTTTGTAAGGAAGAATGGGCAAACAAGAATTAAAAGACTCTTGGCTGGCTTCAAAAAACGTTTACAAGCTGTGATACTTGCCAAAGGGGGCAGTACAAGATATTAACTCTGCAGGGTGCCCAAACTTTTGCAGACGCCATTTTTTTGTTTTCTGTAATTTTGCAAGTGTAAATAATATAAATAAAATCTAACTTTTTTTGACATATTATAAGAATGTCTAATCTGTAATTTGATGCATTTTAGAGATTGTTCCATCTTTCATTGGCTTCGTTATGCACATTATATACAAATTTTAACCTGGGTGCCCAAACTTTCGATCCCCACTGTATATATATATATATATATATATATATATATATATATATATATATATATATATATATATATATATATATATATATATATATATATATATATATATATTATATATATATATATATATATATATACCACATAAAGACCCCACAAGACTCACATAACATAGACCTGAGGTGTGCCCTGGTCAGCTGGTTGGTACACCAAAATGAGGGTATACCCAAGATAGGTAATGGTTGATTGTAGAAGAGGGGTGTGAAGGAAGTTCCCTGTACAAGGGATGGGAGGGAGCGTATCGCGCACTGGAACCGACAAGGAACACAGGTATGTGGGCTGTTTAAATACCTTCCCTCGCCCAGGCTCCTCCCATAAACTCAGGCCACAATACCGGCCTTCTAATATATATATATATATATTATATATATTGTATATTGGGTATAGAAAATCAAATCTTGTGATATAATGTGACCCGGGGAATGATGAGGCGGTGACATCATGATGGGTAGGGTCTCCAGATGATGTCACCAAGTGGCCAGGCCCCTGTTTATATAAGTATTAGCACACAGCGGCCCCAGCATTACACCAGGAGAAAGTGTCAAGGCAACATCGGAGAAAGAACAGAGGGAAGAAGACAGTGGAGAGAGGAGACCCAGCAGAGGCAGAAGACAGCACAGAGAGGAGAAGAGATAAGAACCAGAGAGGGGGTTAAGACAGCACGGAGAGGAGAAGAACCAAAGAGTGGACAAGACAGCGGAGAGGGGAGAAGAAATCAGCAGAGATGCTTGAGCTGCCTTAATAAATGACTGTCCTGTTGTCTCCTCAGTAAGCTTGCCACCATCATCTGAGCTGTTCTGGCTGGGGGTTAGTCAGCCAGAACAGCTTACTGAGGAGAAACAGAAACTGAAAAATTCAGACACAGAAAAAAAAAACATTTAGAAGGGAAATCGAAGGAAAAAGGTAAACGGACCAACAATGCACTAGCTTAAAGGAACCTATTTAGAAAATAAAAAAAACGAACCTTTACAACCTCTTTACGCAGGTCAGCTTGCAAAATGCGTTGATTCAAAAATTGGATCTCAAAGCCAGGGCAAGATCATCTTGGACACATAGACAAATAAAAGAACTTGCTTTTAAAACAAACCTTTTTAAAAATTGTATAACATGTTTAATAATGTTATTATAATAATACATGTTTTATAATCAATGGTTTAGTGTTTTTTTTAGTCCCAAGCCACATTGTATGTTTCTATTTGCTTATTCAGGGATGGCACCTCCTCAGGGTAAGGAATTGAATTACGCTCTACCCCTACACACGACTTCTTGACCATGTGAAAGAGTGCACTAATTCAGATAAAAAGTTTAACTATTTTCAGTCACATTGAATATGACACTTGGAAATATTGAAATTGTTGTTTTTACATTTGATGGTATTTTTCTGTAAACTGTACACTTTGTGCGGGCACTAAAATGCTTTTGTATACTGTTATAAAGTTTAAATGATCTTATTTGCATTCATTACACAAATTATTCAGCTATGTTTACTTCTGAAACAATGTAGGAACATACAAAGAGCTTCAGGTGTCCCACTAAAAGCTCAGACGTAGTTATGAGTTTTTGAGTGACACCTGAAGGTCTTAAATTGTTACTTCCAATATTATCTTAGAGTCAGGGTAGTCCCCTGTTCTTGTTAATCTTTTACCCCTACCCCCTACCCTTTTCCCTGTTTTTTTGTGGGTTTTTTGTTGTGGACTTTTTGTTGTTGTGACTTGAAGCTGTTTGCCTTCCGAGTTATACGTCTGAAACAAGTCTTTAAACTCTGTAAAGAAAAGATATCTTCGGAGTGACTTTTACAGACACATGCTGAGGTTCGAGTCAGAGCCAGAGGAAACACTTTGTATGCGGTTCAATTTTAAAAGGCATCTTAGATGAAGGTGTTTTAGCTTAGTTTACACATATTTTTGATATTCTTCTTTGAATCAAGCAATAAACATAAAAGATGTTTGTTGTCAATTTTTTGTCCCAAACATACACTAAGGGTCACTGGTAAAACTTCAAAACGGTAGCCCCATCGTGCAAGTATGGCTTTGTGACTTATTGTTTCTACTTTGAGACAAATGCAGTCATCAGCACAAGTTTGTGTCAAGACAGCTGCAGCTAAGGAACTGTAAAACTTTCATATGACTGATGGATGCAGCTGATCAAGGTGGAATGGTCATTGCTCTTAATGGGATAGATAAAAATCAAATTCATTACTGTATATTGCACCCTCTTACTGCAGAGGATTGCAAGTTGCTTCAGGAGAGGTGTACATGGTTAAAGGATTTGTTTCCTGACACCATAGCGTGCATACAAATGCACAACATATAAAAAATAGACCTCTGTGCACATGAAAGTCTTTTGTAGCCAATAGGCACCAAGCTAAAGCAGATTCCATTGAACTATACTGTTATTTAGATAGACTATTAGTCAAATCACTGTATACTGTAACCATAGCAGGTACTGAACAGCCTGAAGATCTCTAAGCATCCATTTCATTTCAAATTTTATTTCAGAATGAGACATCCTATATATTTACTATTGTTTTTTACTTCGCAAAGCACAAACCAATACATCCTTCAAACATTTCTTGGCGTAGAGCAAAATCACCCACAAGTGACCTAAGTGCATGCCTAGGCCTTGATGAGGACCCAGGCACCTGGAAGTAGAAATAGTTTGGCAACTTTAAAGTCAACTCAATATGTTTTTCTGATCACAGAAAAGCTGGAAATTATTAGCTGGCTTTTATATATTTAGAAAGAGTTAGGCCGCGTACACACGATCAAATCTGTCTGCTGGAAACGGTCTGCTAACCGTCCCAGCAGAAATTTATCGTTTACGGGCGAGCCGACGGATTTGGCCACCCGACAGATTTCAAAGCATGCTTTGAAATCTATCGGGTGGGAACCCGTCCGCCCAACATGTCTGCTGGTTAGTACACTTACCAGCAGACATGTCGTCTCGCACCGGCACCGAATGGATTCGGCGCATGCGCGGAAGTGTTTTACTTCCCGGTGCGGTGACGTGGCGGCGTTAACGTCACCGCCACGTCACCGACACGTCAGCGCGCCATCTGCTGGTGGGGATTTTGGTTTGCTCGTGTGTACACGCGAGCAAACCAAAATCCTAGCAGACAGATTTGTTCAAATCGGTCGGCCTGACCGATTTGAACAAATAGATTGCCTCGTGTGTACGAGGCCTTACAGCCACCAGATCATTACCACCTGCCTCCTATACCCAGTTCCCTAAGCCTTTCTATGAGTCTGCAGGCCCATTCAGGAAAGTGAGCTGGAGGATGCTCAACTTCAGTTCACAATTCTCCTCTGCCTTGCAGATAAGGGACTCTGTAGGGATCAGCATCAAACATAAATCATTTCTAAGAAGTCAAGTCACTCACAAGTGTATTGTTTTTGAACTTCCTGATCGTGTCTGTCTTTCAAAATGGGAAATGTATCGTATTTATCGGCGTATAACACGCACCCTAACTTTAAGGCCCCGTACACACGAGCAAATGAATCTGTTCAAATCCGTCGGACCGATGTCGGGCAGACAGCGCGGTGACGTGGCGATGACGTTGACGCCGCCACGTCACCGCACCAGGAAGTAAATCACTTCCGCGCATGCGTCGAATCCATTTGGCGCATGTGCGGGCAGATATGTCTGCTGGTTAGCGTACTAACCAGCAGACATATCTGTCCGACGGGTTCCCAGCAGACAGATTTTAAAGCAGGCTTTAAAATCTGTCTGCTGGGAAAATCCGTTGGCTCGCCCGTACACACGATCAAATCTGTCTGCTGGGACGGTCTGTCAGATCGTTACCAGCAGATAGATTCGATCGTGTGTATGCGGCCTAAGAGGAAAGTTTCAGGAAAAAAACTTTCCATGGCACCCTGCGTATGACACGCAGGCACAGTTTACCCTATATTTTCAGGGTAAAACAGTGAGCATTATACTCCAATAAATACAGTAATTGAAATTATTTCCCTGAGTGAGATACAATAGGCAAGAAATAATTTTCAACATACTTGCTATCAGTTGCACCACCCTGCTGCTCTCTCAGTTTGATAAAGGTTTTTAAGCCACAAGCCACACCAGTTGTCTGGTTTTCTCAATCTGTCAGCCAGACCTTTAGATTGTTCTGATTTCCTTTCCATTCAGGTATATATAGGCCTAAATATACACTTCCAATTCAATAATAACACACTATTTCCTGGTTAGGAATGGTGAATTTGAAATACCCCAGTCTGGGTGGTGGGTACCTACCGTCTCAGACAAAAGCTTGTTATAAACCTTGTTATATACTTATGTGTTTTGGTTTTTCTTTTCTTTTCCATACCAGAGACAAGAACAGTCTAATCCATGTTTTTTGTTTTGTTTTTACATTACACTTCTCAGAGTTAAAATGGCTTATGCAGATTTTGTTCAATCCCTCAGCAAAGGAAACAAGCAACACTATTAGCTTCACTGCATGCATCCTGTACCCTGCAACTGTACTTGTTCTGTCCATTTGGTGGATTAAAGTGGAGTTTCCGTTCCCAATTTTTTTTTCATTGTTGTGCTCATTAGACCTAAAAAAGGAAACAAACAAAAAAAATGTTTTTTTACTCAAAAATGCCTGTTGCTATGCGGTCCCACGAAATCCGCCTTTGAAATCACATAGGATTCTGACATCATCTCCCTCTAATGCTCCTGGGAAATGAGTGTCATCATTTCCCAGGATGCAGTGCACTGTCCAATTATCACTCCCCATCCAAAACTTCCAGGAAGTAAGTGCCTGTGGGCTTCACAATGCCCACAAGCAAAATGACAATGGTGTAGACATAGTTTTTTAAACTATCTTTTTTTGAATAACTATGCAGAGCGGCGGCGGATTGTAAAATAGTAAGTGACCAGATTTATATTCTAAAAACGCAGGATGAAAGGACATACATTTAAAAAATGCTAATTGTGGTTGGAACTCTGCTTTAATTAAAACATATTGATTATGTTAAGGCCAATAGATGACATTATACATTGATTCATAAAAGGGGTACATTTTGTGGGAGACATCTGATATGGTTGACAAAACTCAGGAATGGGAATACTTACATGCTTTTCAGTAACAAAATATTGTACATAATAAAATCGTTTTATGTGCCTGAAAGTCTCTTAGCTTTAGCATCCTGTCTACTATGTTGCTGCGTTCATGCTGTACTACCCAGTGCAAGGAAACGTCAGCAGAGACCTGTTTTGACAGTTCTTATATGTAGAATTGCCACTGTCTGCTGGTCATTATTCCTTAATTGATGTGTGTGTAAAATGTGTGCATTCTTCAAATTATATAGATATTAGCATAGCTTATTTATCAAATACTTTGTTTCACCAATAAAATTCAGTTATTATGTCCCCATTCCACTGTTATCTGTCTTGCTCTATGACCACAGCTATTTTAGGTCTTTTCTACATGTAGTGAAATGTTTGTTTCCTTACCATCACAATCCTATAATCTTGCAGCTTCAAACAATGACTTTTCCAAAAATCACTGCATTTAAGCAGTATGGGGACATTCCAAAGGTATCCCCTTATAACTGGCCTTTGCGGGATTAAGCTTTTCTCTGCTTCAAGTGAGTTCACACTGAAGGGAAAATGGTAATTTTAAATGCATTACAGTTGAGTTCCGAAACAGAGGAAGTGGCTATGCAGCTGTGTTACTTCCAGGAGTTCATTCAAATCCTGCCACAGTGCAGAGAAGGACAGCTAAACTGATGAGGGTCATGGGGGACCTAATTTATGAAGAAGGACAAAATGAGTTAAATGTGTTCACCCTTGAGGGTGAAATTGGGCATTTATTAGAGATATGATCCCTTTATGTAAACATATTAATGGCCCATAATAAAAAAAATCTTGTGCTGATCTTATTCTTTAAAGAATCTCATTGTGCTTGAAACAGAAGATGTCTGTTTTCTATCTACATTAATATTTACTGTATAAGTTAAGAAAATGTAGGATTGGTTTCTCCAGCAAATGGTGGTATAAAATACAACAGATTGTAGAATGCATATATGATTGTTCTGGTTTCATGTGAGGTAATTGTGGAAGCATCCTTGTGCATGCATTTCAAATCTGTGTTAATCTGCAGAGAGTAACCATTTTTCTTTATTTCACACTGTGGATTTTTTTTTTCAAACCAGGTGTAAAAAGTTGGGTTTGACGCTGTTTTGTGACTTGATAACCACTGGTTATCTCTCGCCTTCGACTACTGCAACGCCCTCCTTATTGGATTACCTTTACATAGACTATCCCCCTACAGTGCATAATGAATGCCACTGCAAGACTCCAGCACCTTACCAACCATTCAGTGTCCTCCACCCCTCTCTGCCAATCCATTCACTGACTTTCACTCACCCAACAAATACAATTTAAAGTACTAACAATAATTTACAAAGCCATCCATAATTCTGCCCCCAGATACACCACTAACTTGGTTCCAAAATTACCAACTAAGCCGCTCTCTTCTAGCTCCCTTGTCACCTCCTCCCATACTCATCTTCAGGACTTCTCCAATCTGTCAGATGTTCCCCTAATCCATCCATCTTTAGACGATCCCTGAAAACCCTTCTCTTTAAAGAAGTCTATCCTGCTACTAACAAATACACTGTTTTACTTCCTCCTACGGCTCATCCCCCATAGCTATTACCTTTTGGATCAATTGACCCTCCCTATTTAGATTGTAAGCTTTAATGAGCAGGGCCCTCGTATTCCTCTTGTATCAAATTACAATGTAACTGTAATGTCTGCCTTTATTTTGTTAAGCGCCATGCAAACTCTTATATAAGTTCTGTATAATAATAATAATAATACTAATAATGATACTAATATATGATACTAATAATAATAATAATACTAAAAATAAATGTGCCACATTAGAATATGTGCAAGTGAGAAACATACAATTAAAAACAAGAAGATAAGAACCCAAAAGATGACATATAGGTGAACGGATGGACTCTACATGCCTGGTTCCCATCGTGAAGCATGGAGGAGGAGGTGTGATGGTGTGGGGGTGCTTTGCTGGTGACACTGTTGTGGATTTATTCAAAATTGAAGGCATACTGAACCAGCATGGCTACCACAGCATCTTGCAGCGGCATGCTATTCCATCCGGTTTGCGTTTAGTTGGACCATCAGGCTGTGTAAGGGCTATTTGACCAAGAAGGAGAGTGATAGGGTGCTGCGCCAGATGACCTGGCCTCCACAGTCACCGGACCTGAACCCAATCGAGATGGTTTAGGGTGAGCTGGACCGCAGAGTGAAGGCAAAAGGGTCAACAAGTGCTAAGCATCTCTGGGAACTCCTTCAAGACTGTTGGAAGACCATTTCAGGTGACTACCTCTTGAAGCTCATCAAGAGAATGCCAAGAGTGTGCAAAGCAGTAATCAAAGCAAAAGGTGGCTACTTTGAAGAACCTAGAATATGACATATTTTCAGTTGTTTCACACTTTTTTGTTATGTATATAATTCCACATGGGTTAATTCATAGTTTTGAAGCCTTCAGTGTGAATCTACAATTTTCATAGTCATGAAAATAAAGAAAACTCTTGGAATGAGAAGGTGTGTCCAAACTTTTGGTCTGTACTGTATATATGGGAGTGTAATACCAGCTGCTATTCAATAAAAAAAAATGTCCTTTAAAATATTTGCATGATGAAACAGTTCAAAGGTTAATGTGATTTTGAAGTATACATTATTTATGGGTATAGTATTAGCTGCTGGTCAATAAACAAAATACCCTTTTAAATTATTTGCATGGTGAACTAGTTCAAAAGTTGATGTGAAAACATTAGTGACCAGTGCTACAATTCATCAATCCTATGGTGTTTCAACCAAAGAGTGACACATGCTATACATATATAAGTCCTTCTTATAGTGCTAAAAAATTAATGTGCTGAAACATATGACAACTCCTTGTTGTAGTGTTTTAGTGCTTCAAAATGGTCATACAGTGTGTCTCCACATGTGCTTTTCCACATTTGGAGAAATAGAAAAATTAGTAACCCCCAAGGTACTGATGGGACAATTTTGGTCAAAAGAGATAAACTTGTGCTATATAAAACATATAGCTTTTATTAATACATCTGTAAAGAGGTGTGATACATCACTGGTATACATGATAAAAAAAGTCATCCGTTCAAAGACCTACAAATAACGCTGGATGTAGATGACTGGACAAACATATGGGCCAGCACAAACTCTTCCACACAAAATGTAGTGGCACTGGAGACTAACTACAAGTTTCTCATGCGGTGGTACCTTGTCCCCATCTGTATGTTTCCGAGGCTGTGGGGAGAGGGGTATGCATGCCCACATCTGGTGGTCATGCCCTATTGCACAACAATTCTGGACGATAATATTTCAAATTGCTTCCACCTTGCTCCATGATACTCTTCTCCCTGACCCATCGCTGGCTCTATTAAATTACGTACAAAGAGATTATACAAGGGCCCAAATTTGTCTCCTTCTTCAATTAAACACAGCTGCTAAGCAGACAATACCCAGAGTCTGGAAGACCCCGAAACTACATGTAGCAGAAGTGAAAAATAGAGTAACCCAGGCGATAATCCATAGTAAAATTGAAGCAATGATCTTGGATCGTATCCCCCAACACCGCAAAACCTGGACTCCTTGGGTGGAGAATTTTCTCCCTTCAGGCTTTGACACTAATCTGCTCGAACTGTAAATCTCAGAAAGACATCCTTGTCTGCTACTATGGCCTTCCGAGAATCCGTGCGATCCCGCCCATATTTCTTCTCTCCTTTTCACACTCTTTTTCTTTCCCTCTATGTTGCCTTTTACTTTTTCCTCTTTCTGAATTCTTCATTTTCTCTTTGACTAAAATGTTTTATTTATAATTTCTACGGCAATGACAGGGCTTATTGCCTAGGCCTACCCTATGGTCTCCATTCCCCTGACCTGCAGGGTTTAAGTTTATGATTTACACTGTTGTTGGATTGGAGCTGTTCCCCTCTTTACTGTACACATTCTCTGATACTTAATTATGTGTTCACAGTTGTTACCACAACCATACTCTTCCATAATCTGTTCCGTCATATTGAACACTGTCTATGTTTAGAAGGTTCCGTTGTTATGATCACATTAACCTCATCCAAGATGTACCGTGAGATGCGTTCTATGGTTCCAACCAAAACAACTTGTTGATGTACTCACTATTCTATAAGAGAGCTTAGTGATTGTCAGAATAAGACACATAAATAACAAGTAGAAAATGATTGCCAAGCTGGTTTGTAGGAGAATACTGTATCATCCCTATGAACAGCATGTGTAGATCATTAAAGATGAAGTATGAAGAAGTTTCACTGTGCCACAGCTTGAGGTGTCTCAGATCCCCCCAAATGGACTGCTGGGGCCCCACATGTTTCACACAGGGATCCCCCCTAGAACCACTGAGCATAGTCATAGATGGACATGTATATAGGGGAAAAAATTAAGAGTAAGAGTAGAGTCAGAGTGCAATCTTCTAAAATAAGCCCCCAAGCGTAACAAGTATTTTCTAATGAGTAGTGTAAAGGTGAAAATCAAACCAGGTCCCACCATGAATATAGAGACATGGGTTTCAACATATGAAGAGAGATTATACACGTAGCATACCTTCAGACTCAGTGTGGAGAGATAAGGTGTCAGTCCCAGGCAGCATGATTTCCTTGTCTTATTCTGATGATCAGTATGTTTGTTATAGAATAACATTTTTTGTGACCCTCTACTAAGACCCCTGAAGAAAGGATTAAACCCTTCCTAAAACTCGTCGGGTACAAAGAGACGACAGTGTCACTATATTGTACACACCTTTTTACGGATGTATCAATAAAAGCTATATGTTTTATATAAGACAAGTTTATCTCTTTTGACCAAAGTTCCCTTTAAAGTTCCATCAGTACCTTGGGGGTTACTCATTTTCCTATTTCTCCAAATGTTGGAAAGCATATGTGGAGGCACCCGGTTCACTGTATGATCTTTTTGCAGCACTAGAATAAGTGTTTTATCTGCAGCACTACAACAAGGAGTTGTCATATGCTTTAGCACATGAATTTTGTAGCACTATCTAGAAGGACTTTTTTATATTTATAGCATGTGTCACTCTTTGGTTAAAAGTCTCATCAGTACCTTGGGGTTACTCATTTTCCTATTTCTCCAATTTAGGATTGTTGGCAACGCATATTTATGGCTTTCTATGGTGGTTCATTTTCACCCACATTTGCTACACTCACCAGAAAGCTCTCCCCTTTTACAGGGGTAGCCAGCATTCACAGAAACACCTGTCTGCATATGGATATACAGAGCCCATGGAAGCTGCCTTTTGTTCCTTATCCTCACTGCCCCAGCAGTCTCATACCTATGTGCAATATGGAAAAAAAGCTCCATAGCATGACTCTGTATCTCCTAAACGGTGCATGATTAGGAGATATTCATTTAACCTAAGGGTAAGCTTTATTATAAGCTTACTGTACCTGTAGGTTAAAATAAAAATACAGAGTTTACTACCACTTTAATATTACAGTCAAACAGCTTCTAAGATTATTGTACTCATGCGTATTACTAAAAGGCATTAAAAACCCTTTACCCCCACCCTGTGCATTGATCATGTAGCTTCATGGTGTCATTTGTTGAACTGCACCTACAGCCTAAAGTCCAATTAATTATCACTTCCCTGTGTCTGAGATTTCTGTTTGTCAAAAACATGGGACATGAGCCATCACACTTAAACTTCCTGTGAAGAAACTATATATCCCGCAATTCCTGGGGTTTTCAGTCTAGTGCTGGTGCAGATGAAAGCAATTAACAGAGCTTATCGTGCTAGAAGAGATGTATTTATTTGATAGAATTAGCATGCTTTTGGAATGCAACACAGAGAAATGACCTGTGTAGTGGGAGTAGCAGGCGGCGTTTCACATTCCCCTGAGCCAATGGCTTTCAGAAACCGTATTATATGCCTACGAAAAATAAGTTGCTTGTTCCACTGGTGAAGAGGGATGAGGTAGGTGGATTAATAAATGGATATATGGGAAACAATCAGCCATGATATTACAAACTGCAGCCACAGCATCAACCCATCATTACAAAGTAAGGCAAACAAATAACACAAGGAATATAACTACAATAATACTTAGTTAAAGCGGGTCACCCATGGGCATACGTTTTTTTTTGCAGTCATTAATTGGTTAATGTCATACTTAAACAGTACTCACTTTTTAGCTGTTTTTAGTCCTCCGCTTTCCGATTTCATATGGAATTCAAACTTATATTCTCCCAGTGCCACTGTTACTATTTTGCTTGTGGGCATGAGAAGCCCACAAGCACCTATTTCCTTGTTGCATCAGCATTCACTGCTTGTTCCATCGGGCAGGGACGTCAGCTACCGGGTTGCCATAACAACGGACAGTGTTGTAATCAAAAGCTACTGTCCCATTGTTATGATGAGCAAAGCCCAGGTGATAAATACTGTACAAAGCATAGCTCAGTACGGGAGAGAGCTACAGCTACGTCACTTCCGTTTTAGGAAATAACTCGATAACTCAACCCTTGGAGCAATGACAAAAGCTTCCAGGAGACATTGCGGTTAAAGGATATGACGAACTACCCACAATCTACCTGCACAAGAGAGTACAGAAAGATAAGTGACAGATGGTGAAAACAAAGGTAAAAAAAAAAAATGTCCATTCTGTAATGCATTCGGGTATACTATTTGACTAAGATAATGTTTATAAATAGGATGGAGCTCCGCTTTCAAACAAACACATTTGAAAGTATACAATGCCTTTAAACCCTTCCCACCCACCCTGGTGTCTCTGCTGATCTGTAGATCTGTCTGTGAGAGCTTGTTGCTTGTGCTAAGAGTGTGAGTGAGTATGCCTTTAGCACATAAGCAATGCCCACACAGCAATATAAGTGTGCCATGTGGGCAGTAAAGCCTACTCTTTTACTGACACACATATGTGTCAGGTAGTTGTAAAGGTGTTAAAGAACTGAAACTCAAGATACGTCAGCTGCAAAGATGCTCAGTTTCAGAACAGTAGAAACATATCTAACCTGTAATGATCAAGGCGGTACTCGCTTATACTGTTCTGAAGTGAAAGTTCCCTTGTAACTCCTGAACACTAATTAGCGTTCACCTGGTATACTTTCTAGCCACAAGTTCACCAAATCTGTACAGATAAAGGTGTGACAGAAGAGTGTCACTCACAGCTATAAAGGAATGGGAGAGACAATGTAATACTGTTCAGAGGATAGACAACTCTGGAGATGTATCTAAAAATAGGTTGTAATATTGGGATTCATTTAAAAAGGGTATTTTTCCTTTAACATGAAAAAATAAATAAATAGATACAATATAAAATAGAATCACACAAAGCTATGTACATTCCATGCACAAAGAAAGTTGGAAATAGTTTTTTGTACTCTATAATTATGAGTTTTGCCATACCCTGAATCTTAGTATATAATACATATCAATATAACACATGTGTTATATAATGCTATAAATACTCATACTTAAGATTGCTTTGCAGAGAAAACTAAACCATAAACACCAGGTATAGCCTCAAAAATTACATTAATTCATCACTTTCTTGTTAATATTTGGTACTACTGTATCTATATGTTTTTACAGCACCCAGATGGACCAATAGGTTAGGGCAAACACCCTACAAATTTTTCTCTGGGGAAAAGAAAACCTAGGACCCCAATATTACAAAGCCACAGCACTAACCATTAATCCATTGTTAACATGAATAACACATTGAACATCTTCTATAACGTAAGATGTTTTATAACAAAAGCTTCTTCAGTTTCTGTGGATTTATTTTTATATGAATAGTTGTTGCATGATTTTTGGCTTAGTAAAATTACAGAAACCTTTATTAACATATTTCAACAATTCACAGATTTTAATTATTCCCTGCGATGCCGTTTTGTCTTCTCAATAGTTACACATTACCTAGAGTTCCTTTGTATCTAAAGAATTTCTCCTTCTTGTATTTTGGCATTGAACTGTTCTTCATCTTTACATTGAGCTTGAATAAAAAGTATAAGCCAACCCACGGCTTTGGGAACAAAGGTAGAAATTAGATCATTGTCAAAGTCATATGAATGAAATTGCCTTTTTGTTCTCCCTTCTATGAGCAAAGAACACTTTTTTGTAATGTATTTCTGCAGTGTATACAAATTAACTGTTGTATGATATAGGATATTTACATGGTCATTCTTATCATAAGTATTCTATAAATACATGTTTAACTTTGGTTACCAGAGTGTTGTTAAAGCTGAACTCAGCAAACAGCTATGTGCACAGATGAAATACATATAAGTGAGCTGTTTTATCTGCTAAAGGATTAGTAGTTCTATCCATCCAGTTCTGATATTTACCCGCAGGCACCCACAGCCAAACACGCTCAAGACACACGAGGTGAACCCCCATGCATGAGTAAATACATCCGTATTTTAAAAAATGGACAGGGGCTTTCTCTCTGTGGGAAACACAGGCACAGCAGCCAATTCAAATGGATGGGCTGCTGTGCCCACAGAAACACAAGCTGAAACACCTAGGCCGCATACACATGATCAAACATGTCCGCTGAAACTGGTCCGCCGACCAGTTTCAGCGGACATATCCGATCGTGTGTACGACCTAGCGGACATGTTTTTCCAGCGGACAAATTTCAAAACATGCTTTTATATAAATCTCCTGCATGCGTTGAATAGATTCGATGCATGCGTGGAACTATTTTACTTCCTGGATTGGTGACGTGGTGGCGTCAACATCACCGCCACGTCACCGTGTTATCTGCCCGAGGGGATTTTGGCCCGATGGTGTGTACACGCCATCAGACCAAATATCCGAGGAGACATGTCCGCTGGAAACGGTCCGTCGGACATGTTTCAGCGGACATGTCTCCTCGTCTGTACGTGGCCCTACACAGATGTAAACCTAGACTTAAATTGTATACATACCTACAACTTTTGTGTTTAGACTGAAAAGAGACAGGTTATTATTTCATTTGGGGATATATCCCTTCTATAATTGTTCAACTGACAGAAAGTGTTAGGAAATCCAAAAATTTGTTGTGACCTGAGCAATAGATGAGGTATAAACTTCCAATGGGAACACGTGTTCTTTAAGCAACTGTATAAGATAGCATTTATTTCTCACTCCGGAAATATTTTTCCCACTTTCTGTCCTGCCTTTGAAACAGGAAATAAAGAAAACATCTTCCTGAAAAGGCATAATAATCAATTTGAATTTATATAAAATCAGTCAAAAGCGGAACAGAATTTGTATGCAGTGAGGTCTGTTCTCAACCGCGACCAACAGCTCACTATCAAAATAATTGCAACGGGAATTACCAAATCAATTGCACATGAAATTGAATGACTCCGAATTTGAGCATGAGAAAGGACACTATTTTGGTCTTTATATGAGAAGATGATGTAGTCATCAGCCTCCATCCCTATAAGGTATACATAAAAGAGCAAGGAAGTGGGACTTTAAATGAAGTCAAATGTTGTGTGGAGTTATAATTTACATACCTGTAATATGTGTAAATATATGTGTAAGTAGGACATTGTCTCATAATAATAATTAATATTCGATAGAAGCTTAGTATACTACACACATGATTAGATACCTGCATAGAGTAGAATATTAGATATAAAAATGTGTTTAATACATAGATACATATTTCAGAAATTATCTAAAAAATGAAGGGCGCATGATATATATACAAGATCCCAAGATATGATAGCACATAATTAAATACATAATGCACAAACAAAATCTATATAGTCACAAGTATAAAAATTAGCAAAAGGGTAAAATACCCTATATAATACTCACAGGGTATCTATGTGCAGATAATACGGTACTGTGGGTCATGAGTATCCCCTATGGGGACATCTTTTCCAGGAGCTGAGACTGTATGTTAGGCGACAGACAACCCAACAGGTCGGTTGTGCATCAGGCTGGAATAAATGGGTGGATATTAGACATGTTTTCATCCGAATGCATTTTCGTCCAAATTTCAGGGGTTTTCGCATTTGTTTTAACAAACGATAATGAACGTGCAGCTTCAGAAATCTATTTTCATTTTGTTGCTAAAACAGTTCGATACATGACGGTGACAATAGCAAACCTGCGGTCAAATGTGCCGTGCCTAACCTAACTCTATTAGTTCAAGATTATTCGACATAGAGAGAAAAGATTCGGCATGGAGATAAAACATTTGACATTATAGAGGCATGAAGTTTCAAAGATGCAGCTAAAAACATACGATAACCACAAACAGACATTTATGGTCAAATGCTCCGCCCATAGGCTATAGAAGAATTCTAATGTTGGTTTAATAGTAATAATAATTAATAAATATAATTTTTACTAGTCATACAACATTACAATTCTAATATAGCTTGTGGACGGAGCATTCGACCGGAAATGTACGATTGCAGCGTCATACAGTTAAGCTGCTTCGTCGAATATTCTTAGAAAATTCGCCGGACACCATAAGCTTTCAATGACAGATTCGACCTTAATTAAATCGGATTTTCAGACGAATGCATTTTTTAATGAAACAAAATAAATAAAAATACATTTTGGATCATGATGGAAATCACCACTATGCTTCTCATGCATGTCAACCCCAAGAGATGCATCGCATCTATAGGAATCCATTGGGGGCAGCGAGCGGGAGGAGTGACAGAGCTCAGCTCTAGCTCCCGCAAACGGGGCTCGCAGGTGTCAATCTCGCCGATAACAGAGGCAAGATTGACCCAATATCGGCGGTAGGTACTGTAGCAGGGTCAGAAAGTAAGGAGTAGACTTGTGAGAGGCAAAGAGAATGATAGAGTGAATGTGTTGCCTACTAACCAGATTGGAAGGTATGCTGTGTAAGGTATCCAAAGGAATAGACAGAAGTCAAATGCTCAAACCATCCAAGGATGGCACTCATATAAGCACTGCCCCAGAAGACACATATATGTAACACATAAGCGAGCAAAGGGATGGGGAGCCCCCTTCACCAATGCGGAAGAGCCGCCTGGTGGTTTGGCAATACAACAATTATGATAACGCTCATAGATGGATACCCGCCGGCATAACAGGGCCAAAGGGTGGGATGTCACCAGCTCCAAATGAGAAGTGCCATAAGGATGTTCTAATTGTCATAATGAGGAAAAAATAAGGAAGAATAGCATAAAATAATTACAAAGAACGTAGTTCATTAAATAGCCCAACATGCATACTTCCATCCCTAATTTACTTAAAAAAGGGGGATCTATGGGACTTTATATGAGGTGATGTCATCAGCCTCCCTCCCTATAAGGTATACAGAAAAGAATAAGGAAGTGGGACTTTAAATGAAGTATGTGGAGGGTCAAATGTTGTGTAGAGTTATAATTGACATATCTGTCTCATAATAATAATTCATATTCAATAGAAAACTAGTATACTACACACATGATTAGATACCTGCACAGAGTGGAATATTAGATAAAAAGCTTTTTTTAATACATATTTCATAAATGATCCAAAACATGAATGGCACATGATATATATATATATACATATATATCTATATATCTATATATATATAGATATATATATAGATATATAGATAGATAGATAGATAGATAGATATACAGAGAGATATAAAATCCAAGATTTGATAGCACATAATTGAATACATAATGCACAAACAAAATTCACAATAAAATTGTAAAAATGGAAGGATACAGTACAGAGTTTAAACACGACATCTGTTGGCTCAATGCGTTTCGTGGTTTGGTGTCACTCATCAGGAGTAAGTGTGTAAAGTATCTCTGTAATGACATATTATGCATTTCTGATTAGTCTAATATAGTAACAAGTTTAAAAAATATCAAAATGGTAAAATACCCTATCTAGTACTCACAGGGTATCTATGTGTAGATAATGTACAGTACTGTGGGTCATGAGTATCCCCACATAGGGAACATCTTTTCAGTGTGGATTACGTCCAAAAAGCCACTACACAGGCTCTGAATGCCATCCCACTTGAAGACTTTCAGGGAAGCTATGAAAAATGCAAAAATCACTGTGACCATTATGTACACTCACAACGTGCATAGTTTGAAGGAGACAATGTTCAATTTTTCAATAAAATAACTTTTAAAATATCATTCTCATTACTTTCTAACCACACGCTATTACACATTTTCTGCTAGTTTATGTACACAGGTGAACAAGAGGGACACCAATACTCAAAATGTACAGATGGTTTTCCCACAGAAAATAAAAATAATAATAGTAATAATAGAAACCAATTATTTAATTAAAAATATATAGTGATCTCTGTGTAAATGTCACAAGTCACAAATAACCCCTTATTTTGAAAAATATGTTTATTTTCTATGCTGATTATCTCTATCAACTGTAGCGACCACAATAAAATATCTTCTTTTTTTTAAATGCCACATTATGGCCACTAAATGAAGATAATGTTTATCGAAATAAAAGTATGACGCTGGTTTCACACTAAGGAATGGAGCAGTTCACATAGGGGTCCGGTGTGTCCCCATTCACTGTTTCAGGTCCAATTTCATCCTGAATTTTGGGCTGAATTCAGACCTGAAATGGACCAGAAAACACACAGTACTCCTGTGCAATTCGCTCTGGAGCTGCTCGGGACATTAAATTCACACTGGTGGGAACCCAGCCTTAGACAAAATACAGGTATTATTCATAGCAGCTCAGAAAATGATTGAGGCATTCGCACACCACATTTGTTTAATAGCGCTCTTAGTCTTCTACTTTTGTCTCTGTGCACCAATATTTGTTTAATCTGATCATCCATGCTCAGCTGCATTTGAAACAATCAAAAACATGTAAGTATATGTTTAAACCAGGAAGCACTATATTTTTGCTTAATAGTTACCCTTTTTTTAGCCAACCTACAATCATTAGGCCTTGTACACACGATCAGACCGGTCTGATGAAACCAGTTCGATGGTGTGTACGGCCCATCCGACCGTTGTCCGTCGGACCAAAGTTTTAAAACATGCTTTAAAACCTGTCTGATGGACACCTGTCTGTCGGACAGATTCGATGGTTAGTACACAAAAGCATCGGACCAAAAACCTGCGCATGCTCAGAATCAAGTTGACGCATGCTTGGAAGCATTGAACTTCGTTTTTTCAGCATGTCATTGTGTTCTACGTCACCGCGTTCTGACCCGATCGGATTTTGGTCCGATGGTGTGTACGCACATCAGACCATCAGACAAGTTCAGAGTTGTCTGATGAAAACGGTCCGTCGAACCAGTCTCATCAGACCGGTCAGATCGTGTGTACAGGTCCTTATGTTCATTCATTCCTTTACTACTGTTGCACTTTTTTTTACAGATCACAGAGAAAGATAGTATTCTTTTTCTTTATTTTTTTTTTTTTTTATTCATTATTAAAAAAAAATCAAGAAATAGTGTTTACAGTGAAACATAACAAAAATAATACTGCTCGTATCTGAAATAAACATAACAGAAAGTTCAATGGGGACACATTTTGAACACATGAATAGTGAAAGCTAGGGTAACAGTATGAAATTAGAAATTTGACAAGAAGCAGAAACACGTGTTACATGCAGGAATGAGAGCTCCAATTTACTAGGTTCTGCAAACACTGTAGTGGGACAGCAACAAAACTGTCTGGTTGAGTATAACTGTACAAGAAGGGAAAAAGGGAAGTGGGGGATAAGGTAAGAGAGGAAAAAATATTTAAAAAACACATCACATCACCTCCAAAATGCCTATCTTTGTGTCCTGCACTATTGTCCAAAGAATGCAGGTACTTCCTCTGCTTTAAATATCTTGTGTATCAGGTAGAAGACATAATTATCTGGTATTCTAATCCAGGGGGGGAACTGGTAAGAGAGAGTAAAGGGTAAGAAGCTGATTGGGAATGAAAGAGGAAGTTGGGTATCAAGATGTCCAGAAAATAGGAGCCACATAGTCATTGTGTTTCTTTTTAAAAATGATCAAGGGTAATTTATTAACCAAAGTTTACTTAAATCCTTTGATGGCTTTAAAGGTTTCAGAGGATGTTTTTCCATGCCTGTTATTTGTTATTAAAGTGAGTTTGTCTGTCTAGTTTAAAAGATGGCATTTTTGATCTGCCATCAATGAGCTCTAAATCAAATGGGTCTGGTATGCATGGTCTTTAAAAGGCACATTGCACCAGACCTATTTATATTCAACTTTTCAGTATGGTCAAGCTGTATTAGGTTGGACGTTAAAACATAAATGCTTTCCAGCAATTTTACACATTTGTATATGTACCGTATTTGTCGGCGTATAACACGCACAGGTGTATAACACGCGCCCTAACTTTAAGAGGGAATTTTCAGGAAAAAAGCCTTCCACAGCCCCCTGCGTAAAACACGCAGGCACAGTTTACCCTCTATTTTTAGGGTAAAAAAGTGAGTGTTATACGCCAATAAATACAGTATATAAAAGTATTGCCATGTCTCTGTCTTAGTTTCCATGAATGTGGGTTACACAAATTACAGTACTACAATATATAACACTCAACTGTCCAGCTGCAATGTCCTATTTGCTGTCACTCTTTAATATGATAGGGAAGGGGAAGGGCATAGGACAATAGACATTTAAAATACTCAAAAAAATAAACTGTTTATGCCTTTGCTGAGTTTCTTTCAAAGAAGATATGGGATAGAAATTCGGGAGTTTCAGGTCTGTTAAAATTATCTTTAGCTTATCACTTCGTGGGTCAATCACCAAAACCATGCACATATATGTTTCAGGTCAGTGATTCACCCACGCTAGGGATGGAAATTTAAAACTAACAACCCAAAAGCATTTAAAATAGGCCAGCAATGGCAGCCTCTACTATGTTGACTGCTGCTCTTTTTAAAGACAAATTATTTTAATGTTAACACTAACATTATATATATGTAACCCTTTACAAATTATTTTCAGCAAACAGTCATTAATTAGGTTGATATCAAAAGAGACCTTGCAATATTCCTATTTACAGTCAAATGAAAGGAACCCTAGGGATAGGCAGTAACATAATCACAGTGTGAGAATATCATCAAAGCCAATGACAGAGGATGATAATATAAGTTTATGTGTGTTAATAATTAATACAACGTTTGTCACATTATCATTTTTTTTTTATTTAAAATGTGCATTAATATGAAAAATTATATCCCCAAAAGTTGGCCATAAGATTTAAAAAAGGGGGCATATCACAAAGAATATATTGTAGCTTGAACTGAATTAACAAAGATGATCTGAGTATCTGTCTTAGTTCTCGTTTTCTTTATACTGTTTGGTTTCAGTATTATATTGTTTTTTCTTACCATTACTGTATCTACTCCAAGCGACCAGCAGTCCTGAATTCACATCTAGTTAGCCTGCTCACAGTATGCTCCCAATAGGGGTGACAGGCTTCTGCTCTAAATGAGGATTCCCTAACCTAATATATAATTGTATAAATGGAACATCTTTGGTATATGACCCTAGTCAGTTGCCAACACCCCTGATGAACAAGGAAAACGAGGAATCCCCCGGTGTGGGGCTTTAACGGCAACAATAATTAGAATGAAAGTAATGCATACAAAATATATTTATTTAACAATTATATAGAAAGAACAAAGAATTTAAAATCAATGACATGGATAAAAAGTTTAGACTGATCCACAGGGAGAATAAAAGGCCCTACGCGTTTCGGGTAACCCCTTCTTCAGGGACCGAAGTCTGTGTGGGATCGAAGTATATCTAATAGATTACAGAAACAAAACAAAGAGCAAACATATTGTGGGTAATGATTTACAGTACAGAAAACCAGGTAACAGTGAAGATGTCAAATACACATAGCAGTGTCATACCAGTCACAACCGTATTCAAATTTGCAAGGCATCAGAGAGCATCTCGACTGTGGCACAGAATTTCCTAGGGATGGTAGAAAGCAAGAAAAAGGAGCTGGAATCTCATATATCAAAGCAGACCCTGGGCCAACACTATCGAAGCGTGAAAATAAAGTGTGCTGTCCCTAGAGATAGAGGACAGAATCCACATGATTATATGTAAAAAAACAACACCTGACTTATAAGACTACTATTATACTATGTAGTGGGCGGCCAGAAATACCTGGCCCAAAACCTATTATATAAGGAACCATGGAAAAGTATAGGAAATAAAATACTGAAATAGTCTATGTATATTCTATTTACTTTACATGTATTGCTCCTCAAATGTACTATGTATTGGTCTATGAAAACACACCTTTTATTGTACCTGTGCATCTTGATACTTAATAAAAATCTCAAAGTAAAAAAAAGAAAAGGGGGCATATGGTGTTTCTGTAGATGTGTGAAGCTATTGTTCGTGAACTGAATCCTTAAATAAAAGTAAAAAAATAATAATTTAAAAAAATAATAGGCTACATGCATAAAGAAAAGCAGAGTGCAAATGTCTAAGATGGACAACATAAAGTAAACCTGGATGCCTAGGTCATGAAAAAATTATGAAAACAAAATTCAATGATATGCCTATTCATTTAGCAATAATTAAATTGTACTTAATGATACAAAAGTGAGGTGTAAATTGTTTTTGTGGACAGATATGACTGTATTTTTATGGTATTGTCTTTTAAAATTGATAAAATGTTGATATATATTTTTACTGCATCTCATCGTTTAACTGTTAGTTTGGGAAACATCTGGCACAATTTGCAACACATTTGACAAGAGCAGGATTGGAACTGAAAAATAATACAAAACTACCAGCCCACAGTTCATAGGTCTGTGTATAATATCAAAAATGTCAAGTAGAACAAAGATGCTCATGTATTGTCTATATAATGCAGTATTTGGGTAACTTTATTAGTAATTTGGCTGATGATATTCCAGCCTATCATGATGAGTGCACCATCTGTCCCCATTGTTAAAATAAAAGTTAGACAAACACCAATTTTTTTGCCTATTTTCCTTGATTAAAACTTTCTTGCTACTGCTTTTCCAATTTTACACTACTGCATACTCTGCAGTATATAAATTCTTCAAATTAAAGTAGTTGTATACCCAAATGTTACACTTTTACCTACAGGTAAGCCTATAATAAGGTTTACTTATACAGTAGGTAAAATTAATATCTCCTAAACCTGTACTTTTTAGGAGATATTGCCTATGCATGGAGCCGCTGATGTCAGTGGTGCATGCACTCTGAATTCCCCCAGCTTAAGGTCCAGCAGTGTTTCCTGACCATGCCGGGAAGAAAACTCCTGCACGCGTGCGCAGGAGTGATGTCATCACGGCGCTGTGAGTGGCCGGAGCTGCAAACCTGGGAGACATGCCGAGGTCAAGATGTCGGCTCCCTCAGCATGGACCAGGCTCCGATATGGGGGCTTCATTCTGAGGTAAGTATTTCATAATGAGCTAGTATTTAAAAGCAAACACCGGGATCAGTCGCTGCCCATAATACAGACAGTAGTGAAACTGTCCTAGCTGTGTGATCTTTCACTTTCAATGTGGTTGAATAAAGTGCAGTCCCCATGACTGAAACCAGCGCATGCAAAAAAAGAGGAGGGAGTGAGGGTAAACCCAAGCTAGTAACATAAGAGGGACACTATGGTCAATAAATTCAACTTTATTATTAAGTTTACACATTACAAAAAGAAAAAGATTTAAAAAAAGCCTACGTTTTTTGAGCAACAGTGTTGAACCTCCACCAACCATTAAACATTTCTATAAAGACAACGTTGTCCACCCAGAGATTCACACAGCTGCGCATACACATCATCATGTACTCCTATAACACTGATGTAGAAGATCCTATTAATCCTATTGTAGGTAGTAGCAAGTTCATCAATGTGGATGTTTATAAAGGGTTAAGGTTAACTAACCACAACAATTTCATCAATGCTGCTAATGTCCATCAGAGCTGGTTAAGTGTCATTATAGAGGGTGTCAAGTAAGACAGGCAATAAGCAACAGACAGCACAGATTCATGAAAGACAGAATTTGTCAAACAAACCTGATTTATTTTTATGAAGCGGGAAGTAAAACCTTGGACATGGCTGTGGACATGATATACTTGGATTTTGCAAAAGTGTTTGACACAGTTCCCCACACACGACTAATGTGTAAGGTAAAGTCTACAGGCTAGAAAAGATTGATTTGTAAATGGATAGAAAACTGGCTAAAAAAAAATTCTGAGAGCAGTGGTTAATGATTCTTAGTGTTGGGACCCTTACTTTTTAATATCTTTATAAATGATATTGGGTCTGGAATTAAAAGTAACACTTCTGTTTTTGCAGATGACACTAAGCTATGCAGTGGAATAACGTCCTTACAGGATGTCTCCAATTTACAAGCCAACCTCAATGCTCTGTCTAATTGGGCAACTATGTGTCAGATGAGGTTTAATGTTGATAAATATAAAGTTATGGACCTGGGGGCTAAGAATATGCATGCATCATACATACTTGGGGAGTACAACTGGGGGGATCTGTAGTGGAGAAGGATCTGGGTTTTTGGTAGATCATAAGCTCAATAATGACATGCAATGCCAAGCTTCAGTTTCCAAAGCAAGCAAAGTTCTTTCTTGTATTAAGAGAGGTATGGACTCCAGAGAGAGAGATATCATTCTGCCCCTGTACAAATCATTAGTAAGACCTCATCTGGAATATGCAGTCCAGTTTTGAGCTCCAGTTCTCAAAAAGGATATTGGGGAACTGAAGAAAGTGCAGAGAAGGGCAACCAAACTGATAAGAGGCATGGAGGAGCTCAGATATGAGGAAAGATTGGAGGAACTGAATGTATTCACTCTTGAGAAGAAGAGATTAAGGGGGGATATGATCAATATGTAAATACATAAGGAGTCCATATAGTGAACTTAGTGTTGAGTTATTCACTTTAAGGTCATCACAGAGGACAAGGGAGCCCCTTTTTTTGTCTAGAGGACAAAAGATTTAGGCCCAGATTCACAGAGTTGGGCGCATATCATGCCGCTGTAGCGCAATCGCCTTATTTCCCTCATTTGCATATTTGAATGCCTAATCAATGGGAGCAGCAACATGCGTCCAGACGAAAAATGTGCCCACGTTACGCCAGGGTAAGTAAGCTACGTCGGCCTAGGGTGGCCAGTTTTTAGGCGTATGTTGGTTTGCGGGTCCGGCACACAGATACGCCGGCGCATATTTGCACTTACCGGCGGCGTAAGTGCTTTGTGAATCTGAGCCTTATTCTCCAAATACGGAAAGGTTTCTTTACAGTAAGAGCTGTGAAAATGTGGAATAGACTCCATCCAGAAGTGGTTCTGGCCAGCTCAGTAGATTGCTTTAAAAAAGGTCTGGATTCTTTCCTAAATGTACATAATAATAATAATATAACTGGGTACTGACATGTATAGGTAAAGTTGATCCAGGGAAAATCTAATTTCCTCTTGGGGATGAGGAAGGATCTTTTCCCCCTGTTGTAGCAAATTGAAGCATGCTTTGCTCGGGTTTTTCACCTTCCTCTGGATCAACTGTGGGTGAAGGATTTTGTATATGGAATTGTATTTTTAGATGGACATGTGTATTTTCAACCTGACTAACTATGTAACAATGTTTTCTAACTGAATCCTTTGTGATAATGTGTTAATGTTATATAAAAGTTTTGTGAATCGTGGTTGAAAACATTAATAAGTAAACCTTTTAGCCTCAAAGGTATAATTTAACTGCATAATTTAGATACCTCCCTAAATCCTAAATGTAAGCCTATCACTTAACCACTTAAGACCCGGACCAATACGCTGGCAAATGACCCAAGGGGTTTTTGCGATTCGGCACTGCGTCGCTTTAACAGACAATTGCGCGGTCGTGCGACGTGGCTCCCAAACAAAATTTGCGTCCTTTTTTTCCCACAAATAGAGCTTTCTTTTGGTGGTATTTGATCACCTCTGCGGTTTTTATTTTTTGCGCTATAAACAAAAATAGAGCGACAATTTTAAAAAAAATGCAATATTTTTTACTTTTTGCTATAATAAATATCCCCCAAAAATATATAAAAAAACATTTTTTTTCCTCAGTTTAGGCCGATACGTATTCTTCTACATATTTTTGGTAAAAAAAATCGCAATAAGCATTTATCGGTTGGTTTTCGCAAAATTTATAGCGTTTACAAAATAAGGGATAGTTTTATTGCATTTTTATTAATTTTTTTTTTTTTTTTACTACTAATAGCGGCGATCAGCGATTTTTTTCGTGACTGCGACAATATGGCGGACACTTCGGACAATTTTTACACATTTTTGGGACAATTGTCATTTTCACAGCAAAAAATGCATTTAAATTGCATTGTTTACTGTGGAAATGACAGTTGCAGTTTGGGAGTTAACCACAGGTGGCGCTGTAGGGAATGTGTACCTAATGTGTGTGTTTACTACTGTAGGGGGGTGTGGCTGTAGGTGTGACGTCATCGATCGCGTCCCCCTATTACAGGGATGACGCGATCGATGCTCCGGCCACAGAGAAGCACGGGGAAGCCGTGTGTACACACGGCTCTCCCCGTTCTTCCGCTCCAGGGACGGATCGCCGCACTGCAGCGGCGATCGGGTCCGCGAATCCCGCGGTCCCGGTCCTGGAGCTTCGGACCGGGTCGCGGGCGCGCGCCCGCGACCCACGGCTGGGTACTAAAACCAACGTATATATACGTTGATGTGCCCAGCCGTGCCATTCTGCCGACGTAAATCTGCAGGAGGCGGTCCTTAACCGCTTCAATACTAGGCTTTTATACCACCTCCATACCGGGCCTATTCTGACACTTCTCTCCTACATGTAATAATCATCATTCTTTTGCTAGAAAATTACACAGTACCCCCAAACATTATATATGTTTTTTTTAGCAGACACCCTAGGGAATAAAATGACGGTCATTCCAAAGTTTTATCTTGCACGGTATTTACGCAATTATTTTTCAAACGCTTTTTTTTGTAAAAAAAATTGTTTTATGAATTAAAAAAATAACAAAACACTAAAGTTAGCCCAATTTTTTTGTATTATGTGAAAGATTATGTTACACCGAGTAAATAGAGACCCAACATGTCACGCTTTAATTATGCGCACACTCATGGAATGGCGCCAAACTTCGGTACTTAAAAATCTCCATAGGCAACGCTTTATTTATTTTTTACAGGTTACAGTTTAGATTTACAGAGGAGATCTAGTGCTAGATTAGTTGCTGGCACTCTAACGCACGCGGCGATACCTCACATGTGTGGTTTAAACGGCGTTTACATATGTCGGCGGGACTTGCGTGTGCGTTCGCTTCTGCACGCGAGCTATCGGGGACAGGGGCGTTTTCATTTTTTTTTTATCTTTTATTATTTTTTTTTACTTATATTTTATTTATTTTTACACTTTTTTTCATTTTTTTTTTTTTTTCCACTTTTATTCCTATTACAAGGAATGTAAACATCCCTTGTAATAGGAAATGTGTGTGACAGGTCCTCTTTATGGAGAGATGTGGGGTCAATAAGACCTCACATCTCACCTCCAGGCTGGAAACCATGAGATCGGTGAAAAAAAATTCACCGATCTCATGAATGGTGACTTACAGCCGCAATCGCGGCTTTGTTTACATACGGGGACCCGGGCGTGACGTCATCAGATCGCGCCCGGGTCCTCCGACGGTCATAGAGATGACTGGTGACCATCTGGTCACCAGTCATCTCTATGCTTCCTGCCGCCGCCGACGATTCGTTCTCCGGGCCCCCGAAGGTACAGGTAAGCCCGGAGAAGCACCGGATGGCGGCGGGAGGGGGGGGGATGTCCCCTCCCGTGGCCTGTAAGAACGATCAAGCGGCGGAACCGCCGCTATGATCGTTCTTACTTTGTGCAGAATCGCCGGCTGAAGAGATGGATATCTGGATGATGCCTCTGGCTGCAGGCATCGTCCAGATATTCGCCTGCAATACCCAGGCCGTCAATTGACGGCCACTTAGGATGGTAAATCCCATCCCAGGCCGTCAATTGTCTATGGCTGGGTATTGAAGTGGTTAAGTGGTTAAGGTAACATTATAGTTTCCCTTTGTTTATATCTATCTCCCTATTAGGAAAATCTGTAGCACTACCAGTGTGCATACAACAGTTGCTTGGTGAATCAGGACAGTTTTCATATTGATAGACTCCTATCATAATATTTAGGCATTTCCAAATGAACCAATATTCATACAGTGGTGCACATTACCTGATATGTGACTTCAGTGATTGGGGACTATAATACAAAAATCGAATGTTTTGTCAGTTTTTATACCCTCTAGCCTATTTAAAATTTCTTTCCTATTTACCTACCACTTTGAAAAATACTTCAGTTACATTTGTCTCACAAAATGAATTTACTATCAAGCTGTCAGAAAGAACAAATCGAATAAACTGCAAAATACTGAGTGACGATTTAAATGCTGTCCATTTTATATTCACTTCAGAGTGTTTAGTTTATTTCAAGTACACATTTGTGATTGAATGCAAACTCTGACAATCTCCATCATGCTGATTATTTTTTAATTGTCTTTCAATAGCTGAAAATTGTTCCGGATGAAACTTACATGCAAGACTATTAAAATATCTTCTAAAATTATTGGCAGGCTCTGAATTTATGTTCCATTATTTGGAACTTTGCACAAAGCATTACAAAATCTGTATGTCAAAATTTGCATCTCTCACAGTATTAAAGAATAATGCAATATAATATTGGTTTCAGTTCTGCCTTGCATATGACAACTGAAAGAGACAGATTAATGTCAAACAGTTGTTGCCTGGTAAAGTAAAGAAATTGAAGAAAATACTCCTTAGAAATTAGCAGCAAAACAAGCTCATGTAAGTGCCAGTATTAAACCTAATCTCCCCATCTATAAAACTTGTCTTAAATTAAATTGGTTTTAAACCCTAGCAAAAAAAAAACCCTGCAAGACAAAGGCATAATGAGCATAATGAGATAACCCGGTTATCACGGACTCCGACGCTGTAATTGGCCAGAGCCGCGAAGATGTCACTTCCGCGCATGCACGCAAGAGCTGCCGGTAACAGCACACTCACTGAAGCAACAACACATATGTGCCATTGCTTCAGTTTGCTTCACTGTGCATATACCAATGACATTGGCACCTACAGGGGATATCTTCTAAACCGTTCAGGTTTTGGAGATATCCAGGGTAGTTACAGGTAAGCCATATTATAGGCTTACCTGTAGCAAAAAGTGTGCTGTAAGGGTTTACAACCACTTTAACAAATGGCACCCTCACGTGGCGCGTGATGGGCTTTTTTTTGCCCGCTAGGTGGAAAATTTGAAAGGATGTACAGGTACGCCCATTTGCCTGCCCCTGCCCTTCTTCTGATGTAAATAGGCGTGCAGCAGTCGGCAAGTGAATGAACTTTACTCAAACTTTGGGAAAACAGGGTTGCATAAATCCCTGGTTTAAAATGATTGAATTTGAAAATGCAAGGCTCCAAGGCAGTCGAGTTACTGCTGGGAGAGGGGAGCTGGGGAAGCTAAACCGCTGAGAGAACTAAATTAATAATATCAGTGTTTTTTGTGAATTGCTTCACATTGCTTGCAGTTACAAAGATCGGCAAGGACTTGTTTCAAAGTTAATTCACTGCTTGTAGGGAATATGGTGATATTTAAATGTGCATAGGAAAACAATGGAGACATAATTTGTTTTTCTGCGCTTAGTTTTTTTTTATACTCCTTTTTGGAATTATAGATGTATCAGAAAATGACATTTACTTGCAATATGGTGCTAACTATGTGTGTCCATGATCAAATTTAACCATTAGTTACAATATATTTTGATTCAGTGGCCATTCTTCCTTATCTTCAAATTACCATATGTATATGATTTTAAGGGCAGGTTACCAAAAATTTTATACGCTTATCAATAGATTTCTCAATTACTTCATTTATTTAAAAAAATATAATTCACATACTTGCAGAAATGCAAATTTAAATATGGGATTTCTTTAAAAATATTCAGAAAATCTGCAGTGGGGCTTTATATTTATACTCTTGCCATCTGTACTGATATACGATTGGTGGGTTTGTCACAAGTTTGTTGATTGTTTTTCCGGAAGTTGATCTTTGGAACATATTTCACATTGTCATGAAATATACCATTAACATGTACACTGTCCAGGGCTAATGGATCTGAATTCCATATTTTGTATTTTAGGAAAAGAAGAATAAAATACACCACATTTACAGTCTTTCTACTGAAAATAAGAAATAATTCTAATAATGATTTCCTGAATGGCTGTTAGCCTTTGAACCCACTTTAACAATCTTTTCTACATTCTTGCTCAGGGTTTTTAAAACCATACAAACAGACTAATTACTGATTCCTTGTGGGATTTCAAATTACTTAGGCATGGCATTTTACTGACAGTGATTAAAAGGAACAATGGGAAAACACATGACTGTTCTTTTCATTACTTATATTGATTGTCAAGTCAAAGCAGTCAGGGCAAGGGTGGAAATCTATATGTTAAATTATATAGTCTAAACCTATGAGCTGTACTTTTTTCTGTTCTTCTTACAGCAAAAATATAAAAAAATACATATTCCCAACATATTATGCTTCATAAAAATGTAGAATGCCTGCTATACAAATAATAAACACTGTTCACTTGCAGTGAACAAGTTATTACAAGCTCTTTGGAAATGCAATAGAATTAGACAATGACTGCGGGGTCTATCAGACACGGCTGTAACAGATCTCTTAGAAAAACTTCTGTAGACAAAAAATAATACTGATATTTTGTAATTTTCCACCATGCTTGTTGTCCAAGGTAATATCTGGCTTATATCATAGGTGGATATTTTTTTTTTATTACATCTGTATATAATGCTGTGCATGTATGAGTTTGTACCAGTGGTTACACTGTAAAATATCAGTAGTATAAGTGGTTACACTGTAAAAATGTAGGCGTTGACTTACATTGAATCTGTGGTCATTAATAAATGTATGTAAATAAATAGTTTTGTGGTTGTCACTGGGACAACTACAATGGCACATACATTTGAAACATTTTAAAACACAAAATGCATGTTTGAGCTCCTCTGTTCAAGATATTGGGCACGCTTGTAAAGCAATGAAGTGTGTGTTCTTGTTTAAAAATCCCACTCCCACGTTTAAGAAAAAAATAATGTAGCAAGCATAGAAACCCACTAGCAAAATGTTTTTTATCTAAATGCATTCTATGCATTAAGATAAAAAGCCTTCTGTGTGCAGCAGCCCCCCTCAGCTCCACTAACACAACTGAGGTCCCTCTCTGTCCATGACATGTATCAGCTGTCCGGTATTCTCCCTCCTGATTTACTGAGTCACAGAAATGGTGCCATTAGTTCCCGCTGCTGTCAATAAAAGTCAGCTAGCCAATCAGGGGAGAGAGGGGGTGGGGTGGGGCTCCGTGTCTGAATGGACACAGGGAGCTGTGACTTGGATAGGGTGTCCTCATAGAAAGATGCTTGCTGTGGGGGCACTCAACAGGAGGGAGGGGCCAGAATCACAGAAGAGGGACCAGAGAGGAGGAGGATCCAGGATGCTCTGTGAAAATCCACTGCACAGAGCAAGTAAGCATAACATGTTTGTTATTTTTAAAGGAAAAAAATGAGACTTTACAATCGCTTTTAATTTTTTCATAAACTTTTATGCAGCAGCTTGGGGAGGCGGGAAGGGGGTACTATAGAATGTCACTTGAGTAACAGCTGTGAGTCTGCTGGGGCTCCTGACATTAAATCCAAGATGGTGGCACCTAGCAGAAGTTTTAGAGCTTTACACAAGAGAGGCTTTTACGGTTAATATCCTACAATATATCAAATGCACACATAATCTGATGGGAGGATTGTGGTTGAAATGAATGGTTTGGAAATACAGGGGCTGATTTACCAAGCCTGTGCGCCAAGACTCATGGTGCACAAGCAGGAGTAAACCTGTTTTTGACATTTACCAAAGAAACACGCTGCTAGTGCAGCGTGTTTCCTCATTTACTAAAGTGCCTAATGCGCCCAGAAGAGGGCGCACAGCACGCCAGTACAGAGCTGGCGTGCGGCATTTAGTTATGTAAACATCGGGGATTCGGGCGGGAGTTTATGAGGGGAGGGAGGGGGGTGATGCAGGGGAAGTGTAGTGACATGTGTTTCAACTTGTGTGGCGGGCCGATTTGAAAGGGAAAGTGACTTTTGGGACCCGATCCCCGGGCGCTTGCAAAGTACGCTAGAACCTCGGAAGGTTCACTTGCATACTGGGCATGCGCAGAGGGAAAAATCGGAGCTCACCGCGCGCCTCTTCAGAACGCCGGGAAATCCTTGGTAAATACCAGGCGGCGTAGCAGTGTTTGCACTGCCTGGAGCGGCGTACGGCAAGCTCCGAGCTGTTCTCGGGCTGCGCTGACACTGAAGGGGAACTCCGCGCCAAATTTCAAATGTGAAACCGGCGCGGCTTCCCCCCCAGGGGTACAATAGGCTCTCCGGCTTGGTCCGGAACGTGAGGGGTTAACCCACGCCAAAATCGGCGTGGGGTTCCCCCCCAGATCCGTACCAAGCCCTCATCCCAGGCATGCAGTCTGGCCGGACAGGAATGGGGGTGGGGACGAGCGAGCGGCCCCCCCCCTCCTGAGCCGTACCAGACCACATGCCCTCGACATGGGGGAGTGTGTGCTTTGGGGGAGGGGGGCGCTGCCCCCCCACCCCAAAGCACTCTTGTCCCCATGTCGATCGGGACAAGAGCCTCTTCCCGACAACCCTAGCCATTGGTTGTCGGGGTATGCGGGCGGGAGCCAATCAGAATCTGGGAGCCCCGTTTAATAATGTGGCCCCCAGATTTCGGGCCCCCACCCTATGTGAATGAGTATGGGGTACATCGTACCCCTACCCATTCACCTGGTGAAGGTGGTTTGAACTTTGAGGGTCTTCTGCCGCCGCCCCCTTCGAATTTTTCGGCCTGGACGGGGGTCGCACATCCCATCCAGGACTTGGACGTGGCGGGCTTCTCGTCGCTGTCTTCTGCCGCTGCCCCCTTCACCACGAAGCTCCGTGCTTGTTTGATGAGGGCAGCGGGCTTCCGTCGTCTTCTCCGGGGCGAGGGTCGTACATCCCACCCCGGATTTCCTCGCCGGCTTCTGCCTGGCTCCTACTGGGGGCCAGGCCTTCTTTTGCCGTCTTCCGCCGGAGGGCGCCACTCTCCGGGCTTCTCGACGTTGTCTTCCGCCGCGGGGGCCAGGCCTTCTTCTTTGCCGCCCCCTTCGATTTTTTCGGCCTGGACGGGGGTCGCACATCCCATCCAGGACTTGGACGTGGCGGGCTTCTCGTCGCCGTCTTCTGCCGCTGCCCCCTTCACCACGAAGCTCCGTGCTTGTTTGATGAGGGCAGCGGGCTTCCGTCGTCTTCTCCGGGGCGAGGGTCGTACATCCCACCCCGGATTTCGTCGCCGTCTTCTGCCGCTGCCCCCTTCACCACGAAGCTCCGTGCTTGTTTGATGAGGGCAGCGGGCTTCCGTCGCAGTCTTCCGCCGCGGGGTGACACTCGCGGGCTTCTTCTTCCATTCGATGTTGACACGGCGAGGTCCGGCGCTGAAATGCCTTCTGAGCGGCGGGCAAGGACTTATATTGGCATTGGGCGTGGGCGTGGTTATGCCAACATGTGACCTTAACCCATGTGACAGTGATGTCACGTCACATCACTGTCACATGGGTTAAGGTCACATGTTGGCATAACCACGCCCACGCCCAATGCCAATATAAGTCCTTGCCCGCCGCTCAGAAGGCATTTCAGCGCCGGACCTCGCCGTGTCAACATCGAATGGAAGAAGAAGCCCGCGAGTGTCACCCCGCGGCGGAAGACTGCGACGGAAGCCCGCTGCCCTCATCAAACAAGCACGGAGCTTCGTGGTGAAGGGGGCAGCGGCAGAAGACGGCGACGAAATCCGGGGTGGGATGTACGACCCTCGCCCCGGAGAAGACGACGGAAGCCCGCTGCCCTCATCAAACAAGCACGGAGCTTCGTGGTGAAGGGGGCAGCGGCAGAAAACGGCGACGAGAAGCCCGCCACGTCCAAGTCCTGGATGGGATGTGCGACCCCCGTCCAGGCCGAAAAAATCGAAGGGGGCGGCAAAGAAGAAGGCCTGGCCCCCGCGGCGGAAGACAACGTCGAGAAGCCCGGAGAGTGGCGCCCTCCGGCGGAAGACGGCAAAAGAAGCCCTGGCCTCGGGAGGAGCCAGGCAGAAGCGGAGGAGCCCGAGGTGGGGCGACACCCCCGTTGTTCTCCGCTGTTTTCGGCCGGCCCCCCCCGGATGTAAAAGCTTCATTTTGGGGTGGGGGCACAGTCGAGCATGGCGGAGAGCATGGGTGGGTGTTTCCCCCCCCCGGCAGAAGACGGCTAGAAGACCGAGGAGTGGCGACGCCCCCGTTGTTCTCCGCCATTCCCGCCGGCCCCCCCCGGATGTAAAAGAGCTTTGTTTGGGGTAGGGGGCCTGGCCGACCATGGCGGAGAGCATCGGTGGGGGTCTCTCTCCCCGGCGGAAGGCGGCGGCGAAGACCGGGGGGGGGGTAGGTGTACCCCCGCGGCGGAAGACAACGTCGAGAAGCCCGGAGAGTGGCGCCCTCCGGCGGAAGACGGCGAAAGAAGCCCTGGCCTCGGGAGGAGCCAGGCAGAAGCGGAGGAGCCCGAGGTGGGGCGACACCCCCGTTGTTCTCCGCTGTTTTCGGCCGGCCCCCCCCGGATGTAAAAGAGCTTCATTTTGGGGTGGGGGCACAGTCGAGCATGGCGGAGAGCATGGGTGGGTGTTTCCCCCCCCCGGCAGAAGACGGCTAGAAGACCGAGGAGTGGCGACGCCCCCGTTGTTCTCCGCCATTCCCGCCGGCCCCCCCCGGATGTAAAAGAGCTTTGTTTGGGGTAGGGGGCCTGGCCGACCATGGCGGAGAGCATCGGTGGGGGTCTCTCTCCCCGGCGGAAGGCGGCGGCGAAGACCGGGGGGGGGGTAGGTGTACCCCCCCGGCGGAAGGCGGCGGCGAAGACCGGTGCGGGGCTGGAGCCCCCCCGGCAGAAAACGTCTGGAAGACCGAGGGGCTCCGCCCCCGTTGTTCTCTGCTTCTTTCGGCCGGCCCCCCCCGGATCTGAAAGAGCTTATTTTGGGGTGGGGGCCTGGCTGGACATGGCGGAGATCATCGGTGGGTGTCCCCCCCCGGCAGAAGACGGCGAAGCCCGGGGCCCAATGGGCTGGTGGTGGGGGGTCCCGGCAGAAGACCCCCGGAGCTGACTAATAAATTATTTTTTTCTGTGTGTTTTTTGTGTTTACACTTTTCCACCCGGTGAATGGGTAGGGGTACGATGTACCCCATACTCATTCACATAGGGTGGGGGGCCAGAATCTGGGGGCCCCCTTAATATAGGGGGCTCTCAGATTCTGATAAGCCCCCCGCCCGCATACCCCGACAACCAACGGCCAGGGTTGTCGGGAAGAGGCTCTTGTCCCTTTCGACATGGGGACAAGAGTGCTTTGGGGTGGGGGGGCAGTGCCCCCCTCCCCCACAGCACACACTCCCCCATGTCGAGGGCATGTGGTCTGGTACGGCTCAGGAGGGGGGGGGGCCGCTCGCTCGTCCCCACCCCCATTCCTGTCCGGCCAGACTGCGTGCCTGGGAGAAGGGTTTGGTCTGGATCTGAGGGGGAACCCCACGCCGTTTTTTGGCGTGGGTTTAACCCCTTATGTTCCAGATCAAATCTAAGAGCCTGTTGTGCACCAGAAGGGGGACCCCCACGCCGTTTTTTTTTGGTAATTTGGGGTGGAGTTCCCCTTTATCCCGGTCCTGTCAGGGGGGGGGGGGGAATGCCTGCTCGTCTGTCCCTACAATGTATGAACAGCGATCTGTCATTTCCCCTACACAGTCCCACCCCCTTTACAGTTAGAACACACCCAGGTAACATATTCAACCCCTTCCGCGCCCCTAGTGTTAACCCCTTCCCTGCCAGTGTCATTTTTATAGTAAGCAATGCATTGATATACCATTGCTCGCTACAAAAATGCCAAATCTCACAAAAATGTGTCCGCCACAATGTCGCATTAGACAGAAAAAACAAATGATAGCCACCATTACTAGTAAAACAAAAAATTATTCCAAAAAAAACCCATAAGACCAACCCCTACTTAGAACTTTTGCCCAAACCAATCAAACGCTTATTGTGATTTTTTGCAACCAAAAAGATGTCCAAGAATACTTATCGGCCTAAACTGAGGGCAAACATTTTTTGAATATATTTTGGGGGAGATTTATTATAGCAAACCGTAAAAAAGATGTTTTTTTAGTTACCAAATTGTCGCTATATTTTTGGGTCAAGCAAAAATAAGAAAAAACGCAGAGGTGATCAAATACCACCAACAAAAAAAAAAAAATTAATTTTTAGGGGGGGGGGGGAGGATGAGGACGCCCAATTTTTTTGGGGGCCACGTCGCACAACCACGCAATTGTCAGTCAAAATGACGCAGTGTTGAAATGCAAAAAATGGCCCCGTCAGTGACCAGTAATATGCTCTGGGGCTCAAGTGGTTACAAATTAAGAATACACTAAAGTTAGCCCAATTTATGGCCATAATGTGAAAGATGATGTTACACCGAGTAAATAGATACCCAACATGTTACACTTTAATATTGCACACACTCATGGAATGGGGCCAAACTTCAGTACTTGAAAATACCCATAGGCAACGCTTTTTTATGTGTTTCAGGTTACCAGTTTAGATTTACAGAGGAGGTCTAGTGCTAAAAGTATTGCTCTCGCTCTAACGTACGCTATGATACCTCACATGTGGGGTTTGAACGGGGGTTCAATATGTGGGCGGGGCTTACACATTTAAGGCCCGCCCCCATATATGGAAACATTCTTCAAACCACACATGTGAGGTATCATAGCGTGCGTAACAGCAAGAGGAATATTTATAGCACTAGACCTCATCTGTAAATCTAAACTGGTAACCGGAAACAATAAAAATGCTGCTTGTTCCCTTCTGACTGCGAGCTACTAGGGACAGGGGCTTTTAAATTATTACTATTTAGGTTTGTTACGTAAAAATTCTATAAGACCTCCCGTTCAGCTTGTAAAGCATCACTTCATGGGGACCAAAAAAAAATTTAACACCTCTAATGCTTTCATCCGCCATTGCAGATTTGATTCTGGTACTGCATTTCGAGTGAACTGGGCATGCTCGAACAGTTAGAAAAAGAAGTTGGAAGTTTCATCCTGAAAATGACTTGCATCTTTCTGAGCATGCTCAGAAAGCTGTTTTTTTGGCTTAGTAATTTAAGGACATCCTTAACAGGTGTAAGCAGTTCCAAGTGCACACAAACTAGAGGCTGACATTTCTTCATGTGTTTCCAATTGGTTCATTAGCACACATGTTATAAAAAGCGTGGATACTGCACGTGTCAGCTGCCCCTCAGAGGGGGCAGATTTGCTGGCTGGAAGGAATGGCGGAGTGAAACAGAGATGTTTTGGAGCAAGTTTTGTATTTTTTGATGTTTTCTCTGCTACATAATTTTGCTAAATGTTTCTCAAGATGTTAATGACTAATGTTTTAATCCTGTGGGTCTATCCTGTTATTTCAAAAGCATGATTTATTTTCCAATGACTGTGAAATAAACGTTGGTCTTTTTTGTTTTTAGGTGTTTGTATATATTTTTGGTGTGTTTATTTGTAATTTTTTGTTTTGCTTTCCTTGTTTTGTGGACCAATAAAATTACTTTCAAATTTTGAAGTTTGTTTTGTGATATTTTTTTCATGCTATGGATTTCAACCGCTGCAGCTGAACTAGTTTGGGCCTAAACCATCAAGTGTGATTTGTCTCTAAGCTCTTTCCTGGTGTGTATGCATGAAATGTTTAGTCACCAGAAAAGGAAGGACAAAGCGGTAAGTATTGTTTCCTAGAACTGATGTCCAGACTGACTTTTTAAAGCACATGTGCAAGATGTAGGAAAAGCTGCAAACAGGGCCTGTTGGAGGTGGGGGGGGGGGGGTGGTGTGTTTTTTTTGGACAGGCTTGAAGTGCTGATTTACAGCGCTGTGCTTGAAACTAGCACAAGACAATCCTATTCTAATTGTGGGTTGTTTGAGGGAAGCCAATTGAGTGTTAGAACCCCTGCTAGTGTTTTTAGGTTGGGCTTTGTGTCCCTTTTCCTAAAATTGGCTTCACTTCCTGTCACACAGCTGAACAGGAAGTGAGGTTAAAACCCTACCAATGGTCTTTTCTTCGGGGCACAGGTCAATCTAACTAGTGTCACCATTAAGCAAATTGCACTGCAGTGTACACCCCAAATGATTGGTTACTTTGGGGTTTAGTAAAGGCAAAGCCGCTCTGCAGTAGAAGCGTAGGCAATGAAAATCAGAAGGGAAGCACTGATGGTTTTTACTTCCAATCCCGCCAAGTTTTGAGTTTTCTTCCTTGCTTGTCCACTTGTAGTGCAAAGTGGATTTGCCTTTAGTAAATGGACCCCAAAGTCCAAGATTCCTACTAATTTGGGGTGTACACAGCAAAATGCCATTTCCAAAATGGGAAACTATTTATATTGATCTGTGTGTCCCCAACAAAACATTACTCAGGTGTTTCCCTCACTTCCTGTTTGGCTGTGTGGCAGGAAGTGAATGAATTAAGTAGAAAGTGACAACATTTGTGAGGTGTCTTTACCCTATCAGGGGTGCAGGCATCCCCAAAACAAACATGAAAATAGTTGATTTAACATTGGGTGGTGTTTGTGGGGGTCCCTAACACACATTCATACATATTAGCAACGCTGGATCGTGGCCTATTGGCATGGTTATATTTTCTTAAGCCTCTCAATAAAATGATCTGAAATTTGGGGTTAAACTGGAACAATAATCATCACTTTTATTTTTTGGATTTCTTTCATTTTGGATAGAGTTGGTGGGGGGGGGGGGGGGTTAGAAGCTCTGTCAGTTTATTTTGTATTATCCCTGTCCGTTTGGGGAGATTGGCCTTCACTTCCTGCCCCATAGCCAAACAGGAAGTGATCGAAAAAGTAGGCAAATTAAGGGCCCCCCCAAGTCCCCCCCCACAGAACTTGTGTGTGTCCCCTGAAAATTCCTGGGTGGGTCATAAAAAAACAGGGTGTGGCCTTGACAGGAAGGGTGGGTCATTTTTCTATTAGGGGGGTGCCAAAATTTGGTCAGGCCTAGGGCAGCACAAAACCTAAATCTCCTACTGCACATTAGGGCTTATTTAGACAGGATCCAATTTACAGCATGTTTTTAGATTGTGGGAGGAAACCCGCACAGGGAGAACATGCAAACTCCAGGCAGATAGTGTCACGGGCGGGATTCGAACCAGCAACCCTTTTGCTGCTAGGTGAACATGCTACACACTACGCTACTGTGCTGAACGAACATGATTGCAGCTGAAAGCATGAGATGTTTTTTTTTTTACCAATTCCATGATTTCCAGCCTGGAGGACAGATGTGGGGTCTAATTGACCCCGCCTTTCTCTATAAAGAGGACCTGTCACACACTAGTCCTATTACAAGGGATGTTTACATTCCTTGTAATAGGAAGAAAAGTGAAAAATAATACAAACAAAGGGACAAACAAGTGCAAAAAATAAAATATTAAGTAAAAAAATAAAATAACAAAGGAATTTAAATGCTCCTGTCCCTAGTAGCTCGCACTCAGAAGCGAACACGCATGCAAGTCCCACCCACATATGTAAACATCCTTCAAACCCCACATGTGAGGTATCATAGCGTGCGTTAGAGCGAGAGCAATAATGTTAGCACTAGACCTCCTCTGTAACTCAAAAGTGGTAACCTGAGAAAAAAAGTCAAGCGTTGCCTATGGAGATTTTTAATAACGAAGTTTAGCGCCATTCCATGAGTGTGCGCAATATGAAAGCGTGACAAGTTAGGTATCTATTTACTCGGTGTAACATCATCTTTTACCTTATCCCTAAAAATTGGCCTAGCTTTACTGCTTTCTTATTTTGTCATTCATGAAACAGGTTTTTTTTTGGAAAGCCAAAAAAAAAAAAAAACGTTAGAACATTTTTGGCACAAATACTGTTGGAAATGTGTCCGAAAAAATGGCCGCCACTTTATTCCCTAGGGTGTTTGTTAATAAAATATATATAATGTTTGGGGGTCCTGAGTAAGTTTCAAGGAAGAAAATATAATTGTTACATGAAGGAGAGAAGTGCCAGAATAGGCGCGGTATGGAAGTGGTTAAAGTGCACCAATAAAAGTGAAAAATTCCTTGAAATTTCGTACCATGGGGGGGGGGAGGCAATTAGGGGCGCCATCAGGAATTATGGGGCCCCTTACACAGCTTCAGGCATGGGCCCCCTGGAGCAGAGAATAGGGGGGGGGGTGCCGCCTGATATTAAGAAGGGGGGGGGGCTGCCGCAATTTGATAAGCGGGGGGTTCCTTTACTAAAAAATACATATAGAAAAATATATATTAAAAAGGGTGGTAGCCATCCGGGGGCCCTGGGGACCACTGGGCCCTTTAATAAAAAGAAACTTCTGGGCTCTTTAATGAAAAATAAATTACAATATCTACATATATAAAATAATAAAAAAGGGGGTTGCCTTGGGAGCTCTGGGCCCTTTAATAAAAAATAACTACCAAAAATCTAACAAAAAAAATAACATTGGGTGGGAGCTGTGGTGGCTCAACGTGAATGGCACTGCGCTGACAAGCCGTTCACCTCTGCAGCCAAGGGTTCGGATCCCGGTCTCGGCTACATATGAATTGAGTTTGGTGGTGTCAGCCCGGCTCCCGGTGGGTGTGCTATGCAAGGTACGCCTGTGCTTAGTATGCCCACCCCCCCCCCCCCCCACAAAAAAAACACCACACTTGCACACACTTTGGCCATGAGGTCTCCTAAAATAAAGGGAGGTGAAGGACCTACAGGGCTGGCTGGGTGGGCTACACTCCTTCATAGGGGGAGTCCCTCTGTCCCATCGGGCTCCCAAGTGTAGCAGGTGGGGTGAGTGGGAGGCCCCCCTCACACCCACCATTGCCACCGGGGCCATGGAGAAGGATGGCGATTGCAAGTCCAGCTCCTCTCTCTCGACTTCACGCACAAAATACACTTTAAAAAAGAAATTAAAGTAAAAAGTAACAAACCTGGGGAAAATGTTTATAACATTTTTAGAAGCAAAAAGGTTGTCATCTGGGGCCCTCTGGGAGCTTTCAAAATTATATTATATATATATATGTTTAAAAAATAACCAAAAAATATATCATATGTTTTTTTTTTTGTTTTTTTTGTAAAGGTGGGGGGTTGTCATCTGGAGCCCTGGGATCTCCGGGCCACTGGGGACCAGGCCACTGGGGACCTCCAGACCCCTAAACCAAAACATTGGCCCTTTAATAACAAAAAATTTGGGGGGTTGCCACCCGGGGCCCTGGGGACCTCCAGACTGCAAAAAAATATTAAATTCCAAAAATTGGCCCTTTAATAAAAAATCCTACAAAAACCAACTAACAAATATATATACAAAAAAAAAAAAGAGGGGGGTTACCATCTGGGGCGCTGGGGGGCCTCCAGGCATCTGGGCACCTCCGGACCCCCGGGCCCCTTACAGGTGTACAGGGCCGCCATCATGAATTTTGGGGCCCCTTACACAGCTTCAGGCATGGGCCCCCTGGAGCAGAGAACCGGGGGGGGGGGGGTGCTGCCGTATGAAATTGAGAAGCGGGGGGGGGGGTGGTGCCGCAAATTGAGGAGCGGGGGGGCCCTTTACAAAAATTTTGACAGAAATAAGAAATAAAGAAAAATATATATAAAAAAGGGGGGTAGCCATCCGGGGCCCTGGGGACCTCTGTGCTCTTTATCAAATAAAAATACAAAAGAGAGAAAATACATATATATATATTTTTTAAATATAACATTTATCGAAAAAAAGTAAAAAAACAAGGGGGTAGCCTTCCAGGGCCCTGGGGACCTCTGGGCCCTTTCCTTAAAAAAAAAATAAACAAATATATTTAAAAAATATATATTTTTTTTAAATATATATATTTTATTTAAAAAAAAGGGCTTGCCATCTGGGGCCCTTAGTGGCCTCCGGGCCCCTGGGGACCTTCGGAGCCCTTAAACAAAAAAAAAAAAAAAAAAATTGTTTTTTTTGTTTTAGGGTGGTTCCCATCCGGGCCCCTGGGGGCCCCTGGGGACCCCCGGGCGGTGTAATGCCTGTACCCCCCTAATGGCGGCCCTGCAGGTGTACTGCCTGTACCCCCCTGATGGCGGCCCTGGGTGTAATGTCAGCATGTGAAAAATGACATTCTGAAGGAAAAAAGCCATTTAAAACTGACTCGCGGCTATAATGAATTGTCAGCTCCTGGAATTTGCAGGAGAATTCATTCATTAAAAACACCAAAAAAAAAGCGTGGGGGTCCCCCCAAATTCAATAACCAGACCCTTTAGGTCTGGTATGGATATTAAGGGGAACCCCGCCATCAATTTTTAAAAAAAATGACGTGGGGTTCCCCCCAAATATCCATAACCAGACCCTTCAGGTCTGGTGTGGAATTTAAGGGGAACTCCACTCCAACTAAAAAAAAAAATGGCGTGGAGTCCCCCCTAAAATCCACACCAGACCCCTTATCCGAGCACGTTGACCTGGCCGGCCGCAGAAAAGAGGGGGGGACAGAGCGCGGCCCCCCCCCTCTCCTGAACCGCACCAGGCCACATGCCCTCAACATTGGGAGGGTGTTTTGGGGTGCCCCCCAAAACACCTTGTCCCCATGTTGATGAGGACAAGGGTCTCTTCCCCACAACCCTTGCCCGGTGGTTGTGGGGGTCTGCGGGCAGGAGGCTTATCGAAATCTGGAAGACCCCTTTAACAAAGGGGCCCCCCAGATCCCGGCCCCCCCCCTGTGTGAAATGGTAATGGGGTACCTTGTACCTCTACCATTTCACGAGAAAAAAAAAGTGTAAGTGTTAAAAAAGACAAGAGCCGGTTTTTGACAAGTCCTTTATTATCTTCTTTCTTCTTTCCTTCGGGTTTCTTCTTCCTCCTCCTTCTTCTTCCTCTGCTTCTGTCTTGGGTCTTCTATTCCCGCATCTTGCCCGGCGTGTTCTTCCATCTTCTGTTCCTCCGCTGTCCTTCTCGTCCGCATCTTCTTCTCCTTCTTCTTCTTTGCCGGAGGCGCCGCTTCCAATTGAAATCCCCGCTGTCTGCCGGACCACGCCCCCCCTCTGACGCCTCGGGCAAGCTCTTAGGAGTGTGCTGCCAGTGCGTCAGAGGGGGGCGTGGTCACATGTCAGAGGGCGGCCAATTCAATTTGAAGCTCGTGCGCGGCTTTTTCTTTGCCAGAGTCGCCGCTTCCAATTGAATTGCCCGCTTTCTGGAACATGTGACCACGCCCCCCTCTGACGCACTGGCACCACACGGGGACTTTCCTAAGAGCTTGCCCGTGGCGTCAGAGGGGGGGCGTGGTCCGGCAGACAGCGGGGATTTCAATTGGAAGCGGCGCCTCCGGCGAAGAAGAAGAAGAAGAAGATGCGGACGAGAAGGACAGCGGGAGGAAAAGAAGATGGAAGAACACGCCGGGCAAGATGCGGGAATAGAAGACCCAAGACAGAAGCAGAGGAAGAAGAAGGAGGAGGAAGAAGAAACCCGAAGGAAAGAAGAAAGAAGATAATAAAGGACTTGTCAAAAACCGGCTCTTGTCTTTTTTAACCCTTACATTTTTTTTACTCGTGAAATGGTAGAGGTACAAGGTACCCCATTACCATTTCACACAGGGGGGGGGCCGGGATCTGGGGGGCCCCTTTGTTAAAGGGGTCTTCCAGATTTCGATAAGCCTCCCGCCCGCAGACCCCCACAACCACCGGGCAAGGGTTGTGGGGAAGAGACCCTTGTCCTCATCAACATGGGGACAAGGTGTTTTGGGGGGCACCCCAAAACACCCTCCCAATGTTGAGGGCATGTGGCCTGGTGCGGTTCAGGAGAGGGGGGGGGCCGCGCTCTGTCCCCCCCTCTTTTCTGCGGCCGGCCAGGTCAACGTGCTCGGATAAGGGGTCTGGTGTGGATTTTAGGGGGGACTCCACGCCATTTTTTTTTTTTTGGGGTGGAGTTCCCCTTAAATTCCACACCAGACCTGAAGGGTCTGGTTATGGATATTTGGGGGGAACCCCACGTCATTTTTTTTAAAAATTGACGGCGGGGTTCCCCTTAATATCCATACCAGACCTAAAGGGTCTGGTTATTGAATTTGGGGGGACCCCCACGTCATTTGAATAATTATTTTAAAATTCGTACCATGGGGGGGGGGGGGGAATGTCAGCAGGTGAAAAAAGCGCACTTTTCCTGCGGTTAGAAATATGTCTTTGCACAAAATGACATTCTGAAAAAAAAAAAAAAAAAAAAAAGCCATTTAAAACTGACTCGCGGCAATAATGAATTGTCGGCTCCCGGCAATTGCAGGAGAATTCATTCATTAAAAAAAGGGAAAAATAAAGCGTGGGGGTCCCCCCAAATTCAATAACCAGACCCTTTAGGTCTGGTATGGATATTAAGGGGAACCCCGCCGTCAATTTATTAAAAAAAATGACGTGGGGTTCCCCCCAAATATCCATAACCAGACCCTTCGGGTCTGGTGTGGAATTTAAGGGGAACTCCACCCCAAATGTAAAAAATAAATGGCGTGGAGTCCCCCCTAAAATCCACACCAGACCCCTTATCCGAGCACGTTGACCTGGCCGGCCGCAGAAAAGAGGGGGGGACAGAGCGCGGCCCCCCCCCTCTCCTGAACCGCACCAGGCCACATGCCCTCAACATTGGGAGGGTGTTTTGGGGTGCCCCCCAAAACACCTTGTCCCCATGTTGATGAGGACAAGGGTCTCTTCCCCACAACCCTTGCCCGGTGGTTGTGGGGGTCTGCGGGCAGGAGGCTTATCGAAATCTGGAAGACCCCTTTAACAAAGGGGCCCCCCAGATCCCGGCCCCCCCCCTGTGTGAAATGGTAATGGGGTACCTTGTACCTCTACCATTTCACGAGTAAAAAAAATGTAAAGGGTTAAAAAAGACAAGAGCCGGTTTTTGACAAGTCCTTTATTATCTTCTTTCTTCTTTCCTTCGGGTTTCTTCTTCCTCCTCCTTCTTCTTCCTCTGCTTCTGTCTTGGGTCTTCTATTCCCGCATCTTGCCCGGCGTGTTCTTCCATCTTCTTCCGCTGTCCTTCTCGTCCGCATCTTCTCCTTCTTCTTCTTCGCCGGAGCGGCCGCTTCCAATTGAAATCCCCGCTGTCTGCCGGACCACGCCCCCCCTCTGACGCCACGGGCAAGCTCTTAGGAAAGTCCCCGTGTGGTGCCAGTGCGTCAGAGGGGGGCGTGGTCACATGTTCCAGAAAGCGGGCAATTCAATTGGAAGCGGCGACTCTGGCAAAGAAAAAGCCGCGCACGAGCTTCAAATTGAATTGGCCGCCCTCTGACATGTGACCACGCCCCCCTCTGACGCACTGGCAGCACACTCCTAAGAGCTTGCCCGTGGCGTCAGAGGGGGGGGCGTGGTCCGGCAGACAGCGGGGATTTCAATTGGAAGCGGCCGCTCCGGCGAAGAAGAAGAAGAAGGAGAAGATGCGGACGAGAAGGACAGCGGGAGGAACAGAAGATGGAAGAACACGCCGGGCAAGATGCGGGAATAGAAGACCCAAGACAGAAGCAGAGGAAGAAGAAGGAGGAGGAAGAAGAAACCCGAAGAAAAGAAGAAAGAAGATAATAAAGGACTTGTCAAAAACCGGCTCTTGTCTTTTTTAACCCTTTACATTTTTTTTCTCGTGAAATGGTAGAGGTACAAGGTACCCCATTACCATTTCACACAGGGGGGGGGCCGGGATCTGGGGGGCCCCTTTGTTAAAGGGGTCTTCCAGATTTCGATAAGCCTCCTGCCCGCAGACCCCCACAACCACCGGGCAAGGGTTGTGGGGAAGAGACCCTTGTCCTCATCAACATGGGGACAAGGTGTTTTGGGGGGCACCCCAAAACACCCTCCCAATGTTGAGGGCATGTGGCCTGGTGCGGTTCAGGAGAGGGGGGGGGCCGCGCTCTGTCCCCCCCTCTTTTCTGCGGCCGGCCAGGTCAACGTGCTCGGATAAGGGGTCTGGTGTGGATTTTAGGGGGGACTCCACGCCATTTTTTTTTTAATTTGGAGTGGAGTTCCCCTTAAATTCCACACCAGACCCGAAGGGTCTGGTTATGGATATTTGGGGGGAACCCCACGTCATTTTTTTTTTAAAATTGACGGCGGGGTTCCCCTTAATATCCATACCAGACCTAAAGGGTCTGGTTATTGAATTTGGGGGGACCCCCACGCTTTTTTTTCCCTTTTTTTAATGAATGAATTCTCCTGCAATTGCCGGGAGCCGACAATTCATTATTGCCGCGAGTCAGTTTTAAATGGCTTTTTTCCTTTGAAAAATGACATTTTGTGCAGAGACAGTTCTAACCACGGGAAACATGCGCTTTTTCACATGCTGACATTAGAGCCCCCCATAGTACGAAATTTAAAGGAAAATTACACTTTTATTATTGCACTTTTAGCATTATTAAAATCACTGCTCCCGAAAAAACGGCCGTTTTAAAAAATAAAAAAAGCATTGGTACATGTCCCCTGGGGCAGGACTGAGGTCCCCAAACACTTTTTAGGACAAAACTTGCAGATTAGCCTTTAACATTCACTATTAAGATTTCCCCCATAGACTTATACAGGGAGTTCGGCGGCGGCTTTACTTATCAATCACATCGCGCTGCTGCTGCCGCCGGTTCATGCGCCTAATTAGGGCTTCATCCAGCGCACTAATTAAGGCATGTACCGGCGCAGCGCAGATTCATTAGTAAATCAGCCCCACAGTCTCTTTATGTAAGAGCAGATATGTTCATTTAATGCTTTTATTTAGTAGGGTGCTGCAGAGGAAAGCTACCTGAGATACTAAAGGGGGTCATTTTTTAGTGGCTGCTATGAAACACAAGAGAACAGGTTTAGGGCTGGAGTAAAAGATGAAGTTACTTCACTTCCAGAAGGTTTACCCCCTTCCTGACTAGGTGGCTAGGTCATTTTTTTGCGATATGGCACTGCGTTACTTTAACTGCACTGTACCCAAATAAAATGTATGTCCTTTTCCCCACAAACCAAACTTTCTTTTGGGGGTATTTGATCACCTCTAAGTATTTTTTTTATTTTATTTTTGCGCTATAAAGAAAGAACGACTGACAGTTTTGAAAAAGAAAATATATTTTTTACTTTTTGCTCTAAATCCAATAAAAAAAAAAAACATAAAAAATCGACTTCTTTATCAATTTAGGCCAATATGTATTCTGCTACATATTTTTGGTAATAAAATCCCAATACTCATACATTGATTGATTTGCTCAAAAGTTATAGCATCTACAAACTATGGGATATTTTTAATGTCTTTTTTTTCTTTACTAGTAATGGCGGCAATCAGCAACTTATAGTAGGACTGATATATTGCGATGACAGATTGGACACCTAACTGATACTTTTAACACTTTTTTGGGGATCAGTGACATTATTACAGTGATCAGTGCTAAAAATGTGCACTGTCACTGTACTAATGACACTGGCAGGGAAGACGTTAACATCAGGGGCGATCACAGGATGCCTAGCTAATGTTTCAGTGTAGTGGAGGAGGTGCTTTTACTAGTGAAAGAGGAGGAGGGGGGAAGTGTATTGAGGTGATTGAGATAAATCCTGAAGAGAAATGAACACATCTGCGAATTAGATGCGTGCCCATAGAAGATAATGGGCCTGAATTTGCACCTGAGCTGCACTGCAATGCCTAGAAAATGCACACGTTTTTTCGGCAATGCGCAGTGCGAATGCATCGCACATATGTGAACCAGCCTCATTGAAATCAATGTATTTTATCATGTTATGCGAATTGGATGTGGTTTAAGCCAATTCGCCTACGTGTGAACCCGGCCTAAGTGTAGCAATATGGTTACATTTGATGAAAGTACAACATTTAGCAACGTATTGCTACACTTAGAGGTGCCTCTCTTCTCTTTTATACCCTGTAAAAAAAACTTTGATATACAAGTGCTTTGGATTACAAGTATGTTTCTGGAACAAATTATGCTCGCAAACCAAGGTTTTACTGTATTCTGATCTTTCCTGGGTACATTCAAGATGATGATAATGTGACAAAACAAAATATTGCTCCAAAACAAGCAGTTTCAATATTATTATTTTTTACTGGATTGGATTGGAGTAACGGAACCAAGTTTTTTTTATGATACATTTTTTCTTCCTTTGAATTTGTTTACTTTCATTGATTCATCACATTGTACAAAATATCAATTACTTTAAATATTGATCTGTCATGTTGCTTGTTTGTGTGGTGTGTTTGTTTAATTTCGCAATGATTTATTATGATTCGTCTTATTTACAGGTCCCAGGGTTTTACTGCACTTTAAAACTACAATTCCAGGTAAGATTAGTCACTGTCATTGTTTACAATCTTTAATTATGATACTCTTGCAGCTGCTTTTCAAGGAACACTACTATATTTTATTGTATTCAAAATAAAACTGTTAGTAAATAAAGAACAAAGAAGGAGTAATAGAAATGTAAGACTTTTCATTACACAGCAGCAAAATACAGGTACAATGATGGACCAAATTAATCTTTCTCCAGGGTATATTTACTATTTAAATGCAACTATATCATTCAATTTGGAGGAATATTGGTGTGTTGTTAATGTTTGCATACACATGGCATTCATGCAAAAATATGTTTCTAAACATAAAGTTATGGATTTATGTCTGAACTCAAAGTACACGTAAAAACAAAACAAACAAACAAAAAAAAAAACACAATGTCATTCAATTTTAACAGCGCAGAATTGGCACATATTGTATGCCTGCATCTGCCTATATATTTTCTTCTTGTAATCTCCTGCACAGAATAGAAGAAGAAGTGTCAGAACTCTGTGATGATTGGGGTCCTATTACTTTACCTAGGCATGCTTACAAAAGGGGAGAGCAAAGTATGGGGCAGATTATAGACCTGGCTGTACTGCTTAGCTGCAGCGTAGTCTACAGAGAGGTCCAGAACCAAGATAAGCTGTATGGAAATTGTTCCTTTATCATGTAATACAGTTCACATACACTGTAGGAAGATTAGGGCCAACACAGGGATGGAAAATAGCTGCTTGTGCTATATGCAGAACTATATTTTAGGCATGTGCTGCAGCTAAATGCTTTCACCAATTCTTATTCTCAATACTACCTTTTTATGGAAAATATCATTGTATGTATCTGCACTTCTAAAATTTTCTCTTAAAAAGAGTTACACACAACTAGTATGTATTAACAATTTAATATACCTATTGAAATCTATTTAGCATTTGTAACCCCTTCGATTAGTCTTTACTTTCACTTAAAATGGAAATGTAAACATTGAATGTGTTTACATTTAAGATAAATGTGCAGGCAAGGACTGAGTAAAAGAAATAGATCCCCTACAAATACTGTACCTTTTGGTTCAGTGTTCAGTAACATACGTTGGTTATTATTTGTGTACTGCGCATATGGGATCAATGGAGACCACAAACTGCAAACTTAATTTTGTTTTTACCTAAGCCATAGCCAGCCCCCTATCAACTTTAATTCTACACATAAAATTGTGGGTAGAAGAATGCATAGTAAGATGAATTGCTGATATCTTACTTGTTCTAAACCCTGGCATTGAGACATTACCGCAGTTAGTAAACTTATGCAAAGGATACCTTTTATAGCAAGTGGTGAATACATGAGTGTGGTATTGTAGAATATACTATATCTGGCTCCTTTAAATATACATTGAATTATACAAATTTATGTGGAAGATTTGTTTTCCTTGTTTTCAGTCCTTGTCTGAAGTTACAATGAAATGTTTGCAATGCATTGTAATGTTTATACTTTTTTGAGCCTGTAACGCCAACTACCAGTGCACAGGAAAAGAAAAGGTAAAGGTCACAGAGTTGCTTGGTATCCTGGGATGTATTAAAAACTACTGAATTTTAAAAGTTCAGATATCCTTTATGTTTTTCATATACTTTTTTCTAAATCTAATCTAAATCTAAATCTAATCACTTTACTAATTATAAAATCAACTCAACCATTTAACCTAAGAAGGTAAGTTGTAAAGGAAATGTGTAGTGAGAGAAGCAAGGTGGTTGTCAATGCTGACCTCCTGGTTTGAATACCTGTTTCTTGATCTTTGGCTTTGGCTTTGGCCATGACTGTTGGACTGTCATGATAAAGCCACGGAAATATGATATTAGCCCCTTAAGGAACTCAATAATGCGCAATTGTTTTTAATGAATTTATTTTGAATGTGATTGAATAATTAAATCATGTGCAGCTTAACTAAGCTAAGTGGAATAATTTTGTAGATCAAATCCAATGACTTCTACACTTGTACTGTGAAGAAGATCTCTAAGAACAACCATTTGAAAGCACTGCTAAGTGTTATGAGCACATAGATACCAACACAAAAATATAATTTAATTTGCTGTACCTTTCTGTATTTATCAACCACCAATTGTCTACTAAAACCAATGACAAAGAAATGTTTAGTAAGAAAATCAACTTGCTAAGACCACTTTTTATTTTGTTGGCCCATAGTATTGCCATATTAAAAACATTATAAATAAAAGTTGTATCTCCCATAGTTAATTCAAGGCAGAATATTCAACATGTTTGAGAACTCTGACTTAGGCATACAGAAGTGACAAGTAAGCTGCTCAGTGTAACTTACATGTTTGTATTAAAATCTCCTTGCAAATTTAGATTAAACATATGGTCTGCTGCCTTTCACTCACTTTTACGTTTACCCAACAATTCAAACATTTTATTTTAATTTGGTTTCACTCTGTAACCAGGTATTTGCCACCAAACAATATTTCATAAAAACTCTAACTAGTCAGTTTTAAATCATTAAATGTGCTATAGAAGGACCATGTAAAAGAAAAAATAGCACATTTCCAAATAAAGCCTTGGTTTATTTTTCATCATGGTACAAAGAGTGCAACTGCACACAAATTAGAAAATAAAAACATTGACTGCATACTTCTACAGTATATGATACAGTGTGAATCCACACAAATAGTTAAGCCTACACTGACTCCTCCTATGCTCGTGTTTGGTGTAAGGAAATCAAAGAAACAGAAAACAGGGAAAGGGGGGAGCACTCACATTTGCCACATCCGTAAATTTAGAACACAAAAAAAGGGGGCAATCACTTGTATCCTCTGTACATCGATGTACAGAGAATACTGTCCATATATACTATATATTCTATATGGTTTTATTATCTTTATTGTTTTTTGGTAAATTTTCTATTTTGTAATAAAATGTATATTTTTTATATATTCCCATCTTGCCTCCAAAATCTGACCATCAATTGCCGTTTTTTTCTGAGTAATTGCCCCCTTTTTTGGTGTAAGGAACACAAGCAATATTTCTTTCAAAATAGTATTTTTTTGTGAACGCACAGTTTTGTCACTCCCCTTTAAACCTCTCCAACATTTTCTGTAGCCCTTTCCATTAAAGACTGTAACTGATAGCAGACAATTAAATAATTGTTTCTGTGCCTTTTGATAGTCACAAAGACAACCCAGGACAGCTAAAGCACCACTCCAGGCTTTTCACATTGAAACTGGAAGCCGTTCTTGCTAGGAGCTGTCATTTTGGACTCAGCAAACTAGCTTCAATCATAACCCAGGAATACAGAAAACACCTGCAGACAGGATCCCTTGCTGCTATTATAATTATTGGAAAGCATGAATAACCTAACCTCATGTAATTGCTTGCAAAGAGCTTTATTTGTACTGTACACTACTCACCTTTTCATAAAGGGATATTAAAAACACCTTTTTTTCTACCAACTAATGAAATATGTCACAAAGGTATGTTCCACAGTGGTTATGAGATTTGTGTGGACATTGACATACAAGGGTTGATTTACTAAAGGCAAATTTACCCCAGACTTTTGTAAATGTGGTAAAGTTTTACTTTACCCAATAAGCTGCAAAGAAAAGCAAACAGTATTTTTGCTTGAACATGAATAGATGATGGCAGTCAGAAGAGCTTCACTTTTTCCACTATGCTCTAGGGCAGTGATGGCGAACCTTGGCATCCCAGATGTTTTGGAACTACATTTCCCATGATGCTCATGCACTCTGCAGTGTAGTTGAGCATCATGGGAAATGTAGTTCCAAAACATCTGGGGTGCCAAGGTTCGCCATCACTGCTCTAGGGCAATGTTGTTATGCTGCAAAGTGCAGTTTCCCTTACAAAATGAAAAGTCTATTTGACTTTAGTAAATCAATCCTAGGTGAAGCAAACCAACTTCAGGCAGGAGAAAGGAGGCTTCATTTGAAACTCCAGAGTTTTCTTGGAATCCTCCAAATTCACAACAGAGGCAATGATGTCTCAGCTATTTTTAATGGTGAACGGATTCTCGTCCAGCCTTCTTATGTAAACACAGAGCGAGTGTTTCTAAGGCCCTTTTCACACTGCCAAGCCACAATCAGGTCCACCTGTCATTTTTCCAGGTAGACCTGATTGGACACTCCATCTAGCCCTAGGGAATGGTGAATGTCAGCGGTGACATGTCCACTGACACTCCCTGCTATCCGATCCTGTTCGTGACATCCAGACTAGGGATGAGCCGAACACCCCCTGTTCGGTTCGCAGCAGAATATGCAAACAGGAAAATAATTTGTTCAAACAAGCGAACACCGTTAACGTTTATGGGACACAAACATGAAAAATCAAAAGTGCTAATTTTAAAGGTTAATATGCAAGTTATTGTCATAAAACGTGTTTGAGGGCCTGGGTCCTGCCCCAGGGGACAATGCAAAAAAAGTTTTAAAAACTGTAGTTTTTTCGGGAGTAGTGATTTTGATAATGCTTAAAGTGAAACAAGGTGCAACATTGCTTTAAATTTCATACCTGGGAGGTGTCTATAGTATGCCTGTAGAGTAACACATATTTCCCATGTTAGAACAGTCCCTGCACCAAATTACATTTCTAAAGGAAATTTAAGTCATTTAAAACTACTTGTGGCGATGAGGAATTGTCAGGTCCCGGCAATACAGATAAAAGTCATTGAAAAATACAGCATGGGTCCCCCCCAGTCCTATTACCAGGCCTTTTGGGTCTGGTATGAATATTAAGGGAAACCCCAAACCAAAATGTAATAATAAATTGTGTGGGGTTCCCCCAAATTCCATACCAAGCCCTCCCCATGCCCTCAACAGTCTGCGGGCGGGGGACTTATTGGAATCTGGAAGACCCCTTTTAACAAAGGGGACCCCCAAATCCCGCCCCCCCTATGTGAATTGGTAATGGGGTACATTGCAAATTGTTAAATATTTTAAAAAACACAGTAGACAGCTTGGGACAAGTCCTTTATTAAAAAAAATATATATATATTCCAGCTATGTAATTCATTCTCAATAGGAGTCCCATGTCTGGGTGACCCTGCCCCCCTCTGACGCAACAGGACTTTAACAACTTGTTATCTGCTCACAAAAGATATACTATGACCGAGCAGCATATCCTGGCAACGTACCGTAAATCACAATGTACTTCCTGGTATGTCTGAGTGCATGCATGTGCCCCCCTCTGACATGTGCTGTGATTGGACACAGCCTGAGTTTGTCAGCAGGGTGCAGCCAATAATGATGTCTCTACATCTGCTGATCAGCTATGGTGACAAACACACAGAGATCAATCTGGCTGTTTCTCCTCCCTAAAATCAATTCTGAGTTCAGGGAGAAAAAAACAGCCAGATCTGTTAGTAAAAGCTGCACACATTACACACATTACACTTGTGTAGCACACAGTTAACCCCACATTTGCACATTTATGTTAACCCCTTCCCAGCCAGTGTCATTCGTACAGTGTACAGTATTATCACTGGTCAATGTATTAGTGTCATTAGCAATGTCAGTGTCAGTTAGTCAGTGTCTGTTAGCATTAGATTGCCCACACTATCACAGTCCCGCTATAACTCACTGATCACCACCATATTAACAGTATAGCTTCTATAGCTGTGCAAATTACAGTATATACCATAGTTTGTAGATGCTCTAATTTTCACACAAACCAATTAACATACACTTATTTGGATTTTTTTTTTTTTTTACCCAACTCATGCAGCAGAATCCATTTTGGCCTACATTTATGAAGAAATTTGATTTTATTGGATATGTTTATAACAGAAAATAGAAGATATAATTTTATTCTCAAAATTTCCTGTAGTTTTATTGTTTATATAATAAAAACTTTAAAAACCTAGTAGTGAGTAGCGATCAAATACCATCAAAAGAAAGCTTTTGTGTGTAAAAAAAATATAAAACTTTAATTTGTACAGTACACAGTACATTTGCACAGTACAATGTTGCATGACCTTGCAATTTCCAGTTTCCAATTTCCAAGTAGCACAGTGCTGAATAGGAAAAATGCCCTGGTCATTAAAGGGGTAAAACTTTCCGTTGGTCAAGTGGTTGAAGTTTATGATGCACACCATAAGTAAGTGTGGGCTGTATCACTAGAAGAGCAAAAAGTATTTGCAGTTCATCAAGCAATCACACATTGGCAGTATAAGGCTGCATTCACACCTAATCGCGGCGTTTTGTCCCGCGAATTGCGGCGACAAATTGAGGTGTTTTGTGCCACGATTTGCGGCGACAAAACCGCCGCGATTTTAACCCCCTTTTTTTGTCAGGTACACATCTTCAATGCCGAACGCCGAAGCCACCTGAAAAAAAGGGTCCGGGACTTGTTTTGAGCTTCAGGCGTCCGGCGTTTTGCCGTTTGGCGTGGTGATGTGAACCATCTCCATAGAGGGGAATGTTAAATTTCCCCTCTAGCGTCTTTAGGGCTGCATTGGCGTCCTGCTTCCGGCGTAAAAAGCGCCTAGGTGTGAATGCAGCCTAAGTGGAATTATTTCCTCTGGATTTTTTTCAAACAAAGCTTACTTATCAACAATTAGAAAGTTAGTTTGGGGGTTGGGATTATAACTTTATATTTTAGGCAGATGGTCTGTTTACTATTGTGTTTGGTGCACAAATTAGGATCAAGAGTAGTGCAATTTTTTTCACAAACTTGGGAGCCAAACATATATAAATCATTTTGGATTTTTATTCTAACTGATGGTTTCATAGAATATCTATTTATTATACATTGGGTTTACTCATCATATTGTTTTTAATTGCATACAATTTAAATAAACATAATGAAAAGCTGTACCACAGATGCTATACCATATAGCAATGAATCAATAAGTTATTTTTTGAACAAAAGAAGTTTGTAGTTTGTAACATGCAAAACCCATTTTAATACACAATAGTTGTTGTTTTTTTACACTATATGCCTTACATTTTCAGTTTGTTAAAATTATTTTTTATATTTAACTGGTATTTTGCTATTTCTTAAATAATGTGTTCAACTAAATTCTGTTTACAAAAAAAAGGGTTCAAATGTTGCATGACTAATATGAAAATAAGTTATCCATGTCAGAAAAGCAGCTGTCTACAGCAAAGCACACCTGCCGTTAGTTTGTTGTCATTCTAAGCACCCAACGCTGGATGGAAAATGTGTCCTATGACATTTCAAAAGCCAACATATTTGCAAGACAGAGTGTACAGAAATTGCAGTGGTATTTAATTTTTAGCTTTTGGAGACTATACTGAGAACTAGATTTACAGAAAAAGTCTCAAGAGTTCACAACTAATCAAAAGGCAAACTACAATTGTGGAGATGGACATATTTATCAAGTCTAAAGTATTTTTTTTAAGTGCATAGCTAAGTGGCCTGTAGGGAGTAGCACAGCAATAATGAAGAACTTTCATGCCTTTTAGTAAATCTTCACCTGTTGAGTAAAATGTTAAACATTTTTAAATGTAAAAAATGGACAAGAAGCTCAGCACACAAGTGAGATACATAAATGGGAGCGATTTTTCTGAAGGGATGATCTATAATTCTGAATGCTTAGCCTTTTATTCCCAAAATCTCGCACAGCCTATACTACAGCAGCAGCAGCAGCTTGCTCTTAAAGTGATATTAAACACGTTCAGCAGCTGATTTAATCACCTACCAATATATGGAGCTTCTTCATTATTTATTCCTTGCCTATGTTCCAAATTAAGCTGAGGACATAATCACTGCTCCAAATTTCCAGAGAGCACCCTTTTACTTGCAGCATCCTATGAAGCAAACCTTGCATGCAGGGATTAGAGTTGTATCTCCCTGTGTGTGCATCAATAGAAACACACAGCCACATAGCCTAAGATATCAAAGTACTCCCCTGCTCCTCCACCCTTCTCCCCTCTCTTTACCAAAACAGACTAGCTGCGGACTACATTGGCACTATTGGCTAATTTCTGTATGAACGGCAAATTCAGGAAACAGCACAGGAAGAGCAGGAACTAGTAGAGTTGAAAGTTGTTAACTGCAAATACTGGAGTAGGATTTTAACAAATAGCTTACTGGGGAATGCTTATTTTATTGTGCTCAAGGTGTCAAAATGCTCAGAGTTTCATACTACTTCAAACACACCCCCACCCTGAGGACTCAATGATGATGCATCATAGACATTTTCGTTAGAATGCATTTTCGTCCGAAAATCGTGTATTTTCGTTATCGTTTTAACGAACAAAAACAAAAGCGCAAGAAACGAAAACTGAAAGATCCGCCATAAAAAAAAAATGCTTTATTTTCGATTTCGATCCGATTCCGAACATTCGAAGCTTTCAATCCGACGAAGTCTTTTCAAATTTTCTGATGAGAGTTCGTCAGACTCTATTGAGTTGTCGAATTCTTTCAAGTGATACATGTTGTCGTTCAATTTCATGAAGTCACTGTTTCAGTCGAAAATCGAGTCGTTCTGAATACAGTGACTAGGTAGTCACGATGATTATTCAGAACGACGATTTTCGATGATTTGTCGAATTTCTGTCTTTCAATTTCACAAAGTCATCGTGAAAATCGTCGTTCTGAACTGTACGCAGTGTGAATAGGGAGGTATATTGCGCACTGTATTCAGAACGACGATCCTTGAGGAGCTGCGGTGGATCTCAACGTGATTGGCTCTGCGCTGACAAGCCGTTCACCTCTGCACTGCCAAGGGTTTTTGGATCCCGGTCTAAACCACGGCTACATGCACGTGTAACTTGATTGATGGTAATAAAATCAATGGTGGCCTCTCAGCCCGGCGTATTCCCGGTGGGTGTGACCTATGCAAGGTACGCCTGTGTGCTTAGTACGCCCCCCCCACATAAAAACCACCACACTTGCACGTCTCACACGAAATTGGTTTAAAAACAGACATGGGGCACATTAGGGGGTGGCCCTTCGCAATTGCCACTCCAATGTAAATGTATATGAAGAGCAAGGTATCAATTGTGTCACTCCTGACCTACGGGCAAATCAGCAAAAAAAGGCTGGAAGTAACGCAAATTTCGATGCTTTGTCGAGGCCTGCCAACTCACTCGACAAAGTCTCATAGGGGGATCGTCCCTCGGTGCAACCCTGAGTTGGGCTCAACCAAGAGGAGCTTTGGTTTTTAGGGTGGGGTGAGTGGGAGGCCCCCCCTCACACCCGCTACATTGCCACCAGGGGCATGGAGAAGGATGGCTAGATTGCCTCCGTTGGGGTTGAGGGTCTGAGGCTACTACTCCCAACTCCTGCAGTCCGGCGTTCTCTCTCTCACTCGAGAATTCACGCACAATCTCTATCTACACTTTAAAAAAAAAAAAAAAAAACTAACTGAACTGGCAGAATGCGACGAAGCATTCAAATTAAATAAAAGGAAAATAAGATCAACAAACGATGTCACTTAATGTACGACACATGAGGAATTTTCTGTTGATTTTAATTGGCGACAAAAAGTCATCAAGAATCGTCGTTTTCGGACGAAAACTTTCCCGACGAAAACGAAATAAAAACGATTTTCGGGAGTAACTAAATAAATTTATTTTCTGGACGAAAACGAAAAAACAAAACGAAACATTCCAGTCTGCACATGTCTAATGCATCATCTTATAAGTAAATAACTTAGATTCTTCTGCTCTGTCATTTACATTTAAAGAGAACCTATGGAAGTTTTGTCAAAGGCAAACTGAGGGCTAATAACGAGTCGCCAGTATTGCCTACAGGCTTCCTGCAGCTGATCTTTTCCACATTACTGGCTTGCAATGCCTTTTTCTGCACTGTCATGCACAGATGCATCCATTTGGGTAGAGGAGCATGGCTGCCCCCTAATAACTGATTATCTGATGACTGGTGGGGTAAAGAGCAAGAAGCAGGAGAAGATCAGAAAACACAGATCAACAGAATGAAAGAGGCAGGATCAAGAGGATAAATACCATGCAGATTCTAGGGTTCAACTTCCCTTGAAAAACAACAATGCACAGCATCACGGAAGTTGTAGTTGTACCTCCAAATCTTCTGAGACTAGGAGTCAAGTAGAGCAGATCTCTGGAGTGCCTAGACACAGTCACATACTAGGGAGTGCACTAATATTTTTCAGGAGGTATTTAAGAAAAATGTAGATATTTCAGGGTTCAGGTCCACTTTAACCACTTGTCTACTGGGCACTTCCACCCCTTCCTGACCAGGCTAATTGTCATCATTTGAATGACAATTGCACGCTCATGCAACACTGTACCCAAACAAATTTTTTATATTTTTTTGAGACAGATAGAGCTTTCTTTTGGTGGTATTGAATCGCCACTGGGTTTTTTATTTTTTGCTAAACAAATGAAAAAAGACTGACAATTTGGAAAAAAAGTTGTCTTTGTTTCTTTTATAATAATGTGTAAATAATTTTTTTTCGCCTTTATTGATGTGCGCTGATGAGGCTGCACTGACAGGCACTGATATGCTGCACGGATGGGCACTGATGGAGCACTCCTGATGCACAACCCAGGGGAATGTGGGATGGCAGAGTTCTTGGAGGACATCAATAGACGCCCTCCTGTAAATGCTATAGTGTGGTCGGCGAAGGAGGTTAAACATGCATTTATGTTTAATTTATGAAATGGCCCACTTAACTGAATTAATTGGTGTTTTGTTTCTGCCTGCAGTTTACATTTATGGGCAGAGATTTTTGATTATATAACAGAACATTGATGCAAACACATACTGCTATAAAGGCCCTGGGGTCGTGCAAAATAAAAACAATTGTCTTTAATAAACCTTTTTTTGTGGGAAAATATATTTATGCTTTGCTTTTTTGTACTGTTACGTTCTATTTTCTCTGAAGCAAAAAATGTTGATAGAAAAAGAAGAAATATATCCGTGATATTGAAGTGAATGTCATATCATGTTATTTGTATTAGATGTAATGGTACACAAGAAGATAGCGTATTTAGAAGACCAAAATGATGATGCCCTTTTGATGTCTTGTGTCATGCGATTATTACAGAAAGCCTTTCTTCTAGAATGGTACTATTAGACATCAGGCAACCAAACAAGAGAAAGGGGAGAGGGTTTCATGTTTTCTAAACTATGGCGAGTCTTCAGTCTTCATCTTAAAATCTCCTGGAACCCCCCCCCCCCCCTTTTCCTTCCTTTAGTTCATTTACTGATTTGAGTCATAAATGTTCAAAATTGGTCATAAAAAGGAAAAATAATAAAGAAAACAATTTCTAGACTTTAAATGGTAAAAACAGTACTCCCTCCTGCTGCCCTGGCCTATAAGTGTCCATATGGTAAGTAACTGCAACCTTGGTGTTAAAACATACTGTTGTGTTGATGAAAAGTTGAGGGGATGTGAAGGAAGCAAAAATAGAATTATACATAAATCTTCCGAATTATTATTTCTGTAGCTCTGTCTGTCGAAAACTTCTAAGAGGAGCACCTTTGGCTAGGTTTACACTAGTGCAATTTCAGATGTGACTTAAGTTAAGCACAGAATTGCAAGACAAGGAAAATCACAGTGTTTTCAATACTGCACATTCTTGTACTACCTTGGTGTGATTCCAGTGCAATATTGGCCCCATAGATTATACAAACCTTATCAAAAAGAGTTAGAACTCCTGCCAACTTTGTATTAGTGAAGTAAGGACTACAGTAGATGTGCAAAAAGGAAACTGACATAACCAGAATCTTGTATTCTTGTATGATAAAAAGTCAACACATTTCAGGGGTTGAAAGAGCCCCCTCTTCATCAGGACTGCAAATACCAAATATAAGGTTGTCACCAGTATTCAAGATTGATCAGTGTGCCTTCATCATAAAATAACAAATAAAAGCATGTTGAGAATATTAGATTCTAAAACAACATATAGAAGAATCGGCACATTTTAACCCCTGAAATGTGTTGACTTTTTATCATGCAAGATTCTGGTTCTGGCAGTTTGCTTTTTGCACATCTAGCCCTAACTTGACCAATACAAAGTTGACAGGAGTTCTAACCCTCCCGTGCTATCCAAAACATTAAAATGTTTAGGGTGGAACTGTGCTTAAGGCTAGATTCACACTTGTGCGGAGCGAATTTTGTCTCTCTTATCTCTGCAGATAGATAAGGGAAGTGTTCAGCAGATTAGCTCAGTTTTAGCTGCAAATTTGGGAGAAGTTACAGGAGAGAGGAGAGTGGGGGAGAAGTGTATTGAGCTGAATGAGAGAAATTCCTGAAGAGAACTGAACACGTCTGCGAATCAGCTGCGTACCCATAGAAGATAATGGGCCTGAATTTGCACCTGAGCCACACCGCAAGGCATAAAATCTGCATACGTTTTTACTGCAATGCGCATTGCGAATGCATCACACATATGTGAACCAGCCTCATTGAAAACAATGTATTTAGAAATGTTCTGCGTATTGGATGCGGTTTAAGCCGCACTCAATTTGCATAGGTGTGAACCCCGCCTTAAGGATAGAACATGTATTAATATTTTTTTTGGTGTTTTTATATTTATTTGATTTTTAAAGATGTGAATCAGGACCACTGTACTGAGAAACTTAGACTTGGAGTGTTCTTATTCTTCTGTTTTCTCATTTCCTTATTAACTGCTCAGGATTTTTTATGTTGTGCCGCAGATATGCAGTATTTTATCAAAGCCACCAAGCAATTTAAATGTTTTAGCTCATTACTTTGGATGGACATCATGGGTCATTTAAGAGCCAATGAAAATATTTAAACCTTCCATTAGTCTTCTCAAGTTTAAATTACAAACTAAGGTCCCCTTATTTCCATCTGCAATGCAGCACTGTTCACCATACAGTATGTGTTATAAATAACAAACTGCAACCACTCAAAAGTAGAAATTTTACCTTAAAGATGAAAGTGATTTATTTTATGTAGCTAATTCTAATTGGTGCAAATGCAAGAAAGACCCAGTAAACCAGCACTAAACATTGCTAATGTCACTGCTGATTAGCAGTTCTAATTTCATGTAACCAGACCATCCTAAAACCCACTATTTAAAAAAAAAAGGGGGTTTCTTAGTAACCACTAAAAAAAGCAGTTGTAGAACTGTAAAATAATGTTATATTCACCACCAATCTTTTCCATCTAACAAACATTTCTGGAAAGAATTATATGATTTGTTACAATATGATTCTTAACATTTAAATAGTTTCTTTTCCTTACATTTTTTTTATAATGGCAATTTTCCATGTGGGGGGATGTTAACCCAAGTATATAATAAATACATACAGTGGTAAAACTAAATGTCACGTGAACCCTTAATCTGATGGTATCGTCTGCACAATTCTCTCAGTATAATACAACTACATATAATGCAAAACAAAACAGAAAAAAATGAAACAAAGGTTGCTGCTCACACTGTAATGTGTATTCCCACACCCTCTGTGATAATATAAAATCAAAAAGTGTAACGCAACACAATGGCCACTCTATATCAATAACAACGCATGTCACATCTCTTGTGTTAGTGTACAAAGAAATTGATGACTAATCCAAATGACTAATACCTACTGTATATCAGCAAAGTGTTCACAAACCCATTATATGATATGAAAAGCATATATCCACACATAAGACTAATGCCGCATACAAACGTTTTTCGGGTCGTAAAAAATTACGTTTTTTAATGTAATTGAAAAAGATCGTGTGTGGGCTCCAGAGCATTTTTCACGATGTAAAAAATGGGCATTAAAATTTAGAACATGCTCTAATTTTTCACAACGTTTTTAGCGTTGACGTTTTTAACATTGTAAAAAATGGTCGTGTGTGGGCTTTAACAACGTGAAAAAAACGTGCACGCTCTGAAGCAAGTTATGAGATAGAAGCGCTCGTTCTGGTAAAACTACCGTTCGTAATGGAGTAAGCACATTCATCACGCTGTAACAGACTGAAAAGCACAAATTGTCTTTTACTAACACAAAATCAGCAAAAGCAGCCCCAAGGGTGGCGCCATCCGAATGGAACTTCCCCTTTATAGTGCCGTTGTATGTGTTGTATGTCATCGCGCTTTGCTAGATGCTTTGTTTCACGATCGTGTGTAAGCAAGGCCGTTTTAACGATCGGGTTGAAAAAAAAACATATTTTTTTCTGGACCATTAAAAGCATAATTTTTTACAACCCGAAAAACGGTCGTGTGTACGTGACATAATTTGTAATAGATACATTTTGGTGCCACACTACGGGTGAATCATGGAGGTGAGGGTCTAGGATGGCGCGGCCAATCAATCCAGGTCGAATAGGGGAAAGTTTCCCGAGGAGGTCGCAACGCTGGACAATGGCGAATGACCAGGAACAGCAAGCCGTCCATCTAGCAGCTTGTACAGCCGAATCTAATGGGGCCCCGTTTAGCTGTATCTATGCTCCGCTCCTCTCTTCCCCCCTTCGGGCTCTCTTATGCCTTCCCAGGCTTCCCAGGCTCCCCCTCAGAAGCCGATAGCATAAGCTCAATACGTCTGCTTACCGTGCATCTCAGCTTCGCCTGGTCTCGCGGCCATCATATCTGCTTGTC